>JAFBJU010000410.1:598604-926104 GCA_016785305.1 Colistium nudipinnis
ACATGATATAACACAACATCTGGGTAAGCCAGGTGTTTAGTGGCTTTCACAAGCAATAAACACGCCAAAAACGAATTAGAAACACTTTGGTTGCTGGAATTATTTTGGCATAATTTTAGCAACCATACAGGAAACTGCAGTTCATGCAACATCAGTTAAAGTGTGTGCACATTAGCTAGCATTTTCATGCTGATGGAGTCAATCCAAACATGAGAGTGGAAGGATGTGGAGAAATGCAGATAGATGCAGCTCCTGAATTGGGACACAGCTATACACAGCCCGCATCTGCAAACATCTGTAAATGATGAGGGCTTTGGATGATTTAACACGGACTACAGAAATGACAATTGATTACGTGAGTGAACACTGCTCTACATTTAGCTCATGACGGAAACATGTAATAAATGAACACATCACCCAAAGCTGTGCGTGATTCCTGGCTGTGGTCTGAAATGAATGAATCAAGTACTTAAAAAAATGGTCAGCAAGCATAGTAATTTCGCTTTTTGTTAATGGACTAAAACTTGCAAACACAACTGTGGGGTTATGGTTTTATTTTTCAATTCATTTTGTTTACTGCGTAAACTACTTTACACACTAGAGTGCTGGCAAATGGGATTTCTCAGATTCATTTTATCTATTGTAAAATGCACTCTCACTCTTCTTTTGGAGCCTACAGAGAATATAATTGGTATTTTTGACTTTAGAAAAAAAAGGCCTCCTTTTTTAGCATTTCCTGAGATGTGAGGAAGTCCCAATCAATCAGTGCAAACCGGGAATCAGAGAGCCAGTTTACCACACGTAAGCAATTCCGAGCTGTATGCATAAAGACGGCTGGCTGCTGGTGTGACATTAACACCATGGTGACACATCTCCCAGCTGGGGAAGAAATTGTTTCTAATTGCTCCTGATTGGCTCCTGTTGACTCCTGATTAGGAGTGACAGCCTCATTAGCATGCTGGCGGTACAGGGCTTTCTTTAATGGTTGAAAACATCTCAGCTGACAAATAATCCCGCAGCCAACAGGGGTGAAGCTTGAATGGTACCGTTTGCAATATATACAACTTGTGATACCCAGACACATTGAAGCCTTCCAAAGCATTGAAACAAACCACTGATATTGGATGATGCTGAGAAGTCCCCGATTGTGTGTTTATTTTTTTAAGTTTACTATTAATTTAATATTTGTACTTTCACAACCACACAACCAAACCCTTTCTGCAACATAAAGGTTGAAATAATTCACCAACCCTTCAGCCTCCACTCTCATAGCACTGATGTGTCTTTTCAATAGTTTTCCAGTCTTATGTTCTTTACCAGGGGAACATCCTTATTACAGTACTTATTTCGTCAGCTCCACTTATATTTAGCATGGTTTGAGATACATCACCACTTTAGAGCAAATTAATTAAAATGGAATTTGATGCAGCACAGTGAAAAGCAGCTGGTGGACGGACCTCCAGTTTTGAGACGTGTTATTCTAATGTTAAGGAACCCTGAGTTTTAAAGATCAATAAACCCATAAGTCAACAATGTTGTAATTATTCACAAATGATTATCAAAGATGACTCAGGGCAAAAGAGTAATTGTGTTATTTTGTCTCAATTAAAAATGCGTTGAAATTTAGGAAAGCAGCAAATCAGATATTTAAACTTTCATATGCCCATTATGTTTTTTTTTCCCATCATTGTTTGTGACAGCTTTAATGCCGATGAGTTCTATAATTTCTCACGTGTATAAACAAGTGAGTATGTCAATGCTCCTGTGTGTGATTCTGAGCCATCAAACAATTAGGGCAGATGGAATTTGTATTAACATTTTATGAAAAGTAATCTGGCCATATTGAAGGCAACAGGCTGTTTTTGCTGTACAGCTGTGGGAACAGCTAAAACAGGTTTTGCTTGTCTGCATGTTTAATTTGCAACATCAAATACAACCATCTTTGTGTGTCCTTGTTCAAAGGAGATGCAGATAAATCGCATTGCATACATTTCACGTTTCCAGCATGTCTTAGCTCTCACCTGGCTTTCCAGTAGACAGGATGGTCTTGGGGATGGTGACTCTGTCCTCTGAGCTGCGGGCCCAGTCCACCATGCCCCTCCAGCCCTTCATAGGAAAGCTGATGTCAGCGTGACCCATCACTGGACGCTTGTGGATGCTCAAAACTGTAACAGAAATTGACAGAAACTCTTTAATGCATTACACTTAAACTCACCACTTAGCAAGCAGTTTACTAGGAACACCATTACATCTGGAATTATTCATACTGTTCATGCGATTAGCTGATCAAACTATCACATGGCGGCAGTTCATTGCATCTGACATCTGAAAGAGGGACAGATGTGATCTCTGTGACTTTGACCATGGCAGCCACACAACACGAGTTGTTGCAGTGGGCTCACCAAACTGCGCAGTTGAATAATGGAATTCCAATGAAGCTATTATTTTTGGGGAAAAATAGGCTGGGTTAAACATTTATTTCTCCCAATGTGAATGTACTCATACACCAAAAATAGCTGATGTAAATATGGCTGCATGTGAAATGAGACATGCTGTACATGTGAATCTAAGCAAATGCCTTTGAGCTGTTGTTGAACCTGGCAACAGGAAATATGCAGCTGACAGATCTGCAGAAATGATGTGATGCAGCCATGTCAACGAGAAGCAGGAGCATTTCCAACATCTTGTGGAAGCAAACCAGAGGAAGTAGCCAGTATTAACATGATTAGAATTGTTTTTCATATAAAGTGCTTATTAGGTGTATATAATGTGATTTAATCTTCTTAATATTGTCTTTCAGTGGGGTAAGGTTAGTTATTAAAACCTGATTCGTTCAATTTTTTCATTTCCAATAAACTGAGCCTGATTATACTTGACCTTTATTCCCTTATACATTTTGAAAAAAAAATATTTCTCCCAATGAAACAGAATTTAAAGTAGTGTAGCACACTGTTATTGAAAGTGAGTCACTATAGCTATATAGGCTATGAGTCGTTATAATGTAAGCATGGTTGAATCTACCTACCACTGCAAATATTAGCTGCTGGGACCCTATTAACCTCCACCTGTTACATTTTTACATTAACTGGAGGACTATATAGTCCAGGATTTAAAATGCATTAATGTGATAAAAAGGTATGCAAACTATGCAAATAAAACTGTATCAAAAAAAGAATACATCTAAAAGCCCTTAAAAATAAGGCCAAACATCTTTAAAACAGGGTTTGATACATTTTCCCTTCCTTAAACGAATAACCACATAGCAGTTGAAGTTCAGCCCTGACCACCACTTCGTCACTTTGTTGAGTTTGGGAGGAGAAACTCTGATCAAACTATATGTTCTAAGATGAAGTATGATTCCTGTGCATGGCTTATGCTTATGTTTAAGGTGTGGGAGGATTGAGGAGGTCAGCCATGCCAGAGGAGTTACACTGCTGGTGTGGGCGGCTATTTGGCTCTGTGCATCAAGGTGGCACAGCTATAAACAGGACCTCTCTCCTGGCCTCAATTCCCACATATTCTCCCCTGACACAACTCAAACTCTGCTTCGTTTTTTTTTTCTGCAGGTCAGAGACAGCAGCGGAGCATGTGTGATGACTACATTTGAGAAAAACAGGGCCTTTAAAGTTATAAGGCAATGGAGGGAGGCAGCATTTGCTGTGAATGTAAATTCAAAATCCCATGAGGCACATCTGAAGACCCTTGCTCCTTTCTGGAGAGTGCTAATATTTACCATGGGTTGTTCTGGTGATGTAAATACATGGGGACAGAAACAGAAAGCAACAGAAACACGGATTGTGCTCTACATAAAAGCAATATTATTCACAAATATATGAAACTGAGGGTGGTTGGCCAATTGCTGTACACAGGGTACACAGCCTGCACAGACTCCAGACCAGCTCAATGTGTACTTGAGAAATTTAGGGGACTGTTTTAAGGATACTGTGGAATTCCACTATCATTTAAAGAGGAGATTGAATGTGGTGAAGATTAAGCGAATCCAAATCAATGCAATTTGTAAGGCAGGGCTTCTCAAACTCCGGATCCAAACTAAACGGCAAATCAACCCAGTCCGGAAAACCTTGGTTTTAAAATAAATGTTTATTTTGCCTTTGCGTACCTCTAATGTGTATGATATTTTAATATCAACACGATTGGCTGGGGACATTTTACATAGTGTTTGTAATTGCTGTTCTTGGCTAATTTGTCGCAGTACACTGCTTTCTATAGCTTCACATAAAAGTTGTTTGCCATAGTGCGTCGAAACTGTGCGAAACCAGTGCTTTGCTGTGTTGTGTTTGTATTACTTTGAATTTTGTGTTTTCCCGACTCGTGCATGCTGATTTTGATGCTTATGTTGTCAGTTGTAATACAGTCCGTTTGTGTTTCTTAATTTGTCGCGCCATTGGTTTCAGAACATCTTGTCAAAGGACTGCAGTTGTAAATTAGCCAGCAGAATAACAATGGCACATTTGCAGACACATTCAAAAATGTGCATTATTCCTATAAAGAAGAACATTATGATTTTAACAATGATTGTTCAACATTGCTTTTAAAAATTATACATACCCTTCACTTAGTGCACACTTTATTGTCTTGCTGAAGGGAATTAATAATAAAGAAATATCTTATAATAATCTTATTTCTTAATGTGCCATTACGACTTTATGTAACCCTCATTCCACCTTTATTAAAAGATAATAAATTATTATCATAAATGCGGTGTCACTGATATCTCCACCTCCTCTGCGTTGATTTTAACCATCTTTAAATGGACACATCTGTGAGGAAATGAAAGGCAACTCCATTGATGCTCCAATGTTTGTTGCAGCTGAAATTGAGACTGATGTTACAAGAAATGTCTGCTTAACCATCAGGTCAACCTACACGCCCCACCCTACCCTCGCTCTTATGTATTGCTATTGTACTTATACGGATCAGTCTTCAGAGAGAGAAAAGCTTTGATCAAAGATTTTTCTTTTTGATAGGCAGCGATAGCTTTGGAGATGTCTTGGATAGAGATCATACTGACCTAGGTTATCGGTGTCTTCATACTTGTCTTGAAAGTCTTTCATCCTTAGGCCGATGACATCTACAAAGTCCTCCACCAAACGGAACAGCTCTTTGACGTTTGGCCCCAGCTGAGAAAGCAGAGAAACATGAATGTCCAACGGAGGAATAGGATTATGGATTAGAGCAGAATTTGCTCAACAGCTGTGAAAACAAAAGGGCATTTCATAGAATAACTGTCTCCAGCAAATATTGTCACACTGCTCCTTGATGGCAACAGCTGGCAATGAACTACATGTTTCCTGTTGCTTTCTTTCAAATAAACTAAGCTAAACTCAGGAATAAGCAACACAAATCCTTTCAGTGTAAACAACCAATGTGAGACCTATAATTGTTCCTCAGCTATGACAAGGTGAGTTCCTGTATAATGAAATGTTAACCCTGATGAAATTGTTCTCTATTTTCTGTATTTGATTATGTGGTAATAACTGGTTTTAAAGATTTGGCGGATTTATTTCGTAAAATTCCAACGAAGCATTATATAAAACATAAATGCCTTTAGACGATGCTTTTAAATCAGGGCTCATCTGCAAGTTGGGGCCTTAAACTTAAATATGAACACCCTGTAGGCCCTTATCATTTCTGTTTATAATGAGCTGTAGTGGTGCAGGGAGTATTAACAAACAAATATGAAATTAATTAGCGCATTCTGGTGTAACATCCTAATGGAGAAGCTTGAGTCGTTGGTGTCCCTATGGCTGATTTGGGTGGCTCTTAACTCAGTCTGTAGACAGGCAATTTGGCAGTTTTCAAAAACAAATGTCTTTTTCACACTTTTAAAGGCAGACATGGTGTCCATTGTGATAAATCCCCCAAACACAACTTTTAAGCGACTGTTAAGTTACGATTGATTTTACCACTGAGTAAATAACAGGACACCACTGGCTGCACAGAAAGGTGAAAAATTCACATTCAATAAAATTAAATGCCACGGAAATGGTGCACAGTGGTGTCTAAATACTAAATTGGACTGATTTTGTACATGGATAATTTCAAAAATCAATGTTTTGTCATGGTGGGGGAACAAACTTTCTACTTTTATTTTCATGATATATTTGTTATAGTGTGCTCATTTGATGAAACCAGGTTGGCTTGTGATGTCTGCAAGGTGACAATCCTGACAACAGAATGAGAGGGGGGTTGGAAGCGCTGCAGATGGATGCGTTGACTTGGTTACTCATTAGCGATTGCTATTTCTGTCCTTCGGCAGCTCTCTTCTCTGTCCTCCTCTCTCAGTCTGAAAAGACACAGGTGGGCTTTCGGTCCACCTCTGTCTAACTCATCAATACCACAGCGTCAGGGTTGTTATTATTACTGCACTAACACAAGATGGGATTGCGGTTGTGGTGATGGTGTGGGTCCTATTTAAGGAAGATGGCGTGACACTTACCAATTGTGCTTCTTCCCATCTCTCCCTATTCTCCTCCATCAATAGATTACTGACCGACTGCACAAAGTTCTGCAATAAAAAAACACTTTTTTGAACAATTATTAACATTTTAAAGATAGACTTTATGCTATTTACAGAAGAAAGATTGTCCTTATTTATTTACATATAGAATTAGACAACAATTATTACTAAAAATACTAGTTAGTGTTATTCCAAAACATGTTTTCATATAATCTCCTTTGCCAAAACCTAGGAGAAATAAGCCAGTGAGTCACACTGTTGCAGTGGGTGGCATGTATTTGCAAAAAACACCCTCCGTCAGCAGTATACCAGTAAATTCATACAGTATTTAAATTCACCCTCATATCAGCACTGTTGGGGCTGTAGTACGCCCTCCTGAAGATCTCCGTCATATTCTTCAGCACATCCAAGATGGCCAGCAGATCACCACTGTAGCTCGTCCCGTCACTGGATGTCACTCTCAGCTTGGTCATCACCTCAGAAACACCGTCACCCACAAGGCCACGCTGTGCTTTGGACAAATGTTCCCGGGTCTAAAAGAAGAGTCGCAGAAAAAATGGTTTCTGTCCCATTAACACATCACGTGTTCTTTTCTTCGCCTGTTTTGTTGAGCAACATTTTGGTTCAATCATTCAACCTGTAGTTCTTTGAGAAGACACTGGCAATATAACGGCATGGAAAAATACTAGAATCATGAGAATATTCACACTTTTGTGCCCTGATGCAACCTCCAACAAATATGAAGTTATTTTTCACTAAAAGTTGAGGTAGGTTAGCTACCATGAAACCCCGGTGAAACCTAACCATGAAAATATTTCTAAAACAAAATTACTTTTAAATATGGTAATATATATAGGCCTATTCAGCTGCACAAAATCAACTCTAACTCTAACATTTCTTCCATTAAAAGTTGTCAAAGTTGTATCAGGAGTTTAACCAAAATTCTTCTTGATTCTCACCAGAGTTTGAATGCTGCGATAGTCATTGGAAATGCATTTCATATAGGTGGGACTCTCCCAGTAAGCGATGCCCTCATCATCCAGGTTGCAGCGGCGCAGGATGAGCCCTGTATGGGCACATAGTAATAAGGGTTAAAGGAAGGCGTTTGGATTGAATGCACGGTATAGTGTACTAAACAGTATATGTACTGTATATATTGTTTAACTCACCCATGGCATTTGGGGGACAGCGTACTGCCGCTGTATCCCCAGCTGGAGTCATCTTCCATACAACATTGGAGAAGTTGTCCTCACCACATATTTCATGAGGTTCTAGTCACAGAGAAATATGGAATAAATGTAGCTGCTGCATGCACATACTGGTTACGGTGGATAAACAATCCCTTTTTGTTGCACAGTTTTCTGTCCCTGATGTTATGTATCTGTTAAAACAACTTGTATTTCCAAGTACTGACCTGGACATCTCTTTTCGTTACAGTGCCGCACCTCCTCTCGTTCTCCAGGACAAGGCTGCCCCCCAAAAAAGGGCCCATAACAAATGCGGTTTCTCTGCTGGCTCCCCCCTCCACATGTTTTCGAACAGCCTGACCACAAAGACCATGGCTGCCACTTGCCATCCACTGACAAAATGAATACAAGATGTTAATGACACAGACTGAAGCACACTTGTGTTTTGTTTTGAGTCCAGTAAAAATAACAATACAATATAGAATACCACACAAATCATGTTTAGATAATATTACTAATAATTGTTCAAAACCTATAGTATTACTTTCAATTATTTCTAAAAGTTAATAGGGATAAAGCTTTTTAGTAATATATATATAGTTTTAATGCCCTGTTGCTGACAAATCTTAATACATGTTTTGTGTTCCTGTATAATTTTGTTTTTATTTATCTAAGTTGATTACAACATGTACAATTTGGGCACTTATAGACGTCTTAAACAGCCATCTACTTATAACAATATATGCATGTACCGATGTTACAGTCAATTCTTAATTATACAGAGAAGCCATTCAATGGATACAGAAAATAGTGCATCAATAAAGGTAAATAATAAAGTTACAGTAAAAGAATTTCCAAAATATACAAGATATATTAGTAAATCTGTAATGAAATAGAAAGAAATCAATGTTGTGGGCACAGTACATATTTTGATATAGCTGTGGCCCTTTCTCTTCCATACCTGGGCACTCCCCAAGGAAGCAGTCCACAGTCTCCAGCCACTCTCCTCTGCACTCTGAGCCTCCATACGAAGGTCCATTACACTCTCTAGTTCTCTGCATGGTCCCATTAGAGCAGGAGGCAGAGCAGGAGCTCCAGCTGGACCACTCATTCCACACTCCATCCACTGAGGAGTCCCAAACATCACACAGGAAAACAGGACATGAAAAATGATTTCATTCGGACACATTGAATCTTCTTTTATTCCTTGTGTTTTTATAATACTGATAACAGATCAAGAGCTACAGTATGTCCAAAACAGACACACAAATGTTGTGTTTATACTTAAATGCTGTGCTGACAAACCGTATATGAATACATTAAGGCTTTGGGAAACAACTTCAAACAAAGTAGAAGATACAAAGTCATAAGTGTCCATGGCTGTTCTGAACCACCACACTCGGAAAAAGGGAACAAGAAGCGATGAATATTATAAATGGGTGTGATTGTGGGATTGTAGGGTTTATAACTGCTTAATTCTGTACATGCATTCACTTTGTATTTCCTATACTGCAGTATCAGGTCATTTGGCACAAGCCTAACTATTTTGTTTTGACTTCATATAACAAAGGTGAGTGACTTCATGATTATTGCACTCCTTACCTGGACAGACGGCTATGTTGCAGAACTTGGTCTGTTTCTCTGGACCGTCACAAGGATCCCCCCCAAACTGAGGAGGAGCGCAGGTCCGCGTTCGGGACCTGTAACCTCGGCCACAGGTTGACGAGCACAAACTCCACGGTGACCACTCATCCCATGCACCGTGCACTGCAATCAGAGCAGCTAGGGTATGATTTATAGACAGATAAGCACAACGGAACTTCACTGAGACACTGAAGTGTACCAACAATTATCACTAACTCCGCTGTTTTGATTTTACTGTCGTCCTCAACGCAAATCCGTTGTCCTGCGGTAATTTTAGTTTCTAAAGTGAGGAGTCTCCCTTCCTGTCTAGATGTAGGAGAGCTTGATAGCACCATGAAATCCCTCCCATGATAGTGGGAGTCTTTTTTAAACTGCAGGCTGAGTCCTGTTTCTGTAAATTGAGGAAAAAAAAACAATCCCAGGGGTCAAAGGTTTGCTGAGTGCCTGAGGAAGGGAGTCAGGTGGGATCTTAGAAAGGTGAGGCAGGGTCCAGGAGAGGGCTGGGCGAGTGCAGGATGGTTGCACTAGAAGGCGGGAGGGGGGCAAGGGGGCTTACCTGGACACACAGCAGAGTTGTTGCAGGGTCTCTGCTCTCGCAGTGGCCCACTACACTGGGTGCTGTAAGAGGAGGACACGCAGAAACGAGTGCGACTCTGCCAGCCCTCCCCACACGTGGCAGAACACACACTCCACGCTGACCATTCCTCACCTGAGGCTGAGTCTACTGAGGAGGAAGGGGTGGGGGAAAAGGGGGAGAGAGAGGAGGAAAAGGGAAGGAGAGGGCCATAACTAATTACCATGCAGGACGCAGCCTCTGTGGCCAAAAGAGGAAGGGTTGCGGAGTGGTATAGGGTCGATTTTAGATGCGTCACATTTTAGGGGCTGCCTCATATTTTCTAACTGGCAGATGTTCCAAAGGATCTTCCAAATATGGCTGATTGGTGAAGCCTTCTTTTGCGACTTTTTGAAACAATGGCACTCTGGTCAATAAAAAAAAAAGACAATAACTGGAAGTAGACTTGTAAGTAGAACCAAATAATCCAAAGCCATTGTTTTTGGAAAGGAAACGCAAGTCCAGCCCTCAGTTTTTTTTTTCCAATGTCACACACTGTCTCTCTTGTGGAAGGCAGCCCCTAAAATGGACCCCAGATTCTGTGCTACATCTGTGAGGCTGTGATGTCATATCCTTTGCATTGACTTCCAGGGGAAGGGAATGCCACTGGCTGAAGGATATGTCAGTCATCGTTTCAGTGGTCATGACTGCTGAGTCTGTCGACCAAAAAGGGAGCAAAGATAGTCAGAGAGAAGGGGAAAACTGAACAGGATGTGAGGAATCGAATAGCAGATTAAAGTAATACTTCACCCAAAGTCCATTTTGTCAAGTCAAACCTTCATCCCCTGTCGGCTTTATAAGTTTTCTTCAAGACAACGGCTCGTGTCACCTTAGATTCATACCAGTTATAACAAATTCCAAATGTGACTGTTTTTGAGGTGGACAAATGTAAAGATGTCCATAGAAACATAGAAACAAAGATGCACATCTCCTGTTTCCATCCATTTGCTGACTCACACATAGCTAGCTACTAACCAGTGTCCATTCCGTAGACAAAAACTGACAAAAGATGTCCGTCAAAGACATTTGACAATGATAAAAGACAGCCGGGCAACAATGAACACTTTCAATTGACTGTCACAGAGAGAAGTCAGAAGAGGGCAATATTTTCAGTTATAATACTAGGAAAACTCCGCAAGTGAGGAGACATCTTCAGACTCACGACGGTATCGGAGAATCTAAGGTAACCCAACTTCAAACAACTTTTAAAACCATATAACATCTTCCACTACAGTCAGTGCATTATAAATGCGTTGTGGATAATTAATGAATTAGTCTCACAGAACGCCAGTTGTCTGTTTAACTCTGTTGGCTAATTTTCAAATAGTTTTCTTTTGATCTAATTCTGTCTGTGCTAGTATACACACAACTTAATGTTCATACACATTTCAGGTATTAGACTGTGCTGCTTTTAAAATGGGGGCATTTAAGGAAGAAGATTGTTTTTTAGCTTGGATAATTGGGCAAGTGGGCAGTCATTCATAAGGTTGACTTGAAGTTACAACATGTACTTTAACATTCAGAACAACTTCACCACTAAGGCCAACATCACTGGATAACAATTAAGTGCAGGGTGTTGTTCAGATCAAGTTGAATGACATTTTGTTTACTGAAAACATTTCATTAATATGACTAAACCTGGACATGTTTGACTCAAATCTAAACCTACAAATTCATTCAACATTAGCACCAAAACTGAATGAATCCAAGATGATCACAGCCATTTATCTTTGTCAAGAAACTATGAGGTTTCACAGCCACCCTTCAACATTTTGGGGGGATGTGCTTATGCACTTTTGTCCAATAGAAACATTTGATATAGAATACCCTGATCTGTTTGTGCATTTAGTGTGGAGCTGATGCCAAGCAATGATTAGCCGAAGGTAGCTTAGCATAATGGGGGGGTGAAACCATTTGCCTGGCTTTCTTTGGAATTACAAAATGCACGTAGCCCATGAAGGAAGTCCACCTGGTATTATGCTTGTTGGTGTGTTTTCGAACTTTGAACAGAGCCAGGTCCATACACCACAGACAGGAGACTGAACATTTTCTTTCCGCTTACCAAGGGTTGAGTGCTCGTCACTCGTGATTATGGGTGGAGTATCAGTTTAACAGAGAGGGAGGACTCCATCAGATATAATGTTTTTACAGACAGGGCACAGTGTCCTGTCCTCACATAAAATACAACTCCACTATGTTCAGTCAGGGTCCATGTTGGAATTAGTCCATTGCGGACAAGGTACTGCACTGGGAGATTTTGATAGATGTGTGTGTGTTCAAAGTGAGTGCGCCTCTTTAGTTAGTGGCTATAATTGTTGTTTAATATGTGCTGCACAAAGGGTTGTGCTGGTCACCCAAGCTGTTACTATGACTGATGCATGGGATCCCTCTGCGTCCTGTTGTCTTACCTGTCTGAGGGCTCTGCTGTCCACCACGCGGCTTTTCTACGTCATCACGCTTGCGGCTGTCCACCGAGCGAAGCGATTGGCTGCGAGAGAGATGGCGACCTTTGCCTAAATGGGGTGAGGCAAGGCCGGGGTAGGAAACGGGGGTTGAGGGATGGGGGAGGGGGGGGTCGGGGGGTCGGGTTAGCAACCAGAGCTCCTTGATTATTGGCTCATTTCTGGGACACAACCGTGACGTGATTGGTCACCCAAAACAGCATCAGCCAAACTTGGGACTTCTGATGTGCTGTCTGTATTGTGTGCCACTAATGTGTGCAGTTCTTTGTTGATGTTTTCAGCTATTGAGGAAAAAATCATAATTTATTGACATTTATCTATAGTTTTAGCTATTTGACAGAAAGAAACATTGTAACCTAAATCTTTACAAATATAGAACTGAAGCATTTTACTCAAACTAATGCTTTTGAAGCTTCTACATATTACTGCTCAAGTGTTGATTGTCTGTGTGCCATGTCTGTGGTGGGTGTAATGATTTTGACATACCACGCATGCATGGTCTCGCTAACGGCTGACCATGTCATTGTTATTTTTCATCAATCAAAGTCCCCTTCCAACATGCACTCCTTAAGTCAGCACACTGACTTATAGAAGATGGATTCACAAGCAGATGAAAAACATGTAAGAAACGTTTAAAATTAAAAAGATATAGCGGTAAACACACACTTTGAACACACCACACGCTTAAACCACAAAGCATTAGAAGGGCAGTACACAATAAAATGCAAACAAACGCACCCTGAGTGAGCAGCTCACCGGTGCAGGGCTGCGGGTTGCACGGCCGGCCCTCTTCCACCACACCCTCACACATGTACGACTCCTCCGCGAGTGAATGGCACGTCCGGGTCCGGGTTTGAATCCCACCTCCGCACTCGCTGCTGCACTGGACCCACAAACCCCACACACTCCAGCCACCTATAGACACACAGAGTAGTGGTACATAATGAAGCCTTGCACTTTTAACTGCCACCTGCACTATTTGTACTGTCATCTGTTTTTGATTAATCTCATTCCCATAGTTCTGTTGTCTTGCTCTTAGTTCTGTTGTTTTCACTTAGCACTGTTTCACTTAGCCTATTACAACCAGTAGTTATACACTTACCACTTATTTACTCCTATTTAATGTTAACGTTTACTTCTTATTTGATTAATCTGGCTGTCATTCTCTTAGTTTTGTTTTCACTCCCCCTACCACAATCATTGCTTATACACTAATTACTTTGATATACTTTATTTAATATTTAGTGTCTACTGCACCAACGCATCAAAACGATTTCCTTGTAATGTTACTATTATTGTGATAATGTAATAATAATAATACTATATTGTCAACAGACTGGTACCGTATGGAATAAACAATATCAAGAGTGTCTCAGCAGGCCCCCCCCCGGCATGATGGGGGCTCAAGGTTAGGCACTCAAATTGGTTGATTTTCTAAACTAACTGCTATCAAGTGTTGTTTAGACGTTTTTTTTAATCACCCCAAAGATATTTAAGCTCTGCCAAAGAGGTTTGCCTTATGAACACACTTTTTAAAAGTGCATCTTCCTTGCACTGTGTCTACCAGATCAACTGAACAAAATAGAGCCAAAAGATTTGTCATGGTGCCCCCCAATGTGGGCAGGAAAGAAATTCCCCCCTGTCTCAACACATCACAGGATCAAGGAGGCCAGGAAATGTGTGATTACATGGTCACATACACATTTAAAGGCTTCGGTTGATCAGAAAAGGATACAAACACAGCAAGTCAGTATTTGTGGACATGCACAATGCAACAGAGTTAAAGCATGAACCAAAAAACATGAAACACAATTCAACACAATTCTCTCAGCGCACAACCAGTGGATAGTGTCGAATAGAGAAAGAGGATCTGAGGGGAAATGTGTCCTTTAAAAACAGGTGTGATGAATGCCACTGTCACTGCGAAATTCCCTGTTTGACCATTGTGATTTAATGCGCTCCATTAAGATGTATGCTGATATGAGGAGGAGCGAGTAAAGAGCCGCTGAATGGCTCTTTCTCCCCGCATCCTGCACACTCATGAATGTTTAATGGCACAGACAGATGCCTTTCAGCCCCCACAGGCAACGACAAATATGTATTAATCTGCATGAATAGAACATGAAGTTGGCCAACATCCAGGCACACAAGTCGTTAATTACTCGCAATCAATTTCCTTTGGGGGTGAGGCCTCAGATGAGGGAGAGGAGTTAAGTTCAACTTAGCTCACCACCGGCCACACTCAGCACATATGTAGAGTGTTCACTCTCTTTGCAACACCTCTTTTTTATTACTTTGGGCCTTCTCCAGGTTCATCATGTTGGGGAGGGTCATACACGAGACAATCGTTAGCAAGGAGGAACCTTCCAATACTTCATGAACTCTATACAAGTGATGTTTGGTCATGAAAACGCAGAAAATGGTCAAAAAATGACCAGATTTGTTTCAATGACATACTTAGAGTTTTCTACTGCAATTATTCTTATCTCAAATTTTTGAACACAGGAAACAACAACAATAATTTGATGTTGATTCATTCAGCATCTAAAGTTGTACTGAGCAGCGGGACAAACACTTTAATAATCAAATTTTACCCTCAGGATAAAGTTTACAACTTTGTACTGGTAAGGCTATAGGAACAGCTCAATTACTGGATTTGAGAGTGCACTGAATATTCTGTTGAACACTTTCATACAGTGATATATAATAACATTCCAGGGAGTAAGTATCCTTTTATGGCGGAACAGTCGCCAAATGCCTAAGGGTATGACAATAACAGGTTTTAAGCATTTTTAACTGAAGGCTAAATCAGGTAATAGATATTACTAGTATTCGTTTTCTTTGCATGAAGCCAAAAATAATAACTTTATCATACATATTGTGTTTATTCAAAGTGCGATATACCTCTTGTTCTGTGCCATAGGTCCAGTGTCATCCAACAACTATTAAACATCTAAATTAGTCATACAGTTGTACTGGTTGACATCGTTTTCCTGCCTTGAAAATACAGTGTGGACTATTTTAACTCACAACCAAGGCTTGCTGCTTGTAATATGCCAAACAGCCCCAAACAAATGAAACCCACTTCCTCCAGTGTTATTCATGTTTTAAAGTGGCCAGCAGTTTTTGGGAGATTACTAGGCCAGAATTATTTTAGTTTTATTTCTGTTTACCACTAATTAGGATCTCTGAATAAGTCCATTGTTGGACTGATGATAATTTTATTTTCAATTCTAGATTTATAACAAAAATGTGATTATACATTAATTGGGTTGTTCAAACCAACGATTACCGCAGTGATTAATCAAATCTAATATCCTTTTTAAAGCGCCAAATCATAATATAGATTATCTCAAGGTTATTTGCATTAAGGTTGAGGCCTTGCGTAATTTTAAAAGAGAAAAACCAACAGATCCCACCATGAGCACATACTCTATGCTAATAAAGTTTCTCTTGTTTTTTTATACTTTTTAGTATAATGTGTTTTGATTCAAATATAAATGAGCTTGAATAGGAGTCCAAGTCCTTTCTGGTACAATGAATGTGAAGTGGGTCCTGCATAAAGGAGTTGAGGTGTCAACTGAATATAGAACTATAGAAGTAGGAGACAGAGGCAAGCTTGTGCAACTGTATAATATGTGACATTTTGGTAATTTTCCGTAATTTAATTTTCTTCTGTTAAACTTGTAATGGAGTGCACTTTGCATAAAGCTATCACCTCTGAGAAATCAATATGTCTGCTGCCATCTCCCTTGACCTTCAAGTTAGACCACTATTCTCATTCCAAAGCAAACCAAACGCATTTTTTTCTGCACATCATCTGTTTTGGGGACCGAAGTGCGCCTTTTCTGGCAGAATAACCTTCAGCCACTATCCTAAAGGGTTTATGTGAACAAATATGCTTTATGAATACAGAGGGAGATTAACGGCAGTTTAGATCAAAGGACAGAAGCTCCTGTCAAATGAGGGCTTTGGCAAGGAGAACGAAAAAGAGGGGGGGAGGGTCCATTTACAGATAAGATTCATTTCCTGCAGGGAAAATAAAAGAAGCGAGGATAGGACTAAGAAGTTTTTTTTTCCCTTTCCTGCCCAATCATCAGACTCAACGAGGAGGAGAAAGGTGGGAGGAGTGTAACACAGTGTTGTCTGTCTCTCTATGCAAGGACATTTCATTATGCTCTCAATAATTCAGAGGGGCTCTTTTGTCAGAACGCCCCTGGTAGCAGTAACTGCTGCGGAGTCCAAGTCACCTCAGTAATCCTTAAAACTCAACCTTCCAAAATCCCTGCTTCACCCTGACCTTCAGTCCTATTCCAATATAGACACACACACACACACGTTCACACGCACGATCCTCCTTAATTACTCTGCATGTGAATCATACCACACTTATGTGTGGGTCTATAATGAACTAACTGAAAGTCACCTTTGCCTCCTATTTAGAGCTGTGGGATGGGAATATCCCATTACGACTGCAGCATCAGGACCCCCCCCCCCCCAACAGAACCACATGCACATATACCCACATGTACACAGCTCTTGTATAGATAGGGCTGCTGCAGAATTATTGATGGACAAGCATGTGTTTGATGAGGCAAAACGAGAATGTGTGAATTATGATGTTCAAGCACCATTGTGTGTGAACATCAACCGTGCCAGGCTGGCAGCTGGGGAGGGTCAGAGTGGGGGGTGGGGTGGGGTGTGTAAGACAGACAGAAACTAGGAAATGTGAAAATGGAAGTTCGAAAACATGAAATGCGGACAGAAATGGGGTGATTGGCTCACACAAAGCTGTATATGGCTGAATGAAGGATAAGGCGAGTGCTGACACCCAGAGGACAGAAGCAGTCAACTGCATGGTGGAGATAACAGGCAGTGAAAGGAGAGTAGGGGGGAGGACAGAGGGAGATGAAGGGAGACAGCAACAGCAAGCAGGAAAAAAATGTTGGGGCAGATAAGAAGGGAGAGGAAAATGAAAAGAGGGGAAAAACACAACATAGGCTTATGCCAAAGTGAACAAAATGCTATAATTCTACATCAATGGAAATGCTCACATATTCCTCACAAAAGAGAGAACGATATTTAACTATTTATTATTTCCACTTGTCCAAGATAATATTCACCAATGCATATTTCTTTTGAATATGCTACTGAATTGTCTTGCAATGTATGTAATACATATTATATACCATGCCTACTTATTATATTAATTAAACCTCCAACCATATATATGTGTGTGTGAGTGTGAACTATGTACTTATATGAGTTCACTACCGAATATACACTGTTTTTATACACTTACATAAATGACTAAATAAAAATAAATAAAAAGGCGGCACATCAATGTGAGTGCGACCCATCGTTCAATTTCTTCCTGTGGAGTAGGAAGCTTAACCTTTGGGTGAACCCACCACAGGTCACCAAGAACCAAATCAGTTCCCCTCACAGGTAATGTTTGACATGAAACAAGCATTCATTGCTTCATACAATATATTTTGTTCTTAATTTCTTTAAAAACAAAAACAAAATGGAAACCATGGCATGCTTATTTTGACTTGACAGGGAAGAAAAGCTGTTAAAAACAGCATTTAAAACTATCCCTTGGAGGCGGGAACTCTTTTAGGCAGGTAACCATTCCTTCAGGCAGGAGGAAGCCACTTTCATGGTGTCTTTGCACCAACAATCGAATCATTTCTCTGTTCAGCCATTTTGGAATCATATCAAAACACATTGACAAGCTAAAGGAAGATTGACTAATTATTAAATCCTAGTGGATCAATTTGCTGATTATTTTTCAAGTGCATTGTTGGGTCTATTTAATACTGGGAAATAGTAAAAAACAAAAAAAGTTGACTAATATGTTAGAATTCTTTTTAAAAAGTGCCACATTTGAGAAGCTGAAATGTTGCGTAAACCCTAATGTAAATATCAATTGACTAACTGACCATATGTTGCAGCTTTAGACATAATATAGAGCTGCTTATTTTATACAGTCCATGTGTTTACATACTGAATAGTATAATCTATAAATCAAACAGTCCCCAGGGCTCCGGCCCTGCTACACCCACAATGACATTTTGTTTATCTCAAACTGTTGCAAGGACTATTAATGAATGCATTTGATAGTCTTTAAGCATTTAGGAAGCAATACAAATACATATTTGTATTATGTCCAAATCTGCCCAGTACCTTTATTGGTTGAGGTCCTCATGTGCTCAACATATGTGCTTTTAATAAAGTTATGGTAAATAAAGAACTATAATTACCAGTAAGATAATGTATTAAAAGACGGGATGTCAGTGCTACAGAATGTGTGTTCCTTGAATACGTGGATAGGTAGGTGATGCAGGAGAAATAAGACTCATGGACAGGGCAGCCTGCCGACCTCGGATCGATGGGTTCAACTTTGGAACTATGGAGCATGGTATTACCTTTTTTCTGTTTAATTACATTTAAACTATAAAACCATTGAGCATGAAGGTATCTAAGATTCCACTGCAGGCAAAAAAAATAATAAATGATCATCACATCATTTTAGAAGCATGGTCTGAAAATGTAGAATCTATTGATTTGCGGATAAAATAATGATCAATTTACAGTGGATAGTAAGGTAGATAGAGTTTGCACACATCAAGAATATCTGAAAAAAACAAAAATCCACACACAGTAATCCATTATACCATTACTATCGCGCGCCAGCAGACCCTAGAATCGGTGGGATGATGTGCCATGTCTTTAACCCAATCAGCCACAGAGGACAAACCATCACACTCATCGCCTTCCACTGCAGCACCATTTCTAGAACTCTCTGCCCCGACCCATTGTCTATAAATACATATCATGTGGGCAGCTCCTTGGTTTCAGGTGCAGGTCATCCAACTAGACATTTCAATTCCGAAGATGGATGCCCCATTTCAGAGGGAACGATAAGAAAAGACTCAAAAGGTCTTTCGCTAAAGGAATCAGATGTTTTTTTTCTTACTTTGCCTCCACACTGACTGACAGCTCACAGAAATAAGGCTTTGGTTTTCTTTTTTTCAGCTCTGTCCTTCCTGACACGCATCCATCTTCGGGTGGGACAACTGTTGATAAAGCCGGCCTGCTCACGCAGCAACAGCATGTGCTGCCGCACAACTCCATATGCTTGTTTTATTGTTAAACAACTCAGTGCAGTTATGTTTGAAGGCCTCCCCGGACGGGCTGTAGATCCAGCCTTGTTTTTTCTTGTGCCTCTGTTGATATCGACAGCAATTAAAGAGATTCTGAAAACTGCTGAGAAGTACTTTAACTTCAGCTTCAAACTTGTTGTTGTGTACAGGTTGCCTTCCTTCCAGTACTCGTGATGCACTGGGCATCGCGCTAAAGTGTTCCTATGGGAACTGCCGGAGCCTCCGTGTCTATTTCCTCCATGGACTTGAGTGGATTCCCCGCCCCCTCAACCTTCCTCCACATGGCTATTAAGAGACTGAAAATCGCCCCCGCTGTGCTCTGGTGTCCTTAGCTTCTCTGCGACTCCTCCATTCACTCAGCAGCTGATGAATGCGTCATTGTTTTTCGTCCCAGTGTTTCTCCAAGTTACTTTGGGAGAGCATTTAACAGCTCCATGTAAACCCATACGGCAGGCTACGTATATGAAATATATTCAGAGGTGCCCAGGGATCGCTAACCTCTAAGCCTCAGACCCACTGGCACGCATACAAAAAAAAAAGGAAAAACAAGTGGGTATGCGCTCGCGCACACACAAACACAGGGAGATCTCAGAGCAATGCGGTTTACTCTTCCCACGCTTTCTAACACTCTCATGCATCACAAGCCCTTGTCTCCCCACACAGTGTGGGATGGTGACTGCATTGTGACTCACGGACAGAGACGAGAAGTGAGGGAAAAGTCAGAGAAACTGAGAGAAAGATGCGGAGGTGGCCGGGGGCTGCTGGCAGGGGGGGATGGGGGTCGCCCATGGAGGAAGAGCCTCCCAGGTCACTGTGGATGAATTACATCGAGCTGTGTGCCTGATCAAAGTTCTCCATTCCCACCTCCACTCCTGGTGAGCACGACTGTGAGCTACCCTCTTGAAAAAGAAATCCTTTTGTGTAGCTCCACATGTTACACATGCCACTATACAGTACATACCCTATAGCGAAACACAGGAACACAGCCTACTGTTTTTCAGGGTTTGAGTTGGACCTCTTCTTACCAATTAAGCAAGAAAGTTTCATCACTACACAGCATACATTCTAGTCCTCGTGTGCAATATTTTCAATCCTCTTAACCTAATCCTGTCTTTCTGCCATCAGCTTGCTCCAATGTCATGTTCCATGGCAGTTTCAGCGACTCAGCTGAGCAATATTCATATATAGTATCTATAAGCCCTATACGTGATTGGACGGTTCGTCATTAACCTACTCATGCCTGTCCGGTGCCATTTGGCCCACTGCTGATTTAAAGACTATTGACTATAAGACAAAAACGTCAAATACCCATTTTTATGAAGAGGCATCCTTAATGAACAACAGATGGAAAACCATGAACCGACCACTTTTTGTGTTGTGATGTGTTTTGTGATTTTAAGATAGGCAGGAGAATCCAAGCCTTTTCCTTTTACCTGCATGAGGGTATGGCACTTAATGCTCTGGTGACACACCCAATCTAAGCCTGATGCAAACACTCGATGGAAATTAATTGGTTCATTTTAGCTTGATGATATCTGATAATAAGGGCCTTTCTAGGAGTGGGGAGTTAAAAAAACAACAAAAAAACTACACAAGCAGGCCCTATGGGTGTTTGCATTCAATTTATGTTTTCATTCTTCGAATGAACCATCATCCTTTTAAGTGGATGAAGAAAAGCCATAAAATAGAAAATGAAAAGCAAGCACAATCTTCTCTGTCAGTTTTATGGCAGTTTTAAGATTTTGGCATCAGACGGTGCAGTCAACATTACAAAGTATTGGCCCTGCAGTCACATCAAAAACTCATTTAGGAAGTCCTGAACATAAAAGCAGACTTTTTTTTGCTGATGAGAACTTCACACACAACAGTGAACCATCATTTCTGGCTTGTATTTTCTGATCAGCACAGTACATGTTGTACACTGCCATAAATGCTAGCAAGGTGAGTTGTTTGACTACACTTCCCCCCCAAAAACTCAATGTCAATATTTCACTTACCCTAATCACTATCATGGCAGAAAATGCAGATTTTCTCTGCTATAGAGGATAAATAACTGCTGTGAGAAATACATAAATACAGCCAGACTGCTGCCTATTGCACAACACCAGAGTAACAGACTCAAAAATCCACATTAGCTTTGCAGTTAAAATGTCCTTCTTCTCTAACATACAAACACATATTTATTTTCCTGCACCTTTGCTTTAAAGGTCCTTTTAAATAATCCATGTAATAAACCGTGGGCACCTAATTAGCTGTAACCCTTTGTCTCTTGTTGCAACACAGCTTAGCCAGCCACTGAAAGAAAACCAACCTTTTTTATTACTTTAAATAATAAAAAAAACTCTAACTCTGTTGGACTTTAAGATAATGCTGAGATTAGGATTTGACTCAAACTCTTGCCATAACTACTTTAACTGGTGTTACAGACGTGACTGTGAGTGATACACTGATCCCTATATGCAGTTATCTCTGTTAAATGACCTAATAGTTATCCATACACTCTGGTAGGCCACAGTCCTAGTGATTCCTGTATTAGTGTCCCTATTAAAAAACAGGAAACAGCTTCATTGTCACGGTTGCATCAATGTTAAGAAAGGGACATGGTAAGACAGCATAAAACTCTATAAGCTCTGCAAAGACATCCATGGGCCTAAGCTTATAAGACTAATATTTTCTCAGAATTACAATAAATGTAATCAACACAAAAACTTTGGGCTTTATCTCTGTTAAATGACCTAATAGTTATCCATACACTCTGGTAGGCGACAGACCTAGTGATTCCTGTATTAGTGTCCCTATTAAAAAACAGGAAACAGCTTCATTGTCACGGTTGCATCAATGTTAAGAAAGGGACATGGTAAGACAGTATAAAACTCTATAAGCTCTGCAAAGACATCCATGGGCCTAAGCTTATAAGACTAATATTTTCTCAGAATTCCAATAAATGTAATCAACACAAAAACTTTGGGCTCTAATAAGCTGTTGTGCACACACAACTAAATTATTTTATTAAAAGGATGCCCTTTTAGTTCCCATCAACAACGACTTGGTCTGTTCCTGTTGATTTGTCAGTGTAACTGTTAACAATGTGATGCTATAAATGAACATCAGACAATCTACACTGTATAAATTAAGCAGGGCACATAAAGGTCAAATTCATACATACAGAATAAAAAATGACGCATAGGAACACGGGGGAGATTTTGGATGAAAAAAAAATGTGTTTAAAGTAGGAGGTAAATGCCAATAATGGCTTTCTAAGTGCTCTGTTTTTTTCCCATGTAATTGTAGAAAATGTTTTTGTTGATGTCTTAGTGAAGAACCGGTGCGGCATATACAAAACGTGACAGGCTGCAAGGAAGTCATCCACTGTGTTTTCCAACCGCAAAGTAAAAAACAACAACCTTGTGGTGATTTTTTTGCCTCCAGTCACAGTATGTGTCAAGGAACACCATGGAAGAAAACAAAAATGGAGCAACATTTAAAAAAGAAGCAGTGGGATGAATATACACATTTCATAATATTGTGAAAGGAAAAATCTTTTTCATAATGGTAATACAGGGAAAAATCTGCAGTGGGCTAGGGCTAGCTAGTTCATATTATGGTAATTCAACACAGCAAGGCTTTTCAAAAGCCAAAATTGGATGTACATGTGCCTGAAGCTGTCACTGAGGGTGGTTGAGGGCCCTCTGAATAAGCACTGTCCAGCTTTTGCATTGACGAATAATGGAGGCTCAGTTCTGGTTCAGCCACAGAGTGCAAGTGGACAAACAATGAGTCATAACCTGCATCTTTAAACTATGGACAGAAACTGGCGTGCAGACACAAACAGAGAGGTACTTCACCATTACGGTGCTCCAATCATAAGATCAAACCCAATATATTTAATGATGACATTTAAAGATGACACAGCTCACACTACAGATAATTGATCAGCGATCTTTTTGTCACACCAGACTAAAAGGAAATAAAAGTTAAAATCTAGAGGGAAGGGAGAATTTGATTTAGATTAAGCAGAAATAAACAATTTACTCACACTTCAGCCCCTGGGCATCTGGGATGTGTTTTTTTTTTAACTCTCCAAACAATTAATTTTAGTTTGAGATTAGATTGGGTAATCCATAGAAGAAGAAGATATGAAAGTGATTCAATATGAGTGTATCAAACAATTAAATGAGCAACTGTGAAAGGACACAACTTTGTCATGTTGCGATGCTTCGAATAGAAATAAATTAGTAAATAAATCAATCTAAAGTGAGAAGAAGAAAAGTGGAGCAGCTCCTATACGTTAATTATAAATCCATGCAGTAATGCAGTAAACACAGAGTTGAGATAGTTAATATAGTTTTTTCTTATGATAAAAACTTTCTGCTGTTATTCATAAGGATGACAGAAGTAGATTTGGGGTAAGTAATGAATGTGGTGTCAAAGTTTCAGATGCCAAGGATGCAGCAACAGGTGCCCCTGAAATAGTGTTTTGGTGGAACAATTGCAGGCCAGGAGGTATTCACTGTCATTAAATACCATCTAAGAAAAAAAAAAAAAATGAATAAACAAATATGTAAGTGGACTATGTGGTCCAAATATTTGCCATTTCAGTCTGTTAGTTAATTTCTCAGAGTTTTTTGTGTTTTTTTTATTTTTTATTGAAGGTGATCTTTAAATTAGATGGATTCACCAAAAGAAGACTGTGGGTATAAGTCTGCAGACTGTTGCTGCATTCATGTTAATCTCCCACGTTCCACATTCCTTAAATCCATGTTCATTTGGTGTGTCTATCAGGAATCTTGAATCTGGAATGTGGAAACAATATGAAAGGTAAGTTAAAAAAATATATATTAATATTGTATTATCTATTTTAGCGATAGCATTTAAACAACCTATTAATATATTTCCTGTGTTAGAGCCATGATGCTAGCACTTCCTGGCATTTAAAGAGAATATATTGAGAAATCCCAATTAAAGCTACAAAACACTACTCATGTATGCATTCGAAAGTTTTATTTGTTCTTAAGCATTTTCATCAGCTTAAAATTCACTCTTCAGTTATGCTCTTGGGTGTGTACTATTCCACAGCCTGTCTACCAGCAGGATATATTGGCATTTCACTTTTCATCACCTCTGGACACCATGAAAACAAAATACCAAGCTTAGCCTCCTACAACCCTGTGAGAAGTATAACAAAGGACTAACAGCATATTTTTATCAAGGTGATACAGTATCCGGGTGAAAACCTTGTGATCCCACCTGGCTAATGGAGGCAACTACCGGCAGCCTCCTATCAAACTGTCAGATTGATTCTGTTACTTCAAGTACCTTTGTAAATTAACACATTTGTTCATTCTAATGCGTTCGACATTAGTGGGAGCGAATTAAATCATATTGTCAACAGGCAGAAATATGCCACAATGAGGGTGGTTTAAAAAAAAAATAAAACATGTAGAAAACATGCTTCCTTGGAAAACGCTGACCTGTCTAACAAGGCATTTAAAGCCAAAAGGACGGGAGTCAACTAGATGTTGGGTTTTCTGCCTAGAGCTGAAGTGCTTTCATTCAAATATTAGGACTCGGACAGAAACATCAACCTCTCGTTAGGTTAGCTGCAGGTGATGCAATGCAACGTTACCCAACATGTGCTTCAAATCCATCATATCCAGGTAAACTGTGACTATTTTTCTTCACGTCTATATTGGTTTGTATGACATTTTATTTACACGTGCTTGATTATCCAGTGCCATGAATCCAGTCTCAACAGTTTATGTTGTATTTTGCTTTACAAATTCTTATCCACTGCATTGCTCTTGGACAATGTGCACATAGACATTGGTCTGGTGTATACTTCGTCTCCTGTATTGATATGTTTTTGTGGCCATAAAATCTTTTCAAATTTGCAGGATCTTTTGTTTTTTTGATGTCTCCAATGACATATTAAATATTATTAATTTGGATTTATTTATTCAGAAGAACAGACAATTTTTCATCCAGGCAATCTTAGGCAAGTAGTGCCATGACAAGTCTAAGTTTGCCTTTTTTATTTGAATACATTTGCATAAAAGACCTGTTTAAATTGAGTCATTATGGTGAAAACCTACCTAAACCCACTGTCTCAGAAGACAAAGAGATGCGTCTAAATAGGGCTGCAGATCCTAGGACCTCTCTACTTCAATTTGGGCTTTAATTTGGAAAGCTGTAATCAGGCTAAATTAATCATTTTAATTTGCAATCAAATAATTTGGGTTCGGAGTGCTGTTTTAGGGCTAATTCATTAATCCTGAATTAAATTATCTAAAGTTGTCCTAAAAAGCAGCACAATCTAATTTAGCAACAAATGCAAAATTCCAAACTTAATCAATCATGCCACTGCTCGAAACAAAGAGAATGCGCAACACACACGTAAAGAAATCGATTAACGCAAGGATTTCTGCTTGTGGTATAACCTCAATGAATGTCACACAATGAATATGATAGCAAACTTTTAATTTCTAGACGAGATGATGATAGCACAATGTTTACTAATTTGTTTTAGTCTGAAACAGGCTGAACAGATATCTGATCTGTTTTTGGACCAGTAGTGTGCCATTGTTATTTCACCTTCTTTATTTTGTACCATATTGTGTCCGGAAGAATACATGATTGATGTGCTGTGATGCTTTGTGTGCCATAATAAAAATGTGATTTTCATTATTGTCATGTTCTGTTTTAGTATTTGAGGAGATAGAAATTATTAGACAACAAAGTCAGTTATGACCAATTATCACTCTGGTAAATCCAAAGCTAATTATGGATATATATAGACTCCATCTTAAAGAGGAAAAAAATGCCCAGAGAGAATAAACTTGTTATCAGACAAAAACACAAGCAAATATTGCTTCTTTGCTAAGACTTACGTTTATGCAGTGCACCATATGACTTTGATCTGTAAATAGTCAGAATCTTTCAGTTCAAAGTGTTATTTCAACCTTTAACAGGGATCAGAGTGGCTCTGCATCATTTCTGATTGTGTATGTCTATGGTTAGAAAAGCACATGGATCATGCTTGCACAAATGATTTCCTTTCTTGGGATTGGGCTCAGCCTATTGTGTGTGTCCTATTCCTTGTGTGGGTGTGGGTGTGTGTTCTGACAGGGTGTCACCTCTGGGTGTCATTCCAGGTGATATTGCCAAGGAGAGCAGCCTTTACAGCCATCCCACAGAGCTACCTCCTGCGCTTAACAAGGACACAGAGGCATGCAGATATAACTACAAAGACACACCAGCGCGCGCGCACGCAGGCACACACACACCCACCCACCCACGTACGTACCCACACACACACACACACACACACTCGCTCTAACACACCAGGCTTTGTCCCAGCACCAGTTAACTTGTTCATTACAGTGTGATCCGAGGTAATTCATCTTCAAAGTCATCAAATGTGGAAAAACGACAGTGAGACAGTCGGACTAGCATTAAGTGTCCTCACAACAAAGGAGACTGGCAACATAAACGCGCGCACACACACTCTAATTCTTTATTTTCTCCCTCACTCCCACAATTTCACCCTTTCAAATCTACAATATAGTGTGTCAGTAATAGAGGTCTTTTCAGAGGGGAGAAATATGGTTCCAAATCTCAGACACTCAGCCCCCCGTTTCTCCCTGAAAACAACAGACAGAGCGGCCGGACTGTATGATGAGCCGATGGAATGAAAAATGGAGAAGACAAAAGAGACACAGCGGAACAGGTGAGCGGTGACAAGCTGCCTGTCAGGAAACGGAGGCATTCCTATCGCATCCCACCATCATCCCCCGACCATTCTCCTGCAGTCACACATGAGTGATGAGGCAGGGGAAAAAAGGTTCAACTTGTCTTTTCTCTAATCCTCACACTTTTCTTTATGGCAAGAAATTAATGGCTTTTCATGTAGGACACTTTTATACACACACACATACACACACACAGACACACACACTTGTCTGCTCGGCGTGCTCATCCCGAAGCAGTGCTTTTATCATCACCTGGTAAGTAGCAGCGGTAAAATTGCTTAATTAAAGCATGAATGTTTAATAAACCCTCAGGCGGCGTGTGGAGGGACCAAAGATAGGCCTTCCATTTATGGGCCACCTCTGGGAAGGAGACAGACAATTCCTCAACTGGCTTCGCACTGACTTTAAGTTCAAGTGAGTCCTTGAGAGAACAGGTGGAGCTGATAAAGGCCAGAGACTTCACGAGCGGTGAGGTCAGTGCCTTGAACTTTGTCGAAATGCTAAGTTGTTTGTTGCCATGGTAGCTGGAAGTGTCTGCGTCTTAGCCAGAACTGTGACCTTCACCCCAGGCTGGGTGGGCTTGATTTCCATTGCTTTTACATTCATGCTTAGTCACTGCATGTATTAGCAAGGATGACACATGCTGTCACTTTCAGAATAAGATACTCTGGGACACGGTTCACCTAAAGAACATAGCAAACATATAACTGCATTGCAACAAAGTCAACAACACCGACCAAGGACACTTTTAGCGTTGCTAAAGTAATATAGGCAGTGAACAGGGTGTATCCACTAGCATGTGCCTTCGAAAGAAAAGCCCTCAAACAGGTTCCACAGCTCTCTGCAGGGGGAGTGACCCCTACCCCAGCACGGCGCATCTCACTGTTCTGAGTATTCCTGCTTGCTTTACTCCCCCTGTTGTGAACACACATGCACGCCAACCACACAAAACCAGCTTTATTCTCTCCCGCAGTCAGCCACCCAACCTCAAGTCAGGAGGGACCGAGGCACGGTCGTACCATTGTCTGTGCCACTTATTGGTGTGACATTTCACCACATGTGCACGGGTTCTGTACCCAGTGTGTATGCGTGCGTGCGTGTGTGTGTGTGTGTGCGCACGCCTGCAATGTACACACAAGAGAGTGAGCGGCAAAGCATTAGCCATACTTGAGGATTCCTCAGTGCCTCCTTGTAGAGGCAAGGCTGGAAATCCTATAAGTTTAGCAACAATGTGGTACAGCCATCCAGAGACTCACATTCATCTTCCTCGTCTGCAGCTGGCCGCCAACAGCCAGAAAAAAAGCTGCAAGTCAGGGTTAAGGAGTTTTTCACTTTTTACAGGCTGTTTTGTTTGTTTAGCCCACTGTTTCTTTACCCTTCTATCACAATCAATATGTGAGACAGCGCTGATTAGACTGTGATCAAAGTAATAAAATTATGTATTACAACAGTTTTCTGATATTCCCAGATGCTCAGGGGAGGCGATGCAGTTAAACCTCAAAAGGAGAAGTTCAAGAGAATCATATCCAATTTGTCAGAACAATGTCCCACAGGGTTTTGCCAAGACATTTTATAAATTGAAAAGATTTAATGTAAGTACATGGTCAATTTAAATTTAAAGGGTGTCATGTGGATGAGTTGCTCATTCATTTACGAATATATTTCCCTTTTTAATTAACTTGCTCATTCATTTGTAATTTTTTAGGTGGGTAGGCTAAAGCAATTTATGGTGATCTGGTTCAATTGGTCAACATTTATTTTTGCTTATATAATTAGGCTGTATGTATTCTGTAATATATATACATGAATATTTAATTTGTGTTAAGTTAGTGTTTCCCTGTAATTTTGTAATGCCCTGAGGTGATTTGGTGACAAGAAAATAAGAAGCTGCGAAGCAGGGAATCACTTTCAATAAAGGGCTAATACAAGAACCTATGGTGACATTCAGGTCACAAAATAAAAAAACATAAGATTTGAACTACTGTAGAAATGGCTCAATGTAGAAAGACCCACTACCTGCATATGTAAGAAAGGCTCATCCCGACACAAATGTTCTTGGTCTTGGGCTTATTAACGCTTATTAATTAATGAACGCTTGCAGTGTGAGTGTAGTCTGATTGAGTCAGGGGTGAGATCACAAGCAAAGCCACTGAATCATCTGTATACAACTGTATCCCTGTCACTACTGTGAGTGTGACTTGTTCAGAGCTTCATCTTTCCCACAGTATAACCCAACAACATGTCAAACACAAAGATATATGTGTGGTGAGTTGGCAGTTTTTGTCAAACAAAGACGAGACAGGATCATTGTTGTTTCTTCAAGCACCAGCAGCTATGACAGTCTTCATGAGACATGATCAGCAAAACACACTGAAAGTGGAGATGGTTTCCTCCAACTGCCCATTTTCTATATCCACTTATCTTGCACCCTACCAACCCAGCCTGCATTGAGCCACAGGACACCCGTGACAGCCCTATTATAGTTGGTTGATTGATTTTTAGGTGAGGTCTTCAAACAGTGCGTGTCTAAAAAGGGATGTGGAGGGATACAGCAGTCACTTCTGCCTATCCTAACCTATCTAACTTCCAATCTGAAGACAGGCACAGACACACATCTTATTTTAAATTGAGTTTGACTCCTGCTTTATTAGAATATACTTAAAACATATAATACTTTATTGTGTCTATTTGCCACAATTCAAGTTGGGGTTTAACTTGTAGTCCCCTACCAAAATGAATGAAAAACCTTCTGCAACTACAGTAGAATGAGATAAGGTAACACGCACATTTGCACATGTGACAAATGTGGGTCCTAACAATTGATCCAGTCCTTGTGTTGCACACCTGCATGTCAAAATCATGCAAATCCCCTCAGGCCCTACACCAGTACAAATCAATTTTACACCCAGGAAGGTTTTTGCTGCTGTGAGATAACACTGCTCAAGAATGAGACTACTCTCTGTCTTGTTATTGAGTGCTTTCGGTCTGTGATGCTGTGACCTTCTTTGGTTATTTTCCAAGTTTCTCTGCACTCATATTTATTTCACACTTGAAAATGACTGAAAACCTGAAAGTGAGAGTGTGTAATATGCAACCAAGGTCACACGCCAGATGGTACGATGTCTCCTCCTTCCCTTTGTTTCGTTCCATGGTTGGTCACTTTAGGTGTCTGTTCAGAGCTATCACATTCGCGTCTCTTTTGCTCACATTGAGTCATGAGCCTCCTCATCTCCTCAATTCCCTCTCATCCACCCTTTAATCACTCACTGCCTCCCCTGCTGTCCACCGACAGATAACAAATGAATACCGTCTTGCTATGCCCCACTCATCATGACACAAACTACCCCAACCACACACACAAGCCCTTTCAAAATTGATTTTCAGCAAAAGTGCTTCTGAATAATTTCATCAAAAACTTTTGACTGTGAACATTTCAAAGTCAGAACAGTCCACACAAGTAACCTTCCTCTCAGCTTAAAGGTTATGATAATAATAAACTTTATTGATATTGCGCTTCTCAACAATGTAACAAAGTGCCTCGCTAGAAGCAATAAAAGTGGACTGACAGATAAAATAAAAGTAAGGAAAGGGTCACGAGCAGAGAAAAACAGAACTATAAAATAGATGAGACAATAAAAATAAATGAACATTATGAGTCAGTATAAATAAGAGCCAATGTCAACATTTGTAAAGGCTTTTTTACAAAAAGGGAACCTTTAAAAAAAGCTTAAGATTTAGCCATTTCAAGTTCAAATGGCAGCAAGCTCCATATTGTTCAAGCTCTAATATGGGGGGCGGGTTGGTAATGCACAAAGCAACCGGGGGCGACAAACAGCTAGGAGTCTTAGTAAGGTGGTATTATATTCATGAAAATAAATAATAATTTTTGACCCCCTGTTTGTGTTGCCTACATAGCCGGCAGAACATTCCTAAAACCAAACAAGAAAACTGAAATAATTGATCCTGTGACCAGCAGAGCTGTGCTGCTTTTCAGGGCAGAAAAAAGTAGGCCTAATAAACTTTAAGTCAACACCTCTTTTATTTCCCCTGCAATCCAAATCTTTTTTTCACTATCAACATTGAATTATCGACCAAAATGAAAATATCAAATATTCCCTTTGACCCGAATAATATGTCTCCAATAGGACACACATTCATAGCATAGCATTCATTATTGTATTTAAAATATCTTGTATGACAACATTAACAAAACCAAGCAAACATCTTTGTGGCAACATAGTACTCCAATGGTTCGAAAATTCTTTACGGTAGGAATTACAGAGAACAGTGCTGCTAGAGTCCTAGTGACAAATGCCGGGTGAGTTAGTGGGGTAAGTGTGTCCTGATTGGGTGTATTTTCTGGGTGGGGGAGCTAGAAAGAGGAGCAGGGAAGCTACCAGAGAGTTCTGGGTTCGTACGTGTGTACTGGAGTGCCAAAATCTACAGCCCGAATCACCTTTGCACTGGCTGGTCGCAGCAGAGCTCACATTGGCATCACAGGTGCCAGCTTCAGGCTGTGTACATTTGAAAAAGTGTGAGTGAGTGTGTGTGGGCAGCGGAGCACCACCCTTTGCGAAACTGAAAGCATCAAAGCAACGCAGTAGAGACTGAAACTTAAATGTGGCACATAAATAAGATAAATAACATAAGCGTTTCGTTTATTTAATAAAAGAGCACATGTACAATGAGTTGGGATTTGGTGCTATATATTATAGAATTGTTGTTATTATTACATATATTTATTTATCTATTTCTTTATTTAACACTGTAAATTTCAGGGGCGCAGCGCCCACCCCATGGAGATTCAAGAAGATTCAAAAGAGTAAGATAGCAGCCAACAACTATTTCTGTGTTGTTTTACAATGATAATAGCACGTGTGTTTTTCTGTATTTTAGTGATTCAGTGAAATTAATGTATTAAGGCATGATGAATTCACCAACTGGTTATTTCCCAAATTTCATTTGCTGTTAGGGTTAAAAACAATCCCTGCTATCCAGGGACTCTCCCTTTATCAGGGAAAATTATAGAATGCTTAGAAAAGATGCAATGCATACTTTTATCCTTGATTGATCAAAAGGTCACATTACAACCATTACGGGTTGAGGAGCATCCTATTGATGAACCTATTGACACTGTGAAGGAGAAACACGAGCCGTGTCATGCCTGTCATGCCAAAGATCGACCAGGCCGTGTCCTGTTTTGTATAACAAAGAAAAGGTTGAGACCTCATCGGTTTGTCTAGTTATCATATATTACCTATATTAGCACCCGCATTGATCTATTTTCCAACAAGGCCCAATTCATCCGTGGATCTCCTAAGTCATGTTTTTGTATGGCTTTGGCAAAATGACCTACTCGATAAACTTAGCTTGAACATTGTTAAAAAACAGTTGCTCAAGGAAGTTACATACCTCCCCTCACTGTACTACTATTGTACTTTTATACTAAGGGCTAAGTGCTAAGAGCTCTCCATACAACCGACAGGAAGCCAACATCCTCAACAAGCCTCACCTTCTGAGCATGATCTAAAGAGATTCAAGAAGTCTTGGGGACAGGTCCAGCTGTGCAATGTCCGACCCAAGCAACAACCATCAATCCTCATCAAAACGGTCCACATCTGACAACGCCGCCTATTCTCTCAGCTTTTATTAGCCTCTTCACTGTCCTTTATTCTAATCTGCCAATCTATCTCTCTTCTCTCTCTATCTGCTGGATTTCTTACATTCATCACTCACAACTACTGCCCGTCTTCTGCACAGCGGGCCATAACCACCCTGCTTCCCAACCTATTTCCACACAGAATCCATTACATCTCCCCAGCCTCGCTTTTCCTTCATCCACCAATTCAATCCATCCACTTATCCATCCAGCCAAATATTCGCAGACCGCCTGCCTCTTCCATTTGAGCTCATCAAACGGGTACCACAGCCACTTGCTCACTGTGAACCTGGGATTATCATCTATGAGAGACACAATACCCGTGTGAGTTGAGCACACAGAGGGAGAGGAAAAGCTATAATGCATCCTTACCTGGACGGCAGATTTCCTTTTTATTTTTCTCACCTTAAGGCACAACCAGCCCACACCCATTGTTGAGTTATGTAAGTGCAACAATACGAGGAGAGGAGGCCGAGGCAGTGAGGGGAGGAAAGTCACTCTGGAGACTGGGGGAGGATAAGGCAGGAGATACCCACCGCAACATGTCTGCTTGGTTGGCTTCTCACGACTGGCTCAGTATCAGCCCACTATCAGCCTGGGGAGGGAAAGATGGCGAGGAAGTGATGGTGGCGAAGGAGGAAGACCGAGAGGAATAAGACCACGGGCTGGGGAAGCAACTGAGATGAGCAGAGGAACGAATGAGAGATAGATGGTGAAAAGGTTGGGGGGAGAAAGGGGAACCGTTCCATCCCCCTGGCCACAGTCCTGACGGAGCCAGGATAGAGATGTCAGGCCAAATCCTGTCTGCCCAGGGAGGGGAAGCAGAGCCGGGATCAAACAGCAGACAATTAGACTTCGAGCCACAGGCCCTCATCCCATCTTATTTCTGCTTCTCTCCTTCTATCTCCCTCTTTTGTCTCCCCTTACCTCATCATCCCCACTGCTCTGAGAAGTCCCAAAGCTATCCGATATCAGCACATTCTCCTTCTGTGTCCACAGGCTTCCAGGAAGCCGATTGAGTGTCTCTCCGCGGTCCGCAGAGGGGCGCAATACGGTGCCGACCTCGCAAGGTCACAGAGCTCACTATCTCCAGATGAAACCCTAAACCTTCCATTTGCCTCCTCATGACCTTTTCCACACCACAGCCAAAGCAAAAGCATTCCCCTTGATTTTCGACCAATGTCACACAGTTATCCTCCCTTCTCGACAAATCACAAACAATTCCACCAGCTTCATAGCAGCTGAAGATGCCCTTTCCCTTTCATTTATGCCGAGACTATGCTTAACTAAAAAGTGCCCTTGAGGTCAGGCAAAACAAAAAAATAAAGCATGACTTGATTTTGCCTACACCTTTGTCGAGATCAATATCCTTTCTTTGCTTTTTAAAACAGTGCAGTTGATGTATGACTAGTGAATAGTCATTCCCTTCCACGGAAATATTTCACAAGTCAACATTGGAGTTAAACAACTGTAAAAGCTTTTCAACTCACCATTTATCTCGTCCTTTCCACTCTCTCTCACGCTGGGTAAACAGTTTTCCAGGTAAACTCCATTATGGTAACAGCTATCCCCCACACTGAGCTGTGGCGGTTGCTCCCAGCACAAACACGGAGTCTGCATGATGCCACAGGGCCTGCTGGATGTACTGGAGGCCAAACAGTCCTCCAGCCACTGGCACAGCATCTGGCAGGCTGCCATGCTGGGGTTGCGCTTCCCCACTACCAGGTACTCCGTTTTAAAATCCCCGTCACCATCGGTAACGTCCGCGCCCGCCCGGGGAGGTCCCTTCCTCATTTGGAGGAACTGCTTCCCAGCCTCAAGGAAGGCCACTGGGGCGGAGGTATCACACAGTTTCACCACCTCGTCGAAGCTCTCCATGCCCAGGTAGGTGCGTGTGGTTTCCAGGAATGACTCGTACTGGAAGGTGCGTAGCTGTGACGGCACACACAACTCTGTAGGTTTGGTCACTTTGAGGAATATGGTGTAGCGCCGTGGGTCGGGGTTCTGCAAGGTCCAGGAGCAAGGCATGGAGGGGAACACTGACGAAGACAGGAAGAAGCCGAAGAAGCGGCTCTGGACTAGGGTGGAACAGGAGTCCGACTCTGGGCCCGAAGGGGATGCGTGACACACACCGTTCATCAGGAGCAGAGTGGCAAAAAACAATAGTGTCACCAGGAGAGGCCACCTGGTTCGGCCGTGACTCTGAGAAATAATACTTGCCATGTTTTTCAGGTAAAGGAGGAAGTATCATAGGTTGGTGGCTGTTTGTTGCAGTACTGAATTGATGCTGGATACAGCGAAGGAAGGATCGAAGGACCGGAGGCAGGGGAAGCGAAGGGTGTGGTGGAGGAGGAGGGCGACCAACGTTGCTCTCAGTGATCCAGTGAATGGCCCATGGCTGTGTCAGTTGACCTCCAGATTCACGGGAACCTGCAAAATGGAAGAGACAAGATGTGAATGAGACTTTGTATCTGATCAGACAACATCTATTTATCTCCACAATGATAAATCTCAATCAGCGGTCCTTGTTTGTGCGTAAACCGGGAGCAAGCGCAGTGACACTTGCCCTGAAGAAGAACAGCAAGTTTAATGGAAGCAGATGGAGGAAAGGGGGGCTGTGATTTAGTCAAGTTTTTCTCCATTAAACAAGATCAGATCGGGCTCTTCCTGAGAGACAACTGCTTTCCTCACACGTCTCCTTGCATATTTCATCTGCCACTTCATTAATTTGTCCAATTATAAGTCTATTCATTAAAAAAAGCTAACACCTGCAGTAATTCATTACTCCAATTTATTGGGATGAGCCCCGGTCAGTGAGGCCAGGATCACTAGTCCGTCTTTCATTTATTAGCCAAAACAATTAGGTGATGCATTTCCTTGAAATAAAAATTCTATGATAGGTGTATATATGTCAAATATGGGCACAGTGCTGATATTACACTTCACCTTCATTGGGTAGCTTTGCTGTTTGAAGTTGTTCAAGTCAATTTTACCATATTGAAAAGCTATGAAATGGGAAATTCTTTTTGTATTGTAAATTGACTGAAGAACAGATCGATGTTCATATAGTTAACATCGTTGAACACCAACAAAGACAAGAAGGAGCTCAGACCGTGGCACTGAATCTGTCTGTCATCAGAATATTTTGTGCAGGAACATGAGAGAATATTATAATAAATATAATGAGAAGCAGCTTCCCATGCAACCTTCACTTGCGCAATTCACAAAAGTTGATACACCCATCAAAGCCGATAAAATGGCAAGAAAAGACATAAATGCTTATTTCTTCAATTTTACGTAGGATTCTTTACATATCTATCAGCAAAAATAAAGTTAGTGCGTATACCGTTGCTCCGATTTAACACCAACCCACCAAATCACCCTCTCCCATCACTTAAGTGTTCCAGCGTCTTTCAACTGATTTCTTTTGGTTTTACAGTCTGCAACTCTCAGCATCCTCGTCATCTTTTTCTTAGCTATCAGCAGATCTTTCTAATTAAAAAGTCATTAATGCAACCTGCTCAACAGACACAGACAGTGATCAGCCCATAAATATTGTGCAGCATTCATCAGCTAAAGAGCCAGATATCATTCTCAGTAGTTAGCAAAGGTAAGGGATTCATTAATCCACTACCATCACCAATACACAGCTCATTAAGTCAATTAGTTGGTGGCCATCGGCCACCAGGTGGTGCCTTTCGGAAGGCTGAGCAGTTTAGGAGGCTCGGTCAACAAATGTCAAAAGATATTATATTAGGGAAGAGGTAATATTTCTGTTTCTTAGCCAGACTGAAACACCTCAAATTCAACAGACAACAAGGCAAATGCGGCACTAACTCAGACAGAAGGGTCCACTTTATCTATATGTACAACCGTATAGATTTCTGATAGAGAAAGAAAGCTGATGGCCACAGTGGGCACTCAGCGTGGATAAGGCCAACAGTATAGTAAGACTTGGCATGGATCAATCACAATGATTTGTAAGAGAGGCAGCAAGCGTGTGTGTGTGTGTGTGCGTGCGAGGCATGGGAGGGAGTAAAATATGAAATAAATAGAGATGAGTCTTCAGAAACAATACTCACTACATAAACAGGCTTTCAGGGGGAGATGTGCTGCACTGTGCAGTGCCACATAATGAAATCCCCTTTCTAAAATTAATAAAACAAACTTTTATCAAACTCTTCATCTGGTCTTGTAAACAAGACGCTTTTTTTTCTTAAATGATAGCAAGGACATGTAGCCACTTAAACCAGCTCAGAAGTGACATATCTTAAAGCACAGAGCAGATAGTAAATAGATTGGATATTATATATACATTTGGTATATTCTTTCAAGTCTATTAGATTACAATGTACATATATAAAAGAACACTTTTAATATTATTGAAGGCTAAAGCCTAGAATGCACACAAAACAATGACCCTTTACACACTTTAGTCCTGACAATTGAACAGTATTTAACAAAATACTAAACAACAGGTAGTATGTGAGAAAAGCAACCATGGAGACAACGTATCCAATCTTACTAGAAAAACAACTATGCTAAGAGACATTCCTCACAAAAAGCTTCCAACCCACGCTGAGCCGAGGCTCTGATCCAAAGCTGAAGAACTATTCCCAGGCCTTGATCAGACAGGAAACTGTTTGTGCAGGCAGTGGGCATTTAGCAGGCTGCACATGTCCCCTGGGTGTCTCGCTCAATGTCAAACCTGAAAAAAAAAAAAAATGCTCGTCTTCATTTGTCTTTTTTGCTCGACTCCAATATCCGACCAGATGAATTGAAAGGCAGACCTTCTATCACCATGACACTAGGTTTACAGCTTGGAAATAATAATCCCTGAGAAAAAAAAGCACTTTCCCTTAAAAAATTAGTCGACAACTAAATATTTTGAAGATAACTTGAACTGTTGTTAATTGGTAATCTACTGTTCATTGTTCTCGCTGATCTAATTGTCAGTTTCAATGTCTTTTTTTTTATGTATTTCAAAAAGTGACTGTATAATCCAAGGCTCTATCACTCATTGTTCTCACTGTTGACTGTCTCTGGGCCCACTGAATTCATTCCTCTGTCTTCCATGAGATGTTTTGCAAACGTATCTACCATTTACAAATAGCAGTCAGTTGTTACCCCTGTTTGCAACCATGATGGACAATGGATGACAGATACAAACATGGTTTAGACATGAATCTCATCGTACAGAAATACACTGGCTGTTTGAATGCATGGACATATTCAGGGGTACACATAAGTGATACACAGGTACGCATGCGTGGCAAATAATGCGCAATCCGTAACGTCAATTCTGTCACTAAGCACCTTTGCGTTCCTGCACATCAACCCAATCGACACACAACGGAGAAGGGCACCCCCGTAATCTCAACCCCCCTCCCACCCCTTCGGAGCACACACACATGAGTATCATCTCACACTGCCTCCAGGTACTGATCTGAGAAACTAACTAAAAAAAATGTATGTGCACCCCTGGACCTTTTTACAGGAGCTGTTATGCATTCAATCTTGAAGAGGATAACACGTGTATTTTACCATTTTGCAAATGATCTACTTATGTTGTGGCAAATGACGATAACAATGTCACTTGAACATCTTTAATATTCGAAATAATCAGTTGCATCACAATACCCATAATTAGAGCGAAACATTTCACTTGCCATTTCAAGTCCAGAACTTCTGCATGAATGACTAAATCAAGCAGTTGTTAAATTGTTGTCTGTGATGAATGAGGCGTGCCGGGGAGGAGACGAGCAGAGTGAGGGATTGCATCTGTGGGGATGTTGAGTGCGGGAGGGGGAATGGGGACACTAAAGGAGGCATTGTAAGTGAATGTACACGACTCTGAAGGGTGGAGCTCTGTGAATGTTATGGGGCAGAGGACCAGCCGAGCGTCTGAAAATTGCACGTATTTACTGTGTAGGAGGATGTCGTTAATGTGCCAGATAGGCCGGCAGGCGGGTCTGAGGGCAAGGCAGGACTGAAGTGGCAGGGGGATTGTCCACCTTTGCCAACCCTGGTGGAGACGTCTTTGTTTACTCTATTAATAAAAGAGGGCAACTTTTTATTTGACACATATATACGGTGAGGATTTATCAGCACATGCCAATGGACATTTTCCATTACATAATTGTTCAGTTGTGTTTTTGTGTCATCATCCTCCAAATCAATCAACACAAAGTAAACAATATTTAAAACATTGTAATTCTGTAGTTACAGCAAAACATGGTATTACTGTGATTGAAATAAAAGAGTTAAAACTAGCAGTGCGGAGTAGCCGTCTTGTGTTAAAGCATATTATTAAAAGGTATTTTAGACCTGTCAGTAATGTTGATCCACTTAAGCCATGTTACTTTCATTACAAGATTCAAAGGGCTGAAGATTGCTGACCCGTGGATTTGCTAATGCCGTGAAGACATGGAAACGCCCCCTCTGATTGACCAAAAGTTACCCCTGGTTTTAACTCACACATGTCAAATCAACCAACTCAACCCTCACTTAATATCACTGAAAACCAAAAGGGCTTTTTTTTTTCCCGTGTGCAGTGATTCACTCCGTCTCATTTCATCTCAGCCTGGATCATGTCTCACTCCGCCTGGGCCTGGCAGCTCTCTAACTCCACCTCGCACCAAACGGCGTCCAGGGAAAACCACCCAGGCCTTTTTCACCAGACGAGCATGACAGTAATGAAAGGAATAGAGCTTTAACAGAGGATAAACGGCCGCCCTTTATTGACAGCGCCGCCCCATCCATCTATTTGCCCCCCCCACACACACACAACAAACCAACCCCATCCTCCTCCCCCGAACCTGCCTCCGCGAGGTAGTCTGATCAGACAACACGCAGCGCTCTGTCGGAGCTTCCTGTTCATGTCAAGCCTCCCCTCATTATTAACACCATGCACTGGCCCCAACCTGCCCAACTCCAACCCCGAAACACAGACACACATACATACACACACAGCCCCTTATCGATCTCTGTGTTTGAGAGGCTAACAGACAGGGAGTAGCTATTAAGACACTTTCATCTACTTTGCAGCACAGGAGAATAGGATATGGCAGTGAAAGGAGAGATTTGAGCCACGGCTGCACGGCGGCAAGTTGGCCAAGTAAAATCTGTAGCGAAGATTAAACCTGATGTTCCCAATCAATGCAACTCTTTGAATCTCTGCTGATACATGTTGTAATATGGCTCTTCAAAGGCGATTAGACACAGCAGTCTTTTCTCTTCGAACCTTTTCTAAGTGGAGCATTAAATGACAATGGCATACGTGAAGAAAAATACACTAGTTCAATATATGTATAAATGTATGTATATAGTATTATGCACTTCCATTCACAGGACGGAGTTTTCTGAAGTAGAACCATTAAAAGGCTACTTCTATTTGGTATCCCCATTTCTAGTCCTAAACATGGTTTACGTTCCAGTGGAACAAAAACTTCCCATTCTGCAGATGAGATGAGCATGACACCCTGTCTGCCAAGTACACACAGTAACCAATGTATTTGAAGTCCATCCAATCCTCAATCCTAATTCGATACAACCCGGAGTAGACCATAATGTAAGAGACAAAGCTCCAGCTACGCCACAGGAGATAGACTCCCAAGGAAAAATGGACAGTATATTTATTTTAATACCTCACAGCAAATTTCATGCATATTAAATTGTCACAGATATCGCAAAAATGTATGGAGGTGGTGTCGGGGGTTCGATCTACAATGTCTTCAGAGATAATCATCTATTTGCACAATCCAATTATGATTTTTTTTATTTTGTGTTATTGTTTAGGGTTTTTGGGATATTTTGTAGTTTGAAAACATAAATAAGGAATTAAGAAATTACAAACAGACTGACGTTATTGTAAAATTAGCGTTACTTGTCACACATAATATAAGTATTGTGATAATATTGTTATCCTGGAATCTTTATGAATTTAAAATGATGATATTGTGACAGCGTTAATTGAAAATATTAAGTCAATCCATAAAAACATTTTTAACTGAAGACTTAACATTAATTTAAACTTACATCACACTTTATTAAATGGGATCTAGCTAATCAAACCAAATCAACTTTTATTTACAATATTTATGTAAATATATATTACATATACACAATGTATTTTGCTTTCAAAACCACAAATAATGTTTTAAATCAGTTTGATCTAAATTAAGGTAAACAGGTTTCTATAATCCATTTAAGTTGTTTAAGTTCTTTCTAGTATTACAGAGTTTCAAAATAATCAATACAGCCAAATCTGGAGTCAGGGGATGGTCATGGCTGCGGCTCTGATTTTCACAACTACATCGTTGTTCTTGTGACATGTCAAGTACACACCAAGGTGCCTGGGCACATTTTGTATGCAGAGTGAGAGGTTCTTCACTGGGTGGAAATGTTTGTATTCTGCAGCTGAGGAATTATTCATTCCTTTTGGCCCGTGGCTGAAGCAGCAAGCAATTAAAAGAACAAAGGTGTTGCATTAGCCAGCAGCTCAGAGGCAAGAATTTGTGTAAACATGCCCAACAGGCTGGCTCTGTGACTGAGTCGGAACAATGGCCCAATCAAAGAAAAGCAACAGTCCCTCAGACAACCAAGTAGGGGATGCTGGAGAGATACGGAGCCGGAGACAAAGAGAGCACTGATGAGAAAATGATAGAGTCGCGCGGAGCATCTCCTCCTCACACCAACAGCGCAAGAATTACAGGCTGATTAGCAGAGTAGCACTCTGCTGCGTAAACTACAGGGCAAAAAGCCACAGGATGCAAACGGATTCCCTCCTCTCTCAACTACAGATCATGTAAAAGTGCTCCGGTGCGTCACTGGATTCGTTCACATGCGAAATTCTTCCGCAGGGACAACCGGTTACAGCAGTTGGTGCTGGTGGATATTGATCATGGAGAGTACTCTAGCCATACTACTCCCAGGTGAGTAGTCAGAACCACAAGAGAAAGTTGGGGAGAGGCAGAATGAAGTGCTTTGAGTGGTCAGGATGACGAGGAAATCATTGGATAAAAACAGCCCATTTACATGAATAGGTGAACACAACTGCAGATCTTCAAAAAATGATACCAATATAGACGTAGGTGAGAACAAATGACTGAGATTGTATGTTGCTTAGGCTAAATGAAGCTCTGCTTTATTTGTCGTTCAAATTTGCCCTCAATTCCTCCGAATAGCTTTTTTCCAAAATAAGTAAAATATGTGGATGGATTCTAAGGTTTGCACTGAGCTGGGACACTGAATGGAGACACAAGTGTAGGAAATGACAGGATCTTGTCTGTACACAGTGGTGCAGTTTTGACTACACCTCCACCCTGATGACAGCGACTACAAAAACCTGCGACGTCCTGCCAGGCAGAAAAATTAAACAGATAATCATCTGTCTTTGCTGATAAATGTGTTTACCATGGTAAATGTCAAAGCCTTTCTAATAAGCAGAGGCATGGTATTTCTCTCGGTTTCACACACTCAGCAACACACACACACACACACACACACATTTACGCATTGTGCCACATTGCAGTGAAAGTTGGTGATGTTTAACTACTGAGAACTGACTTAACACATAGTCAAAACTGTAAATATTGATTTTATGGATTCTATGAAGAAAAACTATCCCAAGGTTGATCTTGTTCTCAGCCTTATGTCTGTGGAAATGAAGATTAACAGATGGAAATGAGTTACATGATCTGTTGTGTGGGAGGAATCTACATTATCTGAAAATAACTGTAGTGGAGCTTCACTTTCTAAGATCAAATAGCCAATAAAACAGATAAACATTCAAATGGAAAAAGAACCGGTTTATTATTTACCAGAGTGTGTGTGTGTGTGTGTGTGTGTGTGTGTGCTTGCATGCATGCTTTCATGTGTCACAAACACATACAGACATGATCAGTAAGGCTGCACTGATATGCAATAGTTTACTTTACAAGGCAACTATTCTGATTGGTTCGAAACATTTCGTACTATTTTTTGATTTTTTGCAAATCAATCAATCACATAAAGGTGAAAATAATCATCCAATTAATCTATAATGCAATTAACCATTAGGATTATTTTGATAAAAACTAATAGAACTGGGTATTAACCTCAACTAACTATGCAGTGTTTACATTAATTAAATTAATACATTTAATTTATTTTCCCCACAGTATAACAAACAAAGGAGTATCTTATCTTATAAACTAGTCATATCTACTCATAATATTCTAATAATACAATATGAAAGTCACAGGAAATTCCTGCATTGTGTACTACTCAAATAAAGGTATATACTTTTCTTAGTATTCGTGCAAATACTTTTGTAAAATATATAATATATAATAAAGACTGCATTCATGACTGGTGCGGTTATAAGTTATGATTATCTTACTGATAATCTTTTTGATTATTCTATAAATTATTAAGGGTTAAACCAGTTCTTGAAAAACACTTCATGTTAAAAGCCAAAGAATGAATTGTAAAATGCCATGATAAAATGAAATTGTAACATTTCCTGAGATGCTAGTCATGCAAAGACAATCTTTCAACCATACCCACATTCTAAACCCTCTCTTTTGAAAATATTTCTTTACAGCAGATGTTTGATATCTGCAGCCAACAACATCAAGACCTCCAGTGTTTGCATCAAAGCTTGACATTAATAAGGCGCGTCAGATTTTATTGCTACAGCAAAACATTCTTCAGCCTTTTCAAAATGGCTATACAATGGTTTTGCAAAGAAATAAAACACATTACGGTTGCCCATAGAGATTTTAATGTATATATTAATAATAAATACCTATATACACACACACTTGTATTTTTCTGTGTCGTAAAATGGCAATATAAAACAAATGTTTTATAGCAATCTGCCCATTAGAGATTAATTATTGTTGTGTTGTCTGGATAAAGGTGCAGTACACATGGTCACCAAAAATCTTGAGAAATCCTCACCCGAGGAGCATGAATATCTGTGAATTCAGTCAATCCTCTAGTGTGCTGTCAAAATACTGTATCTAGCTCCAGACTACTGTGCTGGACAGACAGAAACCGACAGACAGATTGTGTCATCCTCATGCTGGGCCGCTAGTGGAGCAGCACACTTGTGACGCTGTCGGTGTGCATCAGTCAAAGCCTACAGTGCAGGGTGCGGAGAGCAGACAGAGGCCCGCTTGCTTACAGCGCGGCTACACTCGTGTCACTGAAGTACCATGAGCGTTGAACGCGTCTATTATTGAGTTTACTGTACAAACTGTGTATTCTAGGAACTGAGTGACTCCAGCCGCACATGACTTAAAAAAAAAAAAAGAGCGGAATTATTTCATACACAATAGGCAACAGCTGCGTCACTGTGGATCCAAGGTTAAACAGTGCCATAATTGGATTTCACCCGAGAGAAGATTGTATGACATGTGTAACCCCAGATTATAGTCTTGCCACAACAGTACAAACAGTGCAAGTGGTTTTGCAAACACATTAATGAGGCGATGACGATTAAACAGATCAGCTTTGTTATATTGTCACTTCAAACCCTTGTGGCTGCAGCCAACAGCAGTGCTCTGCTTACTGCCAGGAGAAAAGCTTACAGATTACAGTCTTGATGTATGTGCCTCTGTGTGGCTGTGGGTGTGTGCTTGTGTGTGAATGAAAGTCTAAGGTGACCCACAACAATGCGTATGTGTGTCTGTGATTTGTGTATCTCCCCTCCCTAATACCCATATCTCTCAGCGGGGATGTTACTGATGGCAATGTGATGGTCCTTTTTTCCACCAGCACCATAACTCTCCGTATAATGGCTGCTTTGTTCTATGACGTAATTGCAATGATATGAGAGGCAATTGCTCTGGAATGCAAATCAAATCAAGCCACATCACATTCAGGGGAAAATGAGTTAATCATAAAAAACTGTGTTTGCACAGGGGGGAGGGGATTAAAAATGAAAGGGGACATCATATACCAACAGAAAGCTTTAACACATCATTTCAGCTCTGTTCCACCCAAGTGAAAATACTTTTTCCATAAACCTTTGAAAGTCTGACAAATGTAGACTTCATTGTGCACACGTCAGCTGGAAGAAAGACTCTTTCTTTACTTCTCCCTCTAATGGCAAAAATATGCATCCGCAAAGGATACTGAAATCCTATTTGAAGAATTTGATTAGGGCTGATTTTTATTAGAGCCAGCGCAGATCTGTTTTTCTAACCAGCCTGCTCCCACAGTCCATTATATTAAACCTGACTCAGCCGGCTGTCTGCAATGCCAGGTCTCATCACAGCTAAACAAAGAATGTCTTAGTTTTGATTATAAATCTCTGAGCAAGACACCCGTATATTGATACTTCTGCATCCACCATTAGAGTTTACCAGTAAATGAATAAATAACCAGATGTCCACCATTTTTTCACCTTCAAAAAGTTAAGGCTATATTACCAGTTTTTCATTTTTTTTGATTGAGAGCAGGTTGCTGACTTTATGTCATAACCTAACATAATTATGGATTCATTCTTCTGGGTACAAATAGGATGTACTTGTTTGACATGTGGTTTGACATGTGGTCAAAAGTGTTCTGAGAGACACAAGCAACACCATGTGCAGCCCGAAGCTCAACACGTCTGGAGACACAGATCCACATGGCACAGGTCAGGAGCTAAATTCGGTAACATGGTAAAGCGAGCCGAGGTTTGTCGCACAGCAGGTGAGCCAGCAGGAACAAGAGGCGACAATCGATGTGCAGTACATCAAATGTGGGTTTGCATGACACTAATCATTAATAATTATATGGGCTGTGAGACGTTCTAAAAGTACCACAGACAGATATAGACTTTGATCACGAACCGTAAGCCTCTGGTGCATTGAAACACATTAAGGAGTGGGATGCCAAAATGGTGAGATATGAATCAGCTGATTGGTTCAACGCCCAGGCAGAGTATGCACCTGTAAAGGATAGTGACAACACCACCATAGAGACACATGTTACTTGTCACAAAGTTGCTGTCACTCACAGGTGGCCAATATCACAGCACAAACTACACTTGAGAGCATCTGTGACACAGAACGACAGGCAGCAGCAAGGAGTAAGGAACCTGAGCAGAAATGGATGGCCTGAACAGGTGAGAATTGTGCAAAAAAAATAATAATAAAAGATCATCAAACAGGTACATTTTCATTGTCTACATGAGCGGGCCTTATTACACTTTACCTTTGCCCTGCAGTGAGAAAGGAGATGCTGTATGAATATAGGCTAATATACAGTATTATTTGGAAAATATTGGACTTGGACAAACTACATTGTTACGGCCACTGGCAATGTATATACTTAGTATATTTCTGTTAGAGTGTGCCACCTTCTATTATTGCTGTGTTTTTTTCTGCGTTTCCCTTGGGGATTCCCTCCGCCCAGCACAGCCCGGGATCGCCCACCTGAGGATGTCCCCGTTCCTGTCTACCTGCTCCTGGAGCATCATTGGCTTGGCGGCCAATCGCCAGCCCGGACCAATCCCAGCAGTCTGTAAATAGTGAATGGAAATCCGTTGGGCGTGGGGGGGCAGTGAGTTAATCTGAGCTGTTCACTGTGCGGTGCCTCTCGCTGTTATCTTCGGATAATCTTGTTGTGTGTTTAGCCGGAGTTGGTTAAACTTGGAGTACTAATGTGTTAGTGTTAACACTCGCGGAGGCTGAAAACGAGGCACTCGTTGTTGTATTGATCCTAGATTTAACAACATAGCATAGCCTATAAAACAAAACCCCCCCAAAAAGTGTAAGTGCCCCTGAAAAAAGTCAAAGTAAAGGACATGCCACCTGTTAAACCAGAAGATTAAAGTGCTATTAAAATCTGAATATGGAGAAGCATCTCTAATCTGAGAGAGCTGTATCCAGGGGTTTATACCAAGTTTATACCAATTACAGTTGGGATAGGAAGTGGAAAATCGTTTTGACTTATAGCATGTAAGTGTGCAGCTTGGTGGATTGAAAGTGGACACGAGGCACATTGAAGCAAAAATGCCAAAGGATGGACGTTTTATAACAATAAGGACTCTTCCCCGCGTAATTTTTGACTTTATTCCGCCAAAAAGTGAATATCTGGTACAAACAACATTTCTAGGAAATTGTTCCACTAAATGTTGGATTGTAAAATGCATTTTGAGTTGGTAAATGTCATTATGTTTTTGTAGATAATAATGAAAACATTGCTTTGTATGACATCAATGGGTTACAGATATTGAGGGTAGTTGTAATTTGAGTGGCTTCAATACAGTAGGAATATAGAAGGAAACAAAATAATTAAAAATAATGGTGAAAGGAAGGTTACCGGTTTCATTCCAGATGTGGACAACTTGTGGCGCACAGCTTTATTTCCATATTGTAATACTCGTTTCAGTGGGAAAAAGTGGAAAAAATGTCATTTATATTTTTTACATCAAGAGCAATGCTATTTTTTATTTTGTTACATTTGATTTTATATAAAAAATTATGTCAAGATACTGGTTAATTTTGAGCCCTTTTATGAGGGTCATTTCCATGACACATGCTATGTTTTGCAGTGGCTCATTGTTTGAACTGATGATTCATTCAGGAGAATTTCATGTCCATCCAATATTTAAAGACGCAACACTTTCTGTTTCTATTCAGCTTTTGTAATTCCATTGAAAAGCCATCCAGTTTCAGAACCACCTTGCTACATTGTCATAGGTAATGTGTCTCTTTCATGGCTGTTTCCACATCAATGGAGAGCAGAATCCTGTTCAGCTGCAGGTTAAGTGCGGTTGAGTAGCGGAGCAGCAAGGAAATTATTCGATCTATTACGCAATCATTAACGATGTATGGGACTAGGCGACAACACGGTAAGCATGTTTGAGATGAACGCAAATTATGAATACCTGAAACAAATACACATTTTGTCATGTCCATGTTATTTATATTTTGGGTTTAGATACCCACACTGAAACACGACACAATCAAAGGGGCACCGATTACTCAGTACAATAGCCCTTCGTGATCATGACCTTATGAGATCACGTGGCAACCCATCATCCACACAACATCACGGTCTCCGAAACATTTGCAGAGAAGCCTTCATAGTCCTCCCAACTCTAAAGCAGATCAACACACAGATCTACGTCAGCTCAAACAAGAACCTTTGTACGGAACAGCTGTTTTGGATAATTACCTCTCGATTTTACACTTTACATCTCTTTTTTAAGAATGGAAACTTCGATAATGAGTCATCATAAGCAATTTCAACAATGTAAGGAGTGGAGAGATTTGTGTACGATATCTGAAGATGTCACTTCGAGCTATTTGTTCTCTCCTTTCTTTCCAAGGTATTGCTGTCCTATAAATACTGGAGCTTTCCTTGATAGATTTTATGACGCAGGCCAAACAAAAACATGTGGAATTGTGTTTCCACATCAATGGAGAGCAGAATCCTGTTCAGCTGCAGGTTAAGTGCGGTTGAGTAGCGGAGCAGCAAGGAAATTATTCGATCTATTACGCAATCATTAACGATGTATGGGACTAGGCGACAACACGGTAAGCATGTTTGAGATGAACGCAAATTATGAATAACTGAAACAAATACACATTTTGTCATGTCCATGTTATTTATATTTTGGGTTTAGATACCCACACCGAAACACGACACAATCAAAGGGGCACCGATTACTCAGTACAATAGCCCTTCGTGATCATGACCTTATGAGATCACGTGGCAACCCATCATCCACACGACATCACGGTCTCCGAAACATTTGCCGAGAAGCCTTCATAGTCCTCCCAACTCTAAAACAGATCAACACACAGATCTACGTCAGCTCAAACAAGAACCTTTGTACGGAACAGCTGTTTTGGATAACACTTATTACCCACCTCTTATCTTTTATATTTTATCCTTTATCTATATATAAATATGTGTATTTTTTTTTTATCTTTTGTAACTTGCACTATTTTTCACCATGCGGAGTAGCTCCCCAAATTTCGTTGTGTGTGTAACATACAAAGACAATAAAGTCTATTTCTATTCTATTTCTATAATTACCTCTCGATTTTACACTTTACGTCTCTTTTTTAAGAATGGAAACTTCGATAATTAGTCATCATAAGCAATTTCAACAATGTAAGGAGTGGAGAGATTTGTGTACGATATCTGAAGATGTCACTTTGAGCTATTTGTTCTCTCCTTTCTTTCCAAGGTATTGCTGTCCTATAAATACTGGAGCTTTCCTTGATAGATTTTTCCGAACATTCACTTTCTGTATGACGCAGGCCAAACAAAAACATGTGGAATTGTCTACACCCATGTGACTTGGTAGCAGCCTTCTCCTTTGGCCTTGATGATGCACTGAAACATTTCTCAGCATGTTGCCACCCCCGTTGATCAGATCAGTGAAATAGCAAGAAATTGCCAAAGCACTTGGATAAAATCCCCACAGGATACCAATAACCCATCTGAACACAACCCAGGCAACAGTGGTGGAGTGGTTAGATCTGTCACCTCCCATCCGGAAACGATCCAGTTTGAACTCTGATTAAACTTTGGGATCTGCAAGTTTTCCTCATATTTGAGTTTTTGTATCAAAAAAGATTTGCATTGCATTTTACTTATGTGAGCTTCCCATCTGTGTTCCTGTAGTAACCTAAAAATCTACCCCTACCTCACAACATCTAACTCACTTTTATTTCTGTCAAAAGGTTTCACAGATGCACTCCCTCATCTTGCTCTCTATCTGCATACATTAAAAAAAACGTGTCCAGGAAATGTTGGGCTCTCAATAGATTTTATATAATAATAATAATAATAATGCCTAGTCGAATTTACATAAATAGGGCATCAGATATTTAGTTAACAGTTTATAACACAGTGCCACAACTCACAGAAGTATTAAACACAATATAGATTTTCAGTTAAGATGAGTTTCTCCGAACACTCATTTTAAAAGGGATATATCACAAAGCTGCTGCCAACATGCCGTGTTTATGTTTACCAAGATGATATCACAGTCATAACGCAGAATATGATTTTAACGTGCTCGACTACTGTCTAATATGTATTAAACAATGAAATGGAACAAATCCAGTTCTGTGCATATCCTATTCGCCAAGATGTCAGGAAGAAAAAAGTCGAATACATTGTGAGTTTGGCTACCCTAATACAGAGCGGGCAGGAGGTTTGAAGGCTGTGTACCCCAGCAGCTCAGAATGACGTGTTGACATTGCCTGCTCGTACAGGACTATGTGCCTTTACGTCAGAGTCGCCAAAACACCAAAAAGTCTCCAATAAAACCAGAAGAAGTCGTCACACTTGTCGCTGGTCGTTTTTGATTAAAAAAAAGTCGCTGAGGCGGCTACACCGCACCGGGCAACCAAATCTCCTCTCTCCCTCGGGGGCAGGAGACGGTTCAATGTCTTCCAGCCCGTTTCGATTGGTGTTCCCCCGGAAATTCGATGCCGTTATCTTGACTCTGATTGGCCAAAATACCAGAGATGTGAAATAACAGTTGGCATATGCTAGATCATGAAAAGGGATGTTTGGGTAAACTGATTTTACCATAACTACGATTAAATTAGTCACAATTCCATAGCTTTTTAGAAGCTACGATATCTGTGGTGTCTTGACTCCTACACTGTTTCCCGGTTTAAGGGAAACTTTTCTGAATGTGCACATCTTATCCCCTCAAAAGGTCAAGAGTGAGCACTGAAAATGTGAACATGCTTACATTTCTGCGACATAACAAGGAAATAGCTGTTTAATAGTTGGACAATCTTGATGTGGAAGAAAATGTGGCTGTGACTGTTATTCAAATGGAAGACGAATATTTTTATCTTTTTATAATATTTCATTCTGTTTTCCAAATGTAGATTAAATAGGCTTACATCTTCTATTTGTTTTCCATATAATCTTACACTTTATGAAAACTTGAATTTGGTGTTCTGCAGCCCAGACATTTTATTTTGTTTTTCAAGTTTACAATATGACATTTGCAGTACGAATAGAATGCATACAAAATACAATAAAACAATTAATCAATTAAATGTGCTTGTTTGTTTTCTTACTTCCAGTGTTGAATAATAAATGCCTGGCTAATTACCGCAAAACTGTCATATTTCCATTGACAATAATCTTGATATCAAAATCTCATATTATATCCGTAGTTATGATTAAAGCTTAGTAAAAATAAAGTACTGACTATGTTTTTTTACTATAAATTAGTTTAATATAGCAATGCCTGATCTACTAGAGCTCTGAACCAGAGATGCAATTACGGTGGAGACAAAGGAAGCTTTGTTCCCCAAAAATATACTTGAGCCCCCACACAGGCATAAACAGTTGGAGATTTGGAGGAATAGATAAGCACACATTACAATTTCTAATACTACAGAGTTGCTGATACTGTAGTTCACCTTGTGCCAGTGAATTTTGTTGAGCACACTCTGTCATCATTTCTGCCACGTGGTATATTTCCATCCACATGCAGTGAAGACGAAACACCCCATCAAATACTTTAGGTTGTCTCTTATGCATGCCACAAAAGCAGGGGGTTTGAAATAGAATGGGGAAATTAACCATGTAAATATTTAAAATCTCACAATACATTTAACAGCAAGAGGATATTAAATGTCAGAATCGACAGTAGTAGATTAATGTTTGTATTTGTGTAAAATCGTCAGATCGCCCACCACAAGGCAGACGTCATTCCAATGGCATTTAAAATAACATGGGCCCTTCAAAATCCCTTTGCTAAGTGAGTGTATGAAAATCCTAAAGAGGAAGAGAATGTGAAGAAAGTAATGGTAATAGTAGAAATGGGATGGGTGTGTTTGTGTGACAGATGCTCCGTCTAAATTCCTCCTATTTCAGGCACAGATTTCACAGGTTGTGTTCTCAGGGTTTTTCAGAGGCCCCTGCCTATTTTAGATCATGGGATGAATCACCGTAATTCACCGACAGGCAATGGTGGAAGTCTCGTGCACACCATCAGCTCGTAAATGGGTTGAGAATCGTCAGTTTTTTTTCGACTGCACTGGTTCAGAAGCCAATGACACACGCTGTCTCAAAACTTTGTCCACCCATACTATTAGAAATATTACACTTACAATTTTTGTAGTGTGGAAGTAATATTTTGAATTTAAATGATCACCTTAACTGTCATTTGGTGCTTGCTGGATGAAAATCAATTGAACTGAACTTTTCTTCAGTATCAGGAATTGCTATCCAATAGGATGAACTTGTAACAGACAAATGATGTTGCCTTGCTAACATCAAACGACATAGCTATTTTGTCACTTTGAAAGACATGTTAAAGCATACATATCACATATCTAAAATTGGGACCCTAAAAACAGAGGCCTTAGGGACTTCAGGTCTTTTCGAATAGGTCCACCTTCAAAAATGATGGATCAGACACATCCAGATGCAATTGTTGTAAATTGGTTTTTCCTCCCATTTTGTAACTTAAGCTTTCTGGTATAATCTTTTTAGATTCTGATCTGAAGCTATAAACATGATAATTAATAATAGTGACTGTTAACTGCAATGCCACCTGGATATTATATAACAAAATTATAACATCTCGAGTTCAGGTGATAAAACCGTTTGTTAGGGTGTGTGTGTGTATGTAGTTGTGCGCCTGTTTGCGTGCCTGTGTGAGAGAGAAAAAACATAAACATTAACATAGAGTACTCAAATCCTGCTGCCACTGCAGCTTTTGTAATGTTATGATGATGAAAGCAACCAATGCAGAAGTTGGTAAAAATCCTCACACAAAATCCTTCTCCAATAAATGATATTTCCGTCCCGAGAGGCCTCCTCATTGACGACTGATGAACCGATGGAAGCTGCTTCACCATCGTTATTTCTCAGCAACATTACACACTTTGCAGGCACAAACACAAGGTGGTCACATTCTCCCTCTTGGGGATATTGCACGTTCAAAGCTGTGGCCATCGTGGGATCATCATTGGCCGGTTTCAAAATTGGGAAGACATATAGCAGTTCACACCATGGTTAAAGATAATGTTGCTTTTCCTTTTTTTGTAAGATCAGACACACCCTTAGTTAAGCCCGACCCAGGGAATACAGAGAGGGGCCAGTAAGGCAGGACAGACCTGCACTGTCCTGTGGCCATCACTCAGCTGGTGTGTGTGTGTGTGTGTGTGTTTTCCCAGGGTTGAAGGGCTCTATTGAAACAGGCCCTCCTCCTTTCCTCTCATTGCCATGCACAGGGGACCAGCTGCCTACACTCGGCCATGACGGCTGAAATATTTACCACTCTGTTTACCGGGGACGTCCTGACTGACACCCCAAGCCACAGCCCCGGTAGCACTCCACCTCCATCGCAGAGGCTCCTTTGCTTTCCCAAAAAACGTTAGCTCTCCCTTTTCCCCTTCTCCAGCCACTTCTCTGTCTTAACCTCTCATCAGCGCTGGCTCTGAGCGTCTTACACTGGCCTTGTCGATAATAGACTCGTTGAGTGACAGATTTTAATCCTGTCCCATTCTAATGATATTTGCTTCCCCCCAGTGTGTCGGCCGCTATCAAAATGTCACAGGCGGATTTACAAGTGTATGAGCTGCCAAACAAAGCTTATTTTAGTCTTGGGCTTTAGGGTGGAAGAACAAGTCCATATACTGCAAATCAGTGGGGGAAATTTATGGCTGGCACCTGTTGACTCAAGATTGCAAATGGCTGGCATATGCACAAAAGAATAAATGACTATGCATGGATTTGATATTTATGTCTGTGTTCTCTTCATTCTATCTTTGTAGTTTGTGTTATGGGCAGTAGAGTAGGACGTCAATGTCTCCTTATTGCTATTATGATGAACTGGCATGAAACCGAATTAGACCACATGATCATGGTGCCGTGCAATTCAAGCGCTTATTTTTGCACAATTGCATGTTTGCTACTTTTCAGTGTAACCTGGGGACCCCGAGTTCTGCAGAAAGAGCTACTGGTCTATGTGATGAGTCAAAACGGAGTCATTTTTTACCTACAGATTTAATTCTGCTCACACAAATATTTTTGAGACATAACCCCTCCCCCTATCAACCAGAAGATCTGACCCCAAATTAACTATGGGTGTAGAGCTGTTGCTGGACTGTAAAAGGTAAAAGCTTCAGGTTCAGGACCAGTACCCCACCCCCGCCTCCCCATTGTGTCATTTACTCACATCCATCACAGCATAGATATCATTATTAATGAATTACATATTGTGCATACGATGTGCATGTTTCGAATAATAACCAGCAAATATCCAAATTATATTTTTCATTTTTTGTTCCATTTTATAAAATAGATATTGTGCAAATGTAAGCTTTTTTTCATTAAATTCATTTTAATTGTTTGCACTCCAACGATAACCAGCTCTGCAGCTGCTGCACACACATCAGCTGCCTGTTCATTCTACCACTGACAGCACATTTGGGCTGATGTATATTCTTTTTCAAGTTGTTGTGCGTTTCTCTGTAAATTGAAGGTCGGTCATGGAAACGAAATGATTTCCCTCCCTCAGACGCCACAGTCTTTTAGAGGATGAGAGGAGCTCATGTGATTGGTCACTTATGAAGCTTGCACCTGCTCACGCTGCATTTGTCCCAATAATGATTTTCTACAGGCAGGAGCAACACCATTATCATCAACTCAGCACTTCTCACATCTGGCAGCTGGACAGTCATTGGCCACAGAGGTGCTAGCAGTCAAACTGCAAAACTGTAAAGGTAAATGGGGTCAAATCGGAATTTGGAAAAGTGTTAGGGGACACTCTACAAAGTTTTCCACATTTTCACAGAGCTCCTCCTTCACGTCCTCCTTGCATGTACCATCTCTCTCTCTTTACATATGTACAGTATACTGTATATAATCTTTGCCATCTCCTCCCGTCATCCCTCTGCCTCACCCCCAGTTGTGGCCCATGCTGCACTTGTTTTAAACGCCATGGGAGGGGGGCGTCGGTGTGATTCCACAGCAAAAAGGGAGGGAGAAAAACAAACGATGCCTTTAGGGCACAATTACCCAATGCCAGCCACTATTACCGTGGTTCCTCCACTATCAATCCTTGAGGGAAGGGGCCACAGAGCCCACACAGCACCTCCCTGCCCTCCTGAGTAATGGATTTATGATATCCCACTCTCCATATGGAGCCATCGGCCACATACACATAAACAACTCCCCCAGACCCTGTGAGCATTTCACTTGACTACGGCCATATGCTCATAAGTCTCTCTGACTCTCTTGACTCAGTCAACCAAATCTGTCCTAAAGCATATATGCATTATTTCTATACGTGGCCACGCGCACATTTTCTACGGCTCAACACGTACAGATTAAAACTGACACAGAGAAGACGACAATCATATGTAAATTGGCTTGCAAAAATAATCCACTGTCACTGGATCTGCAAGCTGGTTTGACATATGAAATTGCTGTGTTCAACCTGGTAATTAGTAACTTAATTACTTTTAGTTACAGCATATTTCACTATGCAGTATTCCCTTGGTTCTTGTGACTTATGATGGTGCCAAAGTTCACTCTTGCGCGAGCAGTAAAATGTGGAGTTCGAATAAGAGGAGTTATAATTGTCATGGAGATGGATCATATATTTAATATATTTGACAGCAGTTAAGCCATTTACATGGCTTAGGAGAAAGTGCAAGTCCCTGTTGTGTTTTTGGGAGGGTCAGATGTTTGCACCCTCAGAGCCACCATGCAAATCAAGGGATGTCATCACTGGCTTTCATTCTTGCGGAGTACACAGCTTTTGTATGTCTTTCTAGCAGGTCCTCAGAACCACGAGGCTCCTTCACAAACTCCTGACTCTTTTTATTCCCCCCAAAAATATTAGCATGTTCATTTCTCTTAGAGAGCATGACATTGCTGGTGCAAAATTATTTCTACCTCACTTATTACCCACCTCTTATCTTTTATATTTTATCCTTTATCTATATATAAATATGTGTATTTTTTTTTTATCTTTTGTAACTTGCACTATTTTTCACCATGCGGAGTAGCTCCCCAAATTTCGTTGTGTGTGTAACATACAAAGACAATAAAGTCTATTTCTTCTTCTTTCTTTCTTTCTTCTTCTTGTATAGACTGTAGAGTTGCAACAGATAGAACACATATAACATTTCACCAAATTATTTTTAATCATATTTAATGATTCATATTTCCTTTGCATTTTGAAATAGTTGTGCTTCTTCTTCTATGTGTGTTTAAAATCATCTTAAGAACATACAGAATTATTTTGTAAACAGACACACACCCACACACACACCGATTTTTAAGTGTTTAGTGAGGTATCATGAGCATTAAGCAATAGCATGAAGCAATAGCAATTTTGTCCACAAAAGCTTTGTATTTAAAATACAATCTCATACACATGTTTAAATTTGACTTCCTTCAAACAAAACAAATTAGGAGTCTTATTGGGCACGGTGGGGAGCTGGGGTGCCGCCCCTGTCTGTAGCCTGGGGCCTACTATGTATGCTTTGGTTTGATTAGTGTGCTTAAAACTGTACACACACACACACACACATTAACACTGACAAACACACACGCATGCTCACACACAAACACACACGCACTCACACGGACTCAAAGCAGCATAGGCATGGCAGAATATCCTTTGTGAATAACTGGATCATGAGTGACAAATGAAGGGGCTTGTGAGTGTTATTTTGAGAGACAGAAAGAGTGTGAGTGTCTCTGGGGGCTGGCCACAGTGTGCACGGTTGATTACACGCATTGACGGACCTGTTTCATCACTGTACACCACGTCCACTGGCAGCTACCTGCTCCCCATCCTTCAGTGGCTGCAGTGAGCCCATATCAACGGCCTCTGCCAAACCTCCTGTTCTGCACTCCCACAACAAACATATATATTCGTCCACCTTTTATTTCCACTATCCATTAAAGTAATGGGCTGTGGCATTTTCACGGAAATTAATGCTCTCAAACTGATGGAAATGAACATTCATAAAGCTGGTTCATAAAAGTTTCAGCATTTCTTGTGAGGTCTGTTGGGTGCACAGCAAGTGAGGCATGGCGTCTTTCCCCATTTCTCTGGCAGAAATAGAAGACTAAGAGTAATGCCATCTGCGGAATTTCAAACTTCATTATCATACAAAAAAAAAAGTCGAATCTGTTCTTCCAGCACATGCACAGAAAAAGCCCACATCTCTGGACAACTAATATTAAATCTGTAAAAACCAGGGCCTTACCAAAGACATCTACCGACTACCAGAATCAGTTGGTAAATGATACCCAAAAAAGACATTCATCAAGGCCAAGTCCTGGATGTTTACTTTTCATTAGACGTCCTGATATGCTGTATGCAAACTAATCAGAATGCCTAACTGTAGACTTTGGGTGTCAAAACAAAAGAGATGCATATTTTAAAACTTTCATCTGGTGAAAGCTTTGGAGGTTCTGTTCGACTGCACCAGCATCAGGACATCCTCTGGATGTCAGGAAATGACACATTCTTTAAGGTGATTTACGTGACTTTCCTCAGAAAGGTCAACAACAACCGCAATCACTCCATTCGTCATATTTTGCTTCTTCATCACACACCAGGGATGAGGCTGTGGGGGGACTTGATTCCTTTTTTTGGGGGGGGGGGGGGACTTGATTCGTTTTTTTGCCCATCCGACTTTGACTCAGAGCCAACGCAAAACAATGGCTCTGTATCAAAGAGCCAACTGGAAGCTTGATATTCTGCCTGACGGAGAGTCACACTATCTAAACTTCTGTTGCTCTGCGGCCTGGGGAGCTAATATACCGGGCTTGACTGGAGGTTAACAGCTTGCTGTCGAGGTCTGTGTCAGCATAACCTTCCAAACCTTGACAGTGCTCCCTTAAAAAAAAATGTCAAATTCATCAATGCATCCATTAGCACATCTCACCTGTAACACAAAAAGCAGATTTATGTGGCCCCACAGCCAACACGTGACATACGAACCGATCAATAATGTTGCTTACCACGTGTCCTAATGGAAATCAGAGAACCTGCAATGAGTAATTTATTATTTTGACATTCACACTCACTGAGAGAAACCCAGAGAGCTTAAACGCTGCTGATCCTTCAGCCTCATGTTCTTCATTCTCCCCCACGGAGCCTTGTGTGCCCCTCCCTGTATATACCCAGCCTGAAGCTGGCACCTGTGATGCCAAAGTTCTGAAAACAGTGATGCATTCGCTTACATTGTGAAAAATTACTATTTAACAGTGATAAAAGCACTGTTCTGTGTAATTCCTGCAGTAAAGAATGTTCAAACCATAAGAGTACTATGTTGCCACAAAGATAATTGCTTGATTTTGTTAATTTTGTCAAAAAAGATATTTTAGATATAATAATGAATGGTATGCTGTGACAGTTTTGTCCTAATGGAGAAATATTATTCAGGTCAATGGGAATATTTCATATTTTAGATTTTTATTTTGGTCCATTATTCCATATTAATGGTGAAAAAAAATGGATTACAGGGGAAGTAAAAAAGGTGTTGACTTAAAGTTTATAAGGCCTACTTTTATATTCACTCAACTTCGAAAATCCTACTGAATATGTGTAAATGCTTCTCACATTAAATATTGGTTTATGCAATTAATAAATCATAAAACATGTATTTTTTTTCGCTTGACAGCGAAAATTGTTTTTTGAAAAGATAGTTCATTAAATATGAACATTATCATAATGTACTTACACTTTTTACTTAACCAAATGGAACAATTTAGAGTTGTCATTGTCTATAGGTTATTATGCTATATTGTTTTCTGGTTCGGGAACCTTAAGATCATATTGGGCTGTATGTGGCCCATGATAAAAATGTGTTTTACACTCTTGAGCCAAAGTGTGCACTAGCAGCACAGGTCACAGGATGACCAAACTTGGCTGTCACATAAAAAATACTCCTCCTGGCTCTACAAGACAGATCTGTGTAAATAAATTAATCGATGAATGCATAAACAAACTGATAAATAGATAAATAAAACACAGTCCACAGAGAATTAATGGTTTTCTTTTTTGGTTTTAGGAATGTTCTGCCGGCTATGTGGGCAACACAAACTTGTAAAATATATTATTGTAAAATACTTTTTTAGTTGGAATTATAATTTATTGTCATGAATATTATAACACCTTGCTAAGACTCCTAGCTGTGTGCATTACCATTAGCCCAACTATGAGCTCCACCAACTGCTTATTATATTGATGCACCCAACAATACAATTTCACATCACAATTGAGCTAGAACACACATTAGCTTTCTGTTTCCAATAAACCATTTTGTCTGTTCAAATGTCTGTCTGAATCATAAGGAATCTGGGAATGAGGTACTTATAATATTATAAAATATGTTTTTTCCATATTGATCAATCATCAGTATTTATTATAAAATATAATGAATAATGCTGCCAGTTTGAGGCTGGTAATGCCTGAAGCCTAAAGAAACTAGAGGATTTAGTAGTTAAACTTTCCAATGAAGTATATCAATAAAACATAAAACATTTAACTGTGCAGACTTGCCTTACCTGCAAGTTAGCTCACCTTTTAAAATAATGTAAAATCAATATTTTTGACCTCCCCTATTAGGTTATAGAATCAAAACGAGACACAATAGATTTTTGTTTTGGTAGAGCGCTGCTAATCAAGCTTTTAAGATATCCATAGGCTGTTAGATCTATCCAGCTATCAAGTAAAAATGTCCAAATTGTATCACTATTGTTGACTATTATTTTATCCCAATCCCATTTTGTAAGATTTTTAACACTGTTACCCAGCCCGCATTTTCTATATTTATTAAATGAACTTACTGAATAAGTGAAATCAATAATTGATTAAATCCATGGTGTACACGTGACTGTATACCACTGACATATATAAATGTGATTTTAATAGCCTAATAATGTAATATAATCATAAATCTATAATTATGACATATTTTATTTATTTCATAATGTACATTTTACTGATATCATTTCAAACCTCCTGTTGCTGCAGGATGGGAATGAGGCAGTGACCAAAGAAAAACCTTCTCCCCCACTTCTCCATCAGACTTATGTCGATGAGCTGAGAAGGCTGCCGATAAAGTTGGGGTGTAGGAGCAAGATAACGCTAACAGCCAAAGACTCAGAACAGTGACCAGACGCTATGACTGTCAGAGGCAGGCACATTGACCCACACTATCCATCACACAGGGAGGATCGGAGACGAGTGCAGAGGAGAGCTGGAAGATGATGAAGGGCAGTAGAGGATGGAAAGCAGAGCTTAAAAGAAAGGCACGGGAAAAGGAAGTTTAAGAAGAGAGCACATGAGATGATGAGCGGAGAGATGATGGAATTTAGGGAATGGAGTAAAAGATGGTAGAAATGAGCAAAAGGAAAAGCATGATTTAAAGAGACAAGGGAAGGGAGAAAAGATAAGCAACTCATGAGGGGAGGTTTTTTAAAAGGGTGAAGGAGAATGTATAAGAAATGTATAATGTATAAGAAAAGAAATGGGTAAATAATAAAAAAAAAAACAAGGGCGCAAGGGAACATTTTTGGCGCATCAGGAGAATTTTAGGATTAAAATAATATTTAAACCAATGAAAAAATGATACATTATTTGATGCTCTGTACTTGCGTTACGTGTTTACTTTACAGAGAAGTGTCATTGAAGTGTAATTGAATGATTTTGTGATTTTTCCTTCCTTTCCAATTAATTATCATGACTATGATCATACTCTGGTCTGGTTATGGTTTTAGGGAATCCCCTACTCCTCCCTCCGTCTCGGAATTCTCTTTTGGGTGAGTTTTTACATGTCTGTATACATTTGCGATGTTGCAATAGTAACTTCTTGTTTTCTGCAAACATTGCAGCAGTATTTTGGTCTGCAGCTGTAAAATAAGACCACACAGCACTCTTCTTCTCTTTTGCCATCCTGCCGCCAGCAGTTTGCGCTGCTGAGTGAGAGGAGCAAGAAGAGCGGAGTTTGCAGCTGCAGATGCACAACCACTGTCATCTAACAGGAGTTTAGTACTGAACGTAGAGAGAAGAGAAACTGAAACTTAAGTATCGATCCATCACGCAAGTATCAATCCGATACTGATTCCAGCGTTGGAGTTGATTGAAAATGCTTTCCTCAAGTCATCTCTTGGCCATGGTGCTAGGATTATATTGTTAAAGATAGGATTTTTTCCTGGGTTCCAATGCAGTGCACATTAACACATTTTGCTTTGTAGTTTTTTATTGGATGCTGCAGACCAATTCCTAAACTGAAAAGTTCTGCTAAATTAAAACAAAAAAGTAACAAATATAGAACCCCATTACTAATTTTGCCATAGATCATATTAAATGGGTCCTCTGCCACATTCCAAACAAGACATTTTGAGACACTGACTATCATAAATGGAATTTTAGACAATTAAGACTTTTTAAGGACCCACAGGGATTTGTTAGAGAAAAACATTTTGGAATCCTCAAAATTGAAGTTGCCCGTTTTGCTCATTTTCTTTTACGTCTCACTATTAGCGCCACATGAGAGAGCATCACAACAGATTAACAAGAGCCGGAGTCGACGAAATATGCTGAGCCCAGAATTCCAGCTGCAATGTCCTCTAAGTGGAGAAAACAACACTGTAGATGTAATGAGGTGGAACATGGATGGGGTCACAAATAAATGCTTCACTTCAGCAGAGCTGCCGTACAACACAGCTGACAATGGCAGATTGGACATGTCAGCACTTTTTAAGGCCACATGGTCTCTTCTTGGGATGACAAAAAAGATGTACAGAGACGTTTATCTTCTGGAAGAAAAATTGGATTGGATACCTGGATATGTAGACCTCTGTTCTGTAGAAATACATAGCTTTTAAGACAGTGACAGCCTGGCACTGATAAACATCTGTTTTTGGAAGTAGCCAACAGCAAGAGAGGCTCAGTGAACATGGCTCACATCTTCAATAAATTGGCATTGTCCATCATGCTTCAAGCATCACAAAGTTCAAATTGTATTGCTTCACTATGATTCTTGAAGTGTGAATGGTTTAAGTCTCGATTTCTTCTGAATATGCAGATTTAGGACATGGACTCAAGTCACAAAACTTGAGGACGTGAGGTTTCACTTAGACTTCACTGCTCTGCGACTTCAGAAAAATATGATTATGGATATAAAAGATTCTCTGACATATTTGAGACTTCACTTGAAACGTATTCAGACTTCAAACTGGACATGACACAGACTTCTGTATCAAGTTTTAGGAAACTCTGATCTTTCCCCTTAAGTACCATGAGACTAGACATGAGTATGACCCTAAACCAGATGAAACTTGCTGTGACAGACTCTAGCAGTCCCAAGATCCACAAAGACTTAAGAATTGAATTGGGCCTCCCCTGAAGGGCCAGAACCAAAAGCTGATTCTGTATTTACTCTGACAGACTGGACTTTCAGCCCTCTTAGCATAAAGCAGCTGCCTATTTTTTCTCTCTGCTGTAGATCATAAGGAGAGTTAGCAGCACCAAAAGACAGGGTGACGCAGTCTTTAAGCGCAAAAGAATCACACTGCAAGTTCTCTGATCACATATCTGATATAAAAAAATAGAATGTTTTTTATAAATTGTGTGAAGAATATATCAGAAGTTATCTCTGGATTTGAATGGAAGAGCATGGGGAGCAGGGTTAAAATGCCGGCAAATGGAGACAATAGTAAAATGTGCAATATCAATATGAAGAACAAAAGCAGCATTGAAGCTACTCCCACATCTGGAGAAGTGAGCTATTTAGTGGGGAGAGTGGTAATAACCCTGATTAGTTCCAGTGTTGACTGGCTTCTTATTGAGCTTCCAGGGGAGAGTTGAATAGAGATGGAAATCAGAGCTCTGCTACGGATGATTATCTAGCCACTCCAGATCAAAGATTTCCCTCGGTCTCCTCACAGAGGATAAAGAAAAGACCATTTCCACCCGCTCTCTCAAACTACCCATGAGTGCACGGAGGTTTTTAGCAGCAGAGTTGTCGGCTTTTCATCAAACAGGCATCAATCAGATGCAGCATGCATTTACATATGCGCAGAGTAATGATGAACATATGCTTATTATTGTATAGGAGGCTTTAGAAACTCAACCACAGAGATGATTTATAAAGCTGAACTAAGAGTATGCATGAAGCTATTATTATTTAATGAAATAATTAATGAAGTGACAAGAGTTATGAAAAAAAAATCCCCAAAATACATATATATATACTGTATAACATGACGTGTTGATGAGAACTTATTTTCAGCCAAAAAGAGGGTCACGACACCAGGCTGTGGAGAAAGCCGAGGGAACCATCTGGGATTTCTCAAGCAAGGTGTCTATGCACGGTACATGCGTGGGGGGAAATGCCGTGAAAATGCATGCGACTAATTTCTGTGGCATTTCTTCAACACACAGCATGTGAAAGAGTGTAATAGAAGGTGTGGTTATGAGGAGGAGTTGGGCCTCTATGGACTATATCTTTGACTTTAAACACCGTACATCTTTCCTATGAGGAGAGGAATTATCCGCAGTCCTCTGCCAGCACCTACTCAGATATTTCATTATTACTACCTGTATGATAAAACACCCCTTTGTTTAGCGTATGAGGGTGGGAGACAGGAAAAAAATAGCTACAGAAGACCATACTGCATGCATTGGAACAATAATTGGGAGGTTACTGAAGAAATAATGAAGTTAAATACAGAATAGTTGTATAACTGGCCAGACAGGGAACAAGAGAGTATGGCATTTCATTGAAAGGCCTGAAATTTTGGCCTGACATTTAAATAAAGGCCCTGAAATTTAAATTAATTAAGTGTTGAGCCAATTCAAAAGGTGCCCGTCAGTAGGGGCAGGTTGCTTGGTCTGCATTATTGCAGTGGGCAGATTTAGGACCACGGTTGTCAAAAAAATCGATACTTATTGATCCTAAAAAATTGTCTCCGATTAGATACTAATTTGCAAAGGTATCTTTTTCAGCCATCAAATAAGATGCAGTATTATTATGACGTGCGTCCTCTAGTTGACACAACTTCACACGGCAGCACTGCAGATAGTCACACAGCCCCTCCCCTCACATGCGGCTGAAAACATATCAACCCTGAACCGACTACTGACTTTTCTAAACTATAAAAAAGGAAAGGCAAAGATGGCAAGTGCTGCTGCAGGAGGGCCTTCGCGGTCAGCTTTGGTAGAAAGGGACAAAAGCAAAAAATCTAGTGTGGAAGTATCGTGCTTACGAGGCAAACAACCAAGGACAGGCAAAGGTGACTTTTTTTTTTTTTTTTGCTTTTCCCAAAAGCCACCAGTGACACTTTTTGGTGGTTTGGCGAGTCTGACGCAAAAGCACGTAGTGTTGTGCAATGACACTCTGCACTGACTGGCGATCAGTCTCACAGCCTCGCGCAGCAGACCCAGCTGCAGGCAGAGAGGAGACCATCTCCGTCCACGTCCACACTGCATGGGGTGTGTGTGTGTGTGCGTGCGTGCGTGCGTGCGTGCGTGCGTGCGTGCGTGCGTGCGTGCGTGCGTGCGTGCGTGCGTGCGTGCGTGCATGCATGCATGCATGCATGTGACCTTTGCCCCTCTCGTCATTACATCAGCTGCAGGAAAACAAAACTGATCACTTCATTGACAAATAAGCCTTTTATCAATTCAACTCAGATTGTGTGTGTGTGTGTGTGTGTGTGTGTGTGGTTGTGTTCATATCTGCATGTTGTGTCAGTGTGTGTTTTTTCAAACTGATGGCTCAGTGCATGCGCAATTCAGTCAACGTGAGACTCACTTGCAGGGGTGTCCAAACTACGGCCCGCAGGCCATCTGCGGCCAGCTGTCTAGTTTGATATGGCTCGCTGTAAAAAATATCTGTGTGTTGCTGCCTCAGAGCACATCAGGAATCATTTGCAGCCCAAGAAGGGAAAGACTTTTGGAGGAGCATATTAATAAGCTGGTATTTGTTTCAAAACATTTGCAAATAGCAAAAACAATTCAGGGCAGTGTGGCCAGCCCCTAAATAGTCCTACACCTGCTTTAAATGTTCTTTTGACAAAAAAATGGTTTGTAATGTAAATACGTTTTTTATGTAATTTAAATCAATTTCTTGTATCGTTCTAACCTTTTAATTAACAAAATCGCATGTCTTATTTGCGGTATCGAAAATGGGTCGAGTATCAAGCATCGGTATCCAGTTTGAATTCTTGTATTGTGACAACCTTATTTTGGAACATCATCCAAATGGTTTCACAAATTAGATAAAAACATGCCAAATGTCCACTTGTATGGAGCCCTCTCGGGGGCAGCAAGGGGGGAAAAACATGAAAAAACGAATGTGATGAAGCATCTGCAAAACACATACGGTCTACATTCTGACACACAAATAAGTGGCATCGCAATGAAAAACGAACAGCACACAAAGCTGTAAACAATGTAAGAAAACCTTGGCATGTGCACACTGTATATTGTCTGGCCTAATAGTGTAGCACCGCCTTTTTCTTCACATCAATCAACATGTAGAAAAGAGATAATTGAAGCTTTGTCGAGAACCCCTCATCCAAAGTAATCCACATTTGACACTGCAATTCCTATGGTCCTCAGAAATAAACCCGCCAAGTTGTAAGTCAATTGGATCAGACAGACAGACAGACACCGACTCCATTTATAGATACAGCAGATGTGAGCAATTTTCAGGGATACAGGTTTGTCATTATTTTCAATCACTGGTGGTGCAGATATTTTGCATTGAGTAATGTTTCACATATTAATGCTGAGAAACTAATGTACCGGTAACTCTTATCTGGTGTATGTACTGTATGTAGATGGTGTCAAGTGATCCTATTGTGAATCAAAGCGTCTCAGTAAAACCCTTCTCCTGAATATTACACTAGATTGTAAACTTTTGCACTATTTTCACCATGAGGAGTAGCTCCCCAAATTTCGTTGTGTGTGTAACATACAAAGACAATAAAGTCTATTTCTATTCTATTTCTATTTCTATATTATTACATTTTCTATTGATATGTCCTAACAAGTGTCAAATGTACCCAATGTACATCCCTGCAGTATCACACACTGATCCACTCAGAGGGCCGTTGAGTTCTGCTTTCTTAAGTTAGTACTTTTTATTGTATTTAACACATGCAATGCACACGCTGATTCAGTTTCACAACTCGATAGATTTGCGAATAACAGAATTTGATCCAAAGAAAATACATGAGTTTGGATTCTCTTATTTCCTTTATATATATGCAAAGTATCAGTATAATATCAGTATTTTGCTGTCCTTCACTGTTTAAAGTTCAATCCAGCGGTTCAACAAAATGAAAACAGGAACTCATGAGCTATATATATATATACACACAGTATATACATATACACATATACACACAGTATATATGTAGAGTTGCAGACTGAGGTGTGAAGATGATCCATCTGCTTCTCTCACACTATTGAATGCATGAAGATAAAAATAGCAGACAGACAAGAGAATCCTGCTAATTGAAGACCGTGATTTATAGCAACGCAGATCAGATTCATTTAACTTTAACTGCTACTACTAATGGTTACACCAATGTGGATATACTTTCCATAAATATTACATCTAAATATTATCTTCATAATATATTTATATGAACTGGTCAATTGCAAAATTTAAGTAGTAAGGCCAAAAACCAGGACATATTCCACTTCATTCCCAATCTCTTTTAGCTGTCAAAGCCTGCACTCTTTTGATTAAGACTCCTTTATTATACGTGTTCCAGGCAGCAGCAAACTCAGAGGCTGATGTCAAATCTCACTTCGAATGGAGAAAGAAGTCACTGACCTAAAAAAAACACAGTGATGCCCAGAGACTGGAGCAATAAAGTCTCATAAGTAAGACAGAGGCAACCTCAGAATGGCCTTATAAATACAGCAAATGTCTTCCGGCGAATTGAATTCTGCTTATAAACAGATACACCTCCAACCATAGCAAGATTTTGAATACCAAAAGTAGCACTTAAATCTTGAAAGCATCAAGAAGCATCAGCAATCTGTATGTCCAATTTATAAAAACTGTATCTAACATATGATGTCACCATAAGTTGGTTTCTGCTTTCAGAAAGCAGGATTTAGTGTCTTTGTTCAGACTCAATCACATTTCAAAAACATTAGCTACATCTAAGCAGTGCATGACTTTGTTACCTGTATTATGAGCAATGTTATTCATTATTATTATTATTATTTCATTCATGAACAGATACATACGATGCTTCAGCAACATTTCCCAATCACATCCATAATGGATGACATCACAATTCATGTTCAATGCTTAAAAGTCATTATCAGTGTAAAGGGACAAAAGCAAAAGTCTCGTGTGAAAGTATTTTATGACCAGGGAACGGCGAAGGTGACTTTTTTAAAATCCAAAAATGACCAGCGACAAATCTAGCGACCTTTTCTGGTTTTACTGAGACTTTCTGGTGGTTTGGCAACTGACATAAAAGCACGTATCTTTGTGCAGTTACTGTTCTTTACAAGCCAGCCCCACCGCCGTCGCAAAGCACTCACAGGCGGTCACCTGATCACTGTGCACTTTGATCTGGCTCACGGTAAAAAAAAAAAATACCTGTGTGTTGCTGCCTCAAACTGTGCCTCAGAGTATGAAATTGTAATATTGTGACAACCCTAGCACAGGCTAAGAGAATAGTTCTCATTTCATCGCAATCAGCAGATTTATTATTTCAGAAAACTATTAATTAGTGTGAAAAAAATAGCACTGTGACTCCTTCATAGTTATTTATCTTGCCTTTACCATAATGCCTTCTTTTAACTGCAGACACAACGTACACGTCTGGTTGTTAGAGCTTGTATAATATAGCAGCATTTATTTGCGGTCTCTTGATAAGATATTGGTCATTAATTAATATTGTTGTTCTTGATGCTGCAGTTGCAATTGTATTATTTGGTAAATGTTATGAATAACATAAAGGCCTGCTGTGCAGTGTGATCAAATAATTTGTTTGCAAGGGAGAAAACTGCCAAACACCATAAGGTAAGAAAACATGCACTCTAAATAATTAAAATTATTTTTTTTATCTCCTTGTATTTCTCTGTTCTATCATGACTGAAAAAAGAGCACTCTAGTGAGAGCTAGCAGTGTGAGAGACACAGCATGATCACTTAATCATTCCTGTTGCGAAGCTATAAACTTAGGGTGAGGTACTACATGGTGCCTTTTGTCTGGAGACAACTGTCGAGAGTGAAGCCAAGCATAAATTGAGCTCAATGCTGGCTGGTTGACAAACACATTTAGAAGCATCAAAACACAAATCCTGTGTAGACTGAATACTCTACATCAAACGTTCTACCACATATCCACACATGTGCAGAGTGTAGGTTTTGAAAAAGGTATTTACCTGCTGGAGACCATGCACTACACAAAACATTACTAACTATTATTTTAGAATTGATCCCCCCTTGAAACAATTGATGGTCCATTATTGAAGAGATGTGATAGTGCCATGAAACCAGAATAGTCCAATTACCACTGATTTCAAGATGGTGAGTGGTGTATTTAAGAGGATCATGTTGCGCAGCACTGGTTATTGATTGATCTGAGGCATTTGAAACTGCAAACCATTCTCTAGCACAAAAGCTTTAATGTCCCGGCGTCTGGTGATGCCTGCGGGCTCCGGGCTTCAGGCCGTCACTGACTGCTGGATGACTTGCGGCCGAGGGTTGGAGGTGGACGTTTGGTTTGTGGCTATTGGTTTGTCCGGTTGCTCTTGGTCTCTTGCAGGTGGGGGGCCCATGTGGAGGGGGTTGTGGTTCCTGCGACGTTTGTATGGTTTGGGTGTGGATGCCCTCGGCTTGGAGCTGGGGGTCTGCACCTGAGGCGCATGTTGGCTGTTCTGATTCGGGACGGCTGTGGTGGTGTGCAGATTGTGTCTGTGTCCGGATGTGCATGGACCTAATTTTAATTTTATATATACACATAGATAGATTTTGTCTTTATAACTTTATATTTGCTTTTTGCTTTTTCTTTTGTTATGATATATTTTATACTCTGAACAAAGTTGTATCTCCTGTATAAATTGTCGAAGCACTTTGAGCTACATCTATGCTATGTATGAAAAGTGCTATACAAAAAAAGCTTATTATTATTATTATTATGAAGTATTGGGGCTGAGGTGCACACGTAGAGATAGTGGCTTGTTGTGGTAAAGTTCCGTAGATGTTACATGGTTGTCGGCCAAAGTTCCTGTCTAACTGGACAAGCCTCATTAAGCTCCCTTCCCAAGCTCCTCATTTAGTCTCTAATTAGGGGAGCCAATGGTTTTGTAGAATGTGGTCAACCTCCAAGTTGCTCCCAGCAAAAACATTTTCCCCACAGTGCTGCTGAGAAGCCATTAGGACACTTTCAGGACATGGGATAGTGGTGTGTTCACCTTTAAAGTGCCTGAGTTTCCAAAATGTGCATGCTTGTGTGACTAGCCTGCCTGTGCTGAATGATTGCTGTGTATTTATTGCAAAACATTGTGGGGGTCACACACACACAAGGTGTTTTGTGCATCTCCTATGCTGCAGAAAAGCCGTGTGTCCACAGTCCCTTACCATCTCGCCTTTAATCCATCTCCTATCCTACCGTACCACAGACTGTCTCCTCCTCACCCATCTCTCCTCTTTCAATGACCGCCTCTGTCCTCACCCCCGCCTCCCCCATCCACTGTCTCCTCTTCTTGCCTCTGATGTCACAAATTCAGATATGAGGGTCTCTGATAGCACACATAGCCTCAGACACTACGGCCTTGTTTGGAAGGGAGTGATCAGAGGATGAGAAATTGGAAAGAAGGGGGAGTGAGTCCGTGGCACGTTTATTTTCCAAAGAAGCGGTGGTATGTTAAGATGCAGAAACAAAGCAGGACATCTAGGTTAAAAAAAAAAAAAAAAAAACACGCATGAATGCCTCTGAAAAGGGCTGTGTTGTGTTGCTGGCTTGTCTCATCCCTGTGACTGTGAGCCAGCCGTGCCTGTCAGGGCACGACAGTTGAGTCTATTTCTGTTATATGCTCTCTTTCTTGCGGATAAAACGGCTGACTGCCAAGATCCAAACCTGAGGGTGAGTTGGCCCTCTCTGACCCTAAACCTGGCACCAAAGCCAACAAGTCGTATACGTTTAATCTAGCTTAATCTCTTTGCATACTTGTTATGGCTTTACGTGGCAATGTGACCAAAACACACAAAAAAAATGTTAAATACAAAATACATCTATGGTAATGTTAGGCAGCAGTGCCATTTCTTTTGCGGCTTGATGTGTGTATTATAATGCGCAGAATGTTGATGTGCGACTAATCATCTGCAGAACCTAAATTTGTGATAGAAATGAATTGTCCAAACCAGTGGACCAATAACCACAGCTCTATGGGGAGCAAGCTTTTTTGTAACCACCAACAAAAGCTGCAGTGACATACTCAAAGGACAACGGCACAGTTTTCGATCGTCACTGTATTGTGCAGAAAAGAAATCTCAGATGGAGATTTGGTGTTTCACATTTCTATTGGATATACAATCATGAGTTCTTTAAATTAAACAAGACCCCCCCCCAAAAAATGTTTTTTGAATTATCTCTTTGATTTCATAGGCGGTTTACAAGTAGGCGAAACTTCCAATATTGAAGCATATGCAGGCGTCACCTGTTGCGATTACACTTCATGAAAATGACTGCATTTGCTCCACCCTACAGCAAGAAAGCCATTTTAGATCAACAGGAAATTGAACCTGTGTTATCTAAGGGATAGGGTTGTGTGTTTTTACAGCACCCCCACTAGTCTGATCTGGGAACTTAAAGCGGTCTGAGCTTTGACTAAATCAATAGACATTAGAAAACAACATCATAGAAATGCACACAGAGGGGTAAAGTTTCCGTTCTGTACGTTGAGCCACAAACAGCTGGAAATCCATGCAGTGACAATTAGGTTTTGGAAAGTTCTGGAAAACGAGTAGCCATCCACGTCTGTAGCCTTTTTCATCAGTGTGGATGCACACATGCAGGGTGCCACAGATTGGACGTTAAGAAGTCTTACTGCAGCAGAATGAGAACGGTGGGAGGATCCTTGCGCCAGGAGGAGACAGGGAACGACAGTAACCCATTTTGTGGCGAACTGTTGGCCATGGATGGACGGGTGATACCAGGCTGAGCCAAAGTGCGCCACAGCCATATGCTCAGAGGGTCCCTCTGCCTGATTCCAATGCAAATAAATCAAAAAGGTGCCTCTGGTTTCTCCCTAATCACAGTGCATTACCAAGACCCTACTTGAGCAAATTCATCAAGCTTTTTCAGCAATTAAAAAGGGGCATGCAGGATCTCTTAAAAGATTATGTTAGGAGCTCCAAAGTTTGTTTCCAATTAAAGACATAACAGAGGGACAGCAAACGTAATGAGCCTTATTATCCATGTCTCTGTCTTTATATTTATTCACACTTTGAAACCATTAACAGACGTGTACTGCAATATATTGTAAATATTCATTCTAAGTCAAATAATATCTACATTAAGTCCATCCAACAAATATATGAACACCCGTTGCATTTTCACGGACAGAGAACCCAAACCCAAAACTCTTATAAAGAAATACTGGCATGCCAAATCTACAAAAAAATGTTGCTGTTTTTACATAGTTCTATATCTTCGAAAAAAGGTTTAAACATTTTACATTACGACTGAAACGACAGCTTCAGCAAATAATTTGCGGAGCGGAATCAAAAAGTTCAAATACACAAGCCAAATGTACTTGCACAAAAATGAGCGGATTGAAGGAGTCGCCACCTCTCCTCGACTCAGAACGTCTCGTGGTATTTTCTAGGTTGTATGAAATCTTCTGAAATGAGCGGAGCATTCAATGGCAAGGTTTTCTGAATGGGCTTTGGTAGCACTGACTGTATCCCCCAGAGAGGCTCCGTGGAGCAGAGCCGCCGGCTGGGAGACGCCGACAGACAAGGAGCGCATCACTCCATCCGGACATGTCCACAGCCACACTGGGAACATCATAATGTCCCCCATTGCGCTCCCCTTTTTTCCTTTATGTGTGACACAAACCACTCAAAAACTGACAAAAACAAAAAGCCACAGGCGTGTCACCTCGACCACACGCGGAGCAAATCCCCTAATCAGCCGCACGTGTGCGAAGTTCACGGTGATAAGCGGTGCCAGGAAAGGCTAATTTAGAGTCAGTATAATTAGAATAATACATTAAAAAAACAATAATAGAATCTTACCTTGAGTGAGTTACCGCTCCCTTTGAAGCGTGCTGTGGTCCACACTCGGGGCGTCCACGGGGGCATTCGCCAATTCCAAAAGCCTGGGAACAAGGCCTAGGATAAGTCCGCAAAACGCATTATTTGTCCACGCAACTTCGACCCGCACTTGGATTTTAAAAATAAACCTTTTTAAAAGAATGGATGGAAACTCAGGAGAGAGGAGTTTGGAACGTCTGCTACTCCTCTACCGCGCTCACAGCGTGTGGAATAGGTGGAGGCAAATCCCCAATCCCTTCACTGACTCCTGCTTTTCTTTGATTTACATTGTTCCAAAATTACACGGTCTCTGCTCCTCTTTAATTAGTGGGAGGAGGGAGCCAAATCCTTTTTCAGTTATAAGTTTTTCGTTTTTGTTATTCCAAAAATGTTGAATTGTGTGTGAAAAAGTTCTTGTACGGAGGTGGAAGTCCTTAGCGTCCCCTGGTCACCCGACACTCCAGGTGAAAGTGCAGCTCTCGCGCAGCGAAAGATCGCAGAGGGCTCGCGCTGCGCTCTCGTCCTGCAGCTCTCGGCTCCGGTGCGTGTGTCCGCGCGCAGCAACAGCCCCATTCCTTATTCGGAAGCCGGGGGCTCGTGCTCCCGTCAAGTGCGTCACTTTCGACCAAAATAACTTCCAGACAAATCTTTCAAAATAAAAACCGTGATGGGGGAGGGGGGGGGGGACCTGTAGACACGAGTGTATTTATGAATGGGAAAAAAAACACCATTTAAAATAATATGTACAAAAATAAAACAACTTATACATTTTGTCTAAACATACATACACACTCATACACAAGAGAGTACAACATACGTCTTTTTTTTATATTAATATATCTTTTTACAGTACACCAACAAAGGTATGGTATTTGAAACTATTACAGTGTCCATAAAATGGACATTGTAACCAGGTCATACTGATATTCACAGTGCAAGTTCAGAGATGTAATTTCTCCTTTTTCGAAGCTTTAGTTGGCTTTTTGGAGACATATTTAAATGTAATAACTTTTCTTTCTTTTTTTTAACTGCATTGGTTTTCTTTGTGACGTCACGTGTCTGCCTACCTTTCCAAACAAAAACAGTTACCCAGGCACAAAAAAAATCCAGTTCTCGATTGGGAATGCTTTTATTTTGAAGGCAATATCGTCTAATTTCCTTTTTGGATTCAGCCTTTGTGTTCAAGGCTGAGGGGTTTCCTCTCAATGGAAAATTCACTCATCAGCCCCCTCTCCTGGAGTCAAACCTGAGTCAACGGATGTTGTGTGGGGTGTGTCATACCAACCACATTTTCCAATTTTTTTTTATGTATAGAAAGCATTATAAGTGCATCTTAATCAGTGATATATACGTTTATGGATGAGTGGAAAACATTAGCCAGATTCTCTGACATGTCAAACTTAAACCTTGCCAGCAAGGAGACTAGGTCAAACAGGCCCTTTTTAAAAACACATCAGATCCTGCTCCCTTTGTATTGTGTCAGACAATATGGGAGCTATAGAAAATGATTTCTAATCAAATAACTAAATGGTCTTCAGTTCTGTATATTTTCAAAACAGAACAGCTCCTCCAACGTGCTGCACATATTGTGTGCACCCTGTAGTTGGTTGAAAAAGATAACTTAAGCCAATGGATGTACAGATACATGAACTTGTAATAGCATGGCTTAGGGAATCAAAGAATTCAAGGCTGGGATCAAGCCACACAGAAGTTTTACAGCGCGTGGTATTCAGCAAGGATCGATCCTGCACAGGATCCACTAATTTCAGAAGAATTGACTTTGTCCTGTCAATGCAGCAAAAGGCAGGTGTGTTTTAATACCATTAAAAAAGGAGTGGATTCTATTCCAGTTTGCTAGTGTCAAGGTGCTGGCGGTTTACATGATGGGACTAAACTTTAGCAAACTCTGTAATTAATGCATGGTCCCCTGTGGTTCTCTTTAATGACAAATCAAAATCTCTGCTCTTCATCAAACTCTACATGGGTCCCCTAAAGAGACAAAAACTTTCACACAATATTTTTTTTCCACAAATGCAGTTGTACTTCACCTCTCAACATTGATGTATAGAATAAGTGTACTTCCCTTATAGTATTAGCAGTGCCACACATAATCATGTATATTTGCATTTATTAGGAGTACATTTGCATTTTTGGTTATTATTCATTTATGATGTTACTTAATAGATTTTGTGAATTATTTTTTTATTTCATATTTGTATAATAATAACTGATTTAATAGTCTCCTTTTCAATATTTTGTTGATTTTAAGAAGCACATTGCCATGTTTTCTGTTTCTGTTTTCTATTTGATCCTGTACATCTTTATATTAGTGTTTTACTCTTTTTCGGTTTCTTTTTTTACCTTTTTAATTGGCCACGGTTCTACTTGAAATATGGTAATTCGTATTTTAACATGTGAGAACTCAACTCTTTCTTTTGCAATACTTAAGGATTAGTGAAGGCAAGTGACAAGGGGAGCTTCTCACTTGTGGTAAGCATCCTGCTGGTATGGAAAGTGGAGAGGAGCCAGCACAGCTTCATACCTACAGACAACCACAGGACCAGGACCATGGATAGCTCCACCATATAGTGTGCAGTCCTCAGACATGGACTTTACTTGTGAGGGGTAATTCATCACAGTGAACTTTAAGTCAACCACTGTAGCGCTACTGCTGCTTAATATAGCCATTGCTGAACAATAAAAGTAGCTATAGTAAGTAGGTGAGGAAATTATGAGATTTATGAAGTACAATTTCAGTCTGTAAGTTGGAAAAAAAATAAATGATACTGTACATATACACCAGAATGATATGTGTTCATTTGAACTAAATGTTGCCTGGATATTGGTTAAATAGATATTACATTGAAATATAATAGAGAAACTTCTTTTTTTGCTTGACATTTTTTTATCCAATAACAAATTCTTAGCTCAAGCTTAACGTCTTTCAGGTTCATTTCAGATAAATGTGTCCTGTCATTTTAAGTACTGTGTCGGACTATCCTGCAGTAGCCCCTGTGTTCCCACCATCTCCAAACTGGCCCCCACAACCACATGTACACCTGGACCCCATTCTTTCATCGGCACAGTGGTATTTATATCGGTCCATTGCCCCTCACTCTCGTCCAGATCATCATCCAAAGCTTCTTCTTGCTAAAAGCTGAATACACATGTCATGCAAAGCAGACCCACTGTATCCAGACCTAAGCATTTTTCCAGAGGTGTATATAATACAAACTAATGACCCAAATATGACTTTGCTATGCTGCTGCTCAGATACAAGACAATTCTCTCATTTGATTACTGACTTAATTGCTAGTGTATGGGTGGATACAGTGAATGATGTTGACATTACTGCATAATTGTTACTGGTTCTTTGATGATCAGCATCATAATACTGGTAAAAAAAGAGAATTGCATTATTACTCTGCCTTTGAGAGTGGCTGATATAAATGATTCTGAATAGTGAGTGAAAATTGTGTGAACTAAAGAAATTAACCGTCGTTAATTAGCAAATGTCAGACTGATAAACCTCTGGACCTTTTGCTTGCTCGACTACGCATACTCAAATGAAATACATGCTATTAACATTTGCATATATATATATATATACAGTATATATATATATATATATATATATATATATATATATATATATATACTGACATTGAATTTAATTATTCAACGATGAAAAAAATGTTAATAGACTCAATGCTTCCCCATTTTAAACATTTATATAGATTATGTCAATCAAAGATTAATCAAAATTACTCTCCCTGGTGGCCAGATTGCTCAGCTGGAGAGTGTAGTACGTGTGGATGTAAAAAATGTGAATAAAAAAACATAAAAACTTGAACGAAGGTTAATGCAATGTAAACAGGGATTTTGATGCTATTTTGATGAATTTGGTTTGCTTCTGCTATTTCAGCACAAGATTGAGTATGAAGTCAAACCTCAGTTTTTCTAGTTAATTCCAAAGTAATTGTCTAAATTGCCTTGTAACGGAAGTAATATATTTGTAAAGGTCACCACTTGAGTAAATCTACAATCTAAACTTGACCAATTGGCAAGTATATTCCAAAAATACAGAATACTGTTTTAGGTTAGTGGTAGTCGTAAACTTTGATTATTTTAATGTCACCAATTATTTACAACATTACCGGTAGACAGTTTTGTAATCTGAGAGATAGTGTGTTTTATACGTTGATTTACATAAATTCTAAAGCAATAATGAACAATAGTGTAGTTTAGTAGAGTAGAGTGCAGTTTAAGGATTTGAAGGAAAAACACAGTTTTAAATGGGCCAAACTCCTCCTCAGCTGTGTGAGTAATCATTTTAATTGTAAATCTAAGAATTGTACTTTGAACAACCACAAAAAACGAATTCTTTTGTTTTCTGCATTCTGTAATTCCTTTCTCCGAAGGCCATTCACGTGCATGGTACACCCACACAGTTTTTTTAATTAGTATTAGACTTATCAGGATCTTGTGGCTGTGATGCTTTTGATTGACATTTCATTCCAACTGTCTGATTTTTTCGGTGTTCTTATATACATACATTAGTTACATTAATGGTCTACAATTACCGGCCACATCCGTCCAAACACGCACGCAGGGCACACACAAACACACACACAAACACACACACCTACACACACACCTACACACACACACACACACACACACACAATCAATCTGCCACTGGGCATGGCCACACAGCTGGGAAACCCTTCTGATGTGAAACCCGCAGAGATCTCAGACGCGTCTGGAGGCAAAAGCACAAACAAATATGTCCTCTCTCCTTCACTGCCATTGTCTCCACTTCAATCAAATACATACAAGCATGTACAAGTACACGAAAGGACACACACAGACACACGCAGTAATCCATCATGAGAGCACTTAACAAACAGTGTTGCCAGGGGTATGTATAAGCAAGATGTTTTGCATATTAATATTCCGTGTTGGGTGACTGTATTATTGATGTTTCCAAGCTTCTTTCGTATGCTAATGTCTGATTATGTTTGCAAAATGTTCGCAGTATTTTAGGCAATTTTCTCCTCAAGCTGGAGAATATGTGTGTGTGTGTTTTGAAAGGCTCGCCAGCAAACCCCTTTTTGCTGCACGCATTGAGCAATGCAATTCCTTCGCGCAAGTCTCACGCGGTCTCCTCGTGAATTGAGTTAAGAGGAGGTCGGGAGTGCATTTTCAGAGACCTTTTGTGTTGGAATTACGTTGAGCTGGAGTCCAAAAGCACAGGGAGAGCATGGGGATGAGTACGGGGAAAGCAGCTGTGTTAGCAGCTGAACTAATAAAAGAGCATTTATAAAAAAAAAACACACCGTCTCCTAATGCCTCACACTGACCCAGAGGAATTAACGATTGCGACGTTTCCAGGAATTCATTATTGCTTGGCATGAATGAATATGGCTAGTCAGCAAAATTTAAAATAGTACAAAAGCCTGGATCTAAATGTTTCCTGTTTTCCCATTTGTTACTAAGAATATGAAGCCGTAATTTTGGGCAGATTGGCTTTAATTGCCAACATGCCTCATGTTGTGAGAAGGTTTTAGGACCTCATTTTGAATATAGTGTTATGTTTTTTACCTCTATGTTTTCTATTGTATTTTTGAACCTTTTTAGGCTAGACTTGATTTCCTCCCAGGCACCCTAAATCTCAGGGTTCACAGGTTTTAGTGTTTGTCAGGAGCAGTTTTCTAGTTAAGTGCAATGTCAATAGTAAAAAAACATTAAGTGCCAATAATAAAATATTTTTTTTCGCCATGGTTAGTCATGTCTGAGTTCTGGTAAAACTTCCAACATACAGAAGAACACTGTCAACACAGTTCATCTTGTGGCCTTTGTCAGGGTCATGTTTAAACACATTACAGCTAGGAGTTTAACAAAAACATATACATATAAACTATTAAAGATTTATAGAATTATGTCATTTGTCAATTAAAAACAGGCAACATCGTGGGTTTAGGGACATAGGTAGTGATGCACATTTCTTTTCAACCATATTGGTTGCTGTCCTCAGAAGTACTCGTCAGCCAGCCTACACACCATGTGCGCAGCCATGCCCCTGACCGAGTTCAAACCCCAGCTTCCTGTCTTCCTGATCATGGCAGCAGACAAACAAGACCCCAGGTGCAGGTTGTGCAAAGAGTCAGTCCTACGCATGACAGCAGGGTGTAAGATGCAGGCAGGAACAGCGTACTTGGAAAGACATAAACAGGTGGCTGGCAAAGTGCACAGAAACATCTGCACTGGGCTGGAAGTACCAAGATCCGAATGGAAGACATTTGTCGTGTTTATATTATAAATACAATTTTATTTTTGAATTGCACTTTATTCTTTTTTTTCCGCACCTTATTTTCTACCTTGCACCTTTTTCATTTATGTGGCTTACACTAGGGCCTGAGTTCTAAATTTTGTTCTGCGTCATGTAACAGTATGTAAAAAAAATAAGGGGCTGAAATAGAAGATGTGGGGTGGGGGGGGGGGGGTAAGGCAATGGCAGCACCACTAGTAATCAGAGTATCTAAAAAAGTGACTCCAACAGAAACATCTGAGGTATCTGTCCAGAAGAGCGCAGTCCTAAGAACAAACCCTCAAACTCAAAGGCCTGGAGCTATCTTTGTTATGAACGCACACATTGGATGAAATTGATATTGATTTTCTTTCTTTACCAGGTATTACAGCAAACAGGCATATTTCCTTGGAATGCTACGGCAATCACACCTCAGGCTTTAGTGTTCAATTCTGGCCTTTTTTTATGAGCATAATGATGAGACTGAGGATGTGAGTTAACTCTTTTCTATTCGCTAATGTGGAGAAGCAAGTTGCGCTGTAGGGCTCTGGATACTGCAGGGCCCTGTCGTCCGCATTGCACACCATTATCACACATGACTTATTCAGCACATGGCCAAAAGACTCTAAATGTGTAATTAAATATTTAATAAGGCCACAGACTATCCACCACCTTGCACTGGCCATCTCTGTGCAGCCTTAATGCAGAAAGGCACTGAAAGCCCAGGCCGTCCAGCTCACATGAACACACTGATGGCCCCTGTGTGGCCCTGGTCCAATTTGACAAGTGTCTTCTGGGATTTAATAAATGCATGTGAACTTTATACAGAGAAATAGCAGAGAAATAGGCAGTTAACCACGGCCACCAATCATCCTTTGTGCACACTTGCAATCATATATGTCTGTTGCTGTTTAGTCTAAACCGTTTCTTTTATTTGACTCTAACGGCTATCTAATCTCTGTATGCAGCCCCATGTCATTTGGATTTGTACAGCTCATACAGGATAATTCTGTCAGGGACACTAAACCTTAATTTAAGTGTGACCTTTTTAGCTGCTTTTATCTAAAAGACTGCAGGAAAGGCAAACCTGTCTCGTAAGGATTTCTTCATAGGTCTGCTCAGTAGCTATCCATAAATTAGTTTTTCTCCCTGTCTAATATATACTAACTAGTCCAAACCTTATGCAAGTCTAATTCCCTTTTTGATTTGGCTGCATGATGCATAGCCCAAGTCTTTAATGGAACATCAAAAGGTAGACTTTTACAAAAACCTTATTTAAAGTGATTCATTGATCAGCGGTGTCTGGATGCATTTAGGACTTGTCAGGCCCAGTATGCTGGACGTGGCCCAAATCCAGTTCCACTGGGGCTGGGGTGATTATTGTGTTCGGAAGCCAGGGCTATGCAAGGCAGAGAAAACATCGTAGCTTACATCACATACCCTGGCCATGTTTCTGCTGAGACAGGAAGAACGGGGCACCAAGGATGTGAATATGTGTCAGCGCATTCAGTGAACCATGTCATTCCATATTATGTTTGTTTGCACGCGTGTCAGAGAACTGCTTTTATTATCACAATTAATTAATTAATTAATTAAAATAAATTGAGCTCCGTGACACTGTCACCTGTTGTATATTGTAAGTTATACACTATCAAACATCACATACTGTAGGTACCATTGATATCATCAATAAAATATTTGATCAGCATTTTTCAAGCCCAATTACTATTTGGTCAAAAAGCACAGATTTCAAATGTTGGTGATCATACACACATGACCCACATAAATCAGATGTCTCGTTATTGACCTGCTAATTGAGACATGGTCCCCTAACTACTCTTTTAATCCTTCATCCTCTATACCTAGACATAACAAGGGACATGCCCTTGCCTCTTTTCTATTATTCGTTTAATATGTTGACAATACTTATTTGGTGGGTTTTGATGACTCTAATTACAAGGGTGTGACTTTTCGTAACCTACATCCACTTCCTCCCCATAGGCCAGTTACTTTTATCTTAGTTATCAAGTTTCTGGGATCCAAACTAGTTCATGTTCCCAAATCACAATGACGTCTACATGAATGATTTAGTGTGCCAATGTAATAGTAGATCCTATCCTTGATGACATTGCCCCTTACAAAATCTGCCACCCTGATTTAATGACTACACAAGGGATCCGAAGACACAATATAGAAGGGCTGAGAGAAAGTGGATAAACACATAATAACTCAAGATAGTTGATGTTTGCCTACCAGCAGATGGTAAGACAAGCAAGGTATTCATATTTCTCAAATTTAATTACGGGCAGCAGCCATAACCCCAGGGTTTACTCCAAGCAATGAATTCAGTAGTCAGCCCTGCACCTAGGCAGAATTTAGAGTAATCCAGTGACATGTGAGCGGTTTCTCCATCATTTTTACACTATACATTAGACACACTAGACACGTTAGACACTATCCCAGCACAGCACAGAACACACTTTTACCAGTTTTCAATACTGGTTTTCATGTAATGATTTGATAACAATCATGGTTTGGACCTTTATTGGCACCATTGCATCTCACCAAGGAGATTCAATCTTGCCTTATTTCTGCACCATCCTATCCACTGCAATGTCACATAAGTTGGATGTTTATGAGAGAGAATCACCAGTTCTTAATTTTTATTTGTTTTAGTCATTGTTTTTTCCAGTCTGGATACTGCAACACCACTTTTGAACATATGATCTATTTCCAAGGTGCTTTGAAGGTCTGTTGGGGTGAAAGGAAATTAGCTTTCACTTCAAAGTGCCTGCTCTCCATCACACAGGATTATATGCTGATCCTGTTTGTGCATGCCTATATGCCAAATATCTATATATTAAATTGCATGATTACTATGCCTATTACAACATGCATATATCCAACATCAATCCCTATTGTGCATTGGAAGATTCAAGTTTAGCTATTGGCAAATTATTGATTATTATCAAGTACAATTTTTAAGATTGAATAATGATTGATCTGTATAAATATTTGGGGAGTGCTTCCCTGGTATCAGGGGCCAATAATGTAATAACTGTAAATGGAGTCTCAACTGGCTCTTCGTGATATTAGCAATCATCAAAACACAGCTGTTATTACCAGAAATATGTACAAATGATCACTAGCAACAACTGCTTTATATAACGGCAATGATAAACATCAATATTATCCTTAATCAACAAATATGATCCAACAACAAGCAATTGAAAGCAAAAGAACCCAAGCAAACAAATGGCAAACCAAAATGCATGTTATACAATTCATATGTGTGGATGGACACGTGTGGGCGTAAAAAATGCGTGTGCAGAGAGAGAGGGAGCGACAAAGTGAAGAAAATGGGAAGGCAAAAGAGATCTGACGTGATCTGACATGACAAACTGGGTTGTGCTACCATGCTGACTGTGCATTAAGTGAGTTTGTGAATACATGCTGTTCCAAAGTAGAGTTCAGACATTAGAACAAGATACTCCTCTAAGTAAAATGGGGAAGCTCGTGTAGCAAAATGGTGCAGTGTCTCCTGTCACTGGGTCCCCTAAAATCAATGTTTGTTCCGTTGTGTTTTTGTGTGTTGGTTCATGCCTTTATGTTACACAGCCTGCTGTCTCAGTGGAGAGATCTATTGTATCAAGTTAAGTGTGCGTACAGCATGTCGAAAACTGCACAGAGGAATGATGGGGCCAGGGCAGTCAAGAAAGGAAATCTAAGTTCATGGTTTCAATGTGATAATTTGTGCAGTCCTGATGGATAAAAGCCATATTCTTCCAGATTTAAATTTAATGTCATTGTTATTTTATCAGAGCATATACTGTATGAGTAGATCAAGCATTGTAACGGAAGATTTTTGTTGTTTGAAATAAAAGAAGCATTTAATTGAGGGTTTTGTATTCTAAAGATTTGACTTTTTGTAGGTACAAAAACCATCAATCGAGGATATAACTTTGAGCGTCAAACTTAAAAACAACATGCATGTGAGTTTAACTGTTTAACTGATCCTTTTCTTTAAAAGGCCAAAGCTATGGGAAGATAGGATTCCAGATTCTAAAGCACTTGCTGGTGCTCAATTTTAGCAGACAGTCGCTGTGGGCAAACCATGGAAGTATTAGTTGAGCTGGGGTAAGCTCCACTTCCTTTATCTGGTATGGATGCAGTGCACTCAGAGGTCAGATTTAACTGCAGAGTGCAGATTGTTGTACCACACCGACCCCGCTGACTGGGCTGTGCCCCATTTGATGTTTTCCTCCATGTACATTGGTTTTAAGGGCCGAGAACTTCAAAGCTGGGGGGTAAGTGCGTGTTCGAGTCTACTCCATCAAACGTGGGTTATGAGCTAATGCTGGAAGTAAGGCTCACCCATAGATTACGTTCTGCTTAAATGATCCACGTACAGTGGAACACCGAGAGTCACCGCTGAGCTCACAAGCAAGTAACTACCTTGCATGTATCAGCAGGCGGAGTGGTCGCATAATGATCGAAAGGTTCCTCCAATGTGTGTCAGATGGGTCCTTGGGCGAGACACTAAACTCTTGACTGCCAAGTGACGACTTGTATTTGTTTTCACGAGTTCTGGCGGCAAAGAAAGGCTTTGCTACAAATCCAACTGCTACTTCCACCCAAAGGCTGAGTTGATTGGGAGATTTCATGCTGGTACAAAGATGATGGTATTTTAAAGAAACAGGTTGTTTTTGGAAAATGTTGGCAACAGTATTCCTTTGCTCCTTGTCCAGTGCAGGAGAACCCAGTTGTGTTAAGAAGTGTTATAAAAGGCTGGTTTTACTGTATGGATGTTCTCTGGAGTTGCTCATACTTTGCAGAGCGCACATGTTGGATTATATGCGCTGGTTCATGTTATATGGATTGGTCGGGGAGAGGTGGACTAGTGGCGAAGGAGACCTTCATCGTACCAGAGGGTTGCCAGTTAGAGGCCCAGTCGAGGCGGACTCCTTTTGGAAGGATGGACGAACCGCCCTAACTAACTAACAAAAGAGCCTTTGGCCCGCCTTGGGGCAAGGCCAAAATAATGAATTGATTTGTAAATAAATTATTTCTGAATTACTTTAGTCCCAATTATCTCTAATAAAGTAACATTTAATGTGATTTGAGATGAGAATCAGAATATTTTATCACTCTCTGTCAGTCTTTGAGTATTGGAGAAAAGTACAAATCATCCTCCATAAGCGAGAGTGTAGGCAGACGAAGGCAAATTAAGTGTTAAAACCGAGAAATTTCTCAAATTGCAACCTTCCATAATCTCACCTTAAGTGACAGGAGGACCAAAGGGCTGCCCATTAGAACTGAGCTACAGTTCCCCAGGTGCCGCAAACTGCTCCTAAATGGCTTTGATGTTTTGAATACAGAGGACACGTTCGGCTGTCCATGTGAATGTGACAAATAAAAAGGATTTCTCTTTTGCTTTTCTCTCATAATTTACCTCTTACAGTCGTGAACACACTCAATGATAAAAGGCTGCACCACACAGTCATTATTCCCTTTCATATTCAACGACAGTGTGAATGAGGCGACGTGTGATTTCAGGGTTGCTGACTAACTCAGAACCATCTTCCCACTTTGGTTTGCCTGTAACTTTCACATTAGAAGTGGGCAGGTTGGAACATAATGGTAGTTCGGTGTAGGCAATATGATGATTCATCATAGTGGTATGTTATAGCGATTGTTTTATTTAGTCCCTTTAGTAAGACCAAAATATAAACACTTTTCAGGACTGAATGAACAAGCAGTGCAGGGTTTTATTTGAATTTAATTACTTACCATGGCAGGATAGGTAATCGTTTGTTATTTACCCAGGAAATAATATACGGATCTTGTAAAATGTATACAGTGATGAGGCCAACTGTATCAGTATCTACCTTACAATGTAGCTAATCAGATTGACTTATTTCCTCTGTATTCTTCTATGAATATGACAGCTGTGTAGAGATTTTGTGTGAACTATAAGTGACCCATTCACAATTCAAAGTCATGAATGGGCCAGACATATGCTTTATTACCACAGGTTTGGAGCCACTTTACACCCATATGTAATTATTAAAAATCATTACTGTGCTACGATAATTTCTTCACTGAGGCATATTCTGATGCTGATGTTTATAAATAGATGTGTAGATTGTATTTACTTGTTAACATTGGTTACGGTAGATGCTACATTCAGAGCTCATAATCAGAAGTTTCAAACTTGCTTAATGGGCACTATGTTACATTGTAGTTATAACTTTCCAATGAAGCACCAGGTAACTGCATGACACAGCGAAATCCATTGATTTGAAGAGGTGTTCACTTTTTTCATGCGGATATTCTGTAACTGTAGCGACTTATGCAATCATCAATTTTGTTGCACCTGAAAGGACTCACAACAACAACCATCAATTGTGCCTTGCCGAAATTCCTGGCAAAGTGGAGCATTTGTTTTTTGGCTGTAAATCAGTGAACACATTTGGACTCTAAATAATAATAATAATAATAATAATAATAATAATAATAATAATAATAATAATAATAATAATAATAATAATAATAATAATAATAATAATAATAATAGTTTACCCTGCTGGTCTCAACTGCAGTCTGAGATAAGGCTGTGGCAGGGGACCAAAAGTGTAAAGTGGTTTGACCAAGCTTTCTAATGGAGTGATTTCATACATTCACAGCGGCAACTTTAACACTGGGTTACCCACGGTTAGTGGGAACGCACCCATTTCACGTTTAACACATTGGAAATGTCACAAGAGCGTGGCTGCTCATCACACTGATTTATATAAAACGATTGAAATCACGGATAGCACTAAATACTAATCTATTCTCTGCCCAGACACAAGCCTCTTACTCGTGGTTGAAAAAGTCAGTTGCGGGGTAATATGCTCCATGCGTTCAGAACAGACTGGGCCGTTTAAATCTGTTCCCTTCAGCGGTTACAGCGGGCTGTTGTCCTTGGGTCTTTGGGCAAACAGGTGCTTGACTTTAGACAGAGGGACGAGGTGGTCTCCGTGACGAATTCCTCACGTCCTTCTTCAGGAATGGTGAGATCAGCAGTCGCGGTGCTGTCTCCTTGGATCTGAAAAAAGTCTGTTACTCGACCAGCGAGTTGCGGACTTGGCAGCCTAAGTTAAAAGAAAAAGCAAACGTTTGTGGAGAAGTTACTTCCTTGCGTGGTCAGATCATAGCAGCGGACGGTGTCGTCCTGCCGGTGACGGTGAGGCACTGGAAGCCACGAATGATGAGCAGCACCGACTTTATCCCCAAATGACACTGCCCCCCGGAGTTCTGGGTCCTGCCCACTTACTTTCATGCCAGGGTCCGTGCTGCCCTTGTCGCCAGACGGTCCTCTGATGAGGCCTTGTTGGCCCCCTTCAACTATTCACCTTCGGCCAACAGGAGGGGTGACTCCCCAGCGGAAGCTGTAGGGTCTGACGTGGGGGGATTCCTTCAGTTGAAGGGCTCTGCTGATTGCCATGTGGCCAGATTAAAAGGGGGAGGGGGTTGCTCTTGGAAGGCCTTATTGTTGATCGACAGTTTAGGCTGTTGATGGAGCATCAAGTAGCACCACTTATATAGGTACCAGTTCAGGCATGAAAAGGGGGAAAACCTACTGCTGATATTAGGATGTCTGTTTCTTACACCATGTGATATCAGACAGAATGCCTTGATTAAAGGGGTTGGTCAGGCCCAAACATTATGTTTCATTCACACTTATGTGTTACCAGGCAGTGTTTAGTGATTAGAGGAGCTGGGCAGGTTTCATCATTGTTCTAAGTCTGCCATTTGTCATGACATGTTGATATGAAATCCGAACTCCACCAATGGTCGACGCCTGGCCAATAACCTGACCGACTTCTACTGCTGCTCAGACAGACAAAGGGATGGTCCTGACACCTCCCCCCGTCCACTCCCCAACAAGTCCCAGCCCTCCATCCACACCATAAGTCCAGGGGTTGAATTCTCACTTCCACAGCTGCCCCCTCGATGCCCTTCCCCCCTCCATGTCCTACACCCCTGTCGGTCCATGAAAGACACACTTATTACTTTCATAGCATATATTGATGAATGGTCCTTTTTGTTGACAATTCTTTTATTATTTTTCAGATATGACTGAATGGCACCCCAAATTGACCATAGAGAAGTCAGATCCGCGGCAAACTGTTATTTAATGTACTTCTTTATTTAATGTTTAATGTTTACTCTCTTTTTTTTGCACCAACGCACCACAGAGAATTCCTTTAAATGTTATTATTAGATGGCAATAAAGGCAATTCTGATTCTGATTCTGTTGTTTGGTCTGTCAGTCTGGTTTGGGTAGGTCATTGGGTGCTCAGTTTGGATGTTCATTGGGATCCTCCTTTGCATAGCAAAGGGAACTATTTGATGAAGTTTTAAAATAGTAATAAAGCTCATAATTCCCCTCTCAGAAGCATTTCCATAATTAATAGTAGGCTTAAATTAATTGAGAATGAAAAGTGAACATATCAATTAGAATAATAATAACTTTTCTTGTGTAATGAATCCCCACATAATATACAATATTTGCAGTACAATATTGTTTTTCTCATTGATACTTTTTAACAAAAGAAAAATATTATTGTCTGTCACTCTGTTTTTTGTTTAAACAGACCCTAATGTTCCAATGCCTTGTTTGTGTGTGTGCAGTCTATATCTGCATATGCTCACATATGTGAAAAACCCAACATCCAAAGTACACCTTTCTTTTTGTTTAAATCTGGTCAGTGTTTTCGCATTTTTTTTTTTTGGTGAGCATTCCTCACTTCACATTTGGGGGAAAAGGTGTTTTTAGCATAAAATACTGAAAATACGATTGACCCAATGCATGGAGATGCAATGGCCTTTGCACAGTTTTGACACTTGCATACATACAAATGTATTTGTATGTGTCTGTGGCATACTCCAGAAGAAAAAAAATTGTGACCTTGCTTGTGTTAACTTAAAACCTCATTGAGACACTTTAAGTTTTGTTATCTTAACTGATCTCTACAACAGCGCAACATACAAAAGCAGCATGTAGGAGACATCCCATGCCGTGAGTTTGAATTATTCCCAGTCTCATCACCAGCATTAACATGCATGCTTATTTTTTGCATTCCTGAGCTCTTAATGATTGCATAAATATTATCTAATCAATCATTTTTAATAGTTACTTATATCAGATAAGTAGAGTATTGAATCCAAATCTGAAGGATTCATTTATTCTGTGTCTACCTGTATTCTTTGATTACTGCTGGAAGCAGGAGCGCCGAAAACTGGCTTGGATTATCTCCCAGCGGAGCGTTTGAAGTTTCCATCCTAATGAGTCTGGCAGCAGAAAGCCGGCACACTTAAACCCATCCCTTTTATGTTGATGTATTGGTAAAGCCGCCTTAAAAGCAGTTATTACAGAGCCATCACATTCATTCAGGCGTGTCCACTCTTGTATCAATTAGGGTCACACCTGGGTCAAATGGTGTTTATGCTCAACATCATCACAAACAGTTTGGATAGCTTAAGGCAGCGCTGAACATCACTGAGGTATTTAGAAGTGCAAACATCAAGTCGAACACATCCAGACGGATATTCCCACAGCACGTGTTAAAAATGCTTTCTGGAGGGGGCACGCAGTTCTGTTCGACTGTGTGTGTGTGTGTGTGGTGGGTGTGTGTCAGGAAATCAGGAACCTGTCTGTCAGTAGATGTTTTGTGTTTAAAAAATATATTTTATTTCCTCAAAAGCAAACAATAACAGGATATTATCTTTAATGTTCATGGTCTCATCTTTCAACATGAAATATTATGAAGATAATCTGTTTGTTTTAAATATTGTGACACGTAGTGGAAAACACCATTTCTTTGCAGCTTCACTGGCAGCACTAAACGACAAAAAAAAGCTGTCAAAAGGACCAGTTAGAGACAACATAATACTACAGACAACTGCTGGTACACATGACACATTAACAGGACAAATTGGCACTAGACAAACGGAGACAGGCCTATTTATACGTGAGGTAAGTTAACACAGGTGGAAACAATCAAGGGAGGGACTGACGAGGGGACCGGAAGTAAAGGTAGATACACTGAGAAACAAGAGGTAAGTACACAATAAAACAGTAAGTGTGTGACAAGACTTGAAGTGAGTGACTATAACTTAACAGTGCACAGGAGAAGACTAGGACAAGATGCGACTCAACAAATAAACCTAAACTAAAAACATCAATATTTTGGAGAGAAAAAAAACAATCCGAAATTCATTGTTCAACTGGCTGGTGTGATGCACATCAGATGATGAAAGAAACTCATTTGAACGTGTGTTTGATAAAAGCGTTTTTATGGGACTATTAAGGTCTAATCCCACTAAAATCTTTATTTCGGGTTCTATGGTCATTGAACAATAAGTATTATTTTGGTGGAGGTGGAGCAATAATTAAGCTTATATTGATGATAAAAATGGTATCTTTAATCTTCCAGTCATCGTTAATACTGCACATTTGAGTTTAATATGATGTCAGAAAAAGTGGATGCTCCAGATCATCAGAGAGCTTGATAGCCTCCTCCATCCAAACAAACCAATCCAAGAAGGCCCAGCTGCTCTGGGGGCACCAATAAGTCACAGTTCACTAACTGACCCTCTACAAGACCAGTCATGCAAGGCTGAGTGTGTGAAATTAGTTGGCTGGAAGAATACTGCACACAGAGGCGGAGATCATTCTCACGTTGTCCCCTCAGAGTTCACGCTTCATTTTACGGTGGTCTGTATGTTCACAGATGTGAAAAAAGGCTTCTTTTCAAAATGTTGCTTTGTGGCTTAGAAAATAAAAGACTCTCGCTCTGGCAGAACAATATGGATCCTTTGTTCCCCCTTTTATTACAGAAACGTTTTCATTTGTTATTATGAATATATCTCTAATCTCATTCTAATCCCTAGTCAAGCACTCATCAAATCGTTGCTTAAATCGGGTTGATTGATTTGTCTGGATTTATACAGCTGATGATTCCTATGAAAAAAAAGTCCCCTCAAAGAGATCCCACCTGAAAGACAGTGCATTATTGTGAGACTGGGATTGATTCTGTCTTGTGTGTTTTGTGGCCTGATAAAAGTGCCAATTTATCACTTTCTGAGATGCTGAAAATCAAAATACATGTTAGAAGAAAAAAAGTGGCTCAGTCCTCTTCATAAAGCCCCAGAGTGACAGGAAGTCAATTTCTGTCGCACGCAATTACCAGCATGCTGATTCGGGGAAAACACTCTTGCTTTATATTTCATCAAGGCCATCGAAGAGCTGAGGTAGTGCTCAATACTTGCCTCTAAGGCAGCACGCACACGCACGTGCGCACACTCACACACACGCACGTGCCCACACACACCCACACGGGAGAAAGAGAGAGAGAGTATAGCTAAGTACTGAAACAGTACAGTACATTTTGTCCAAGTCAACAAGGATCTCTGTCCCGTGATAAACACAGTGTTAGGGAATGAGGTAATGTCCTTACCCAGCGGCTCTTTAATGCCTTTCATTTCTCTCCATGTTGATAACATCTTACAGTGGAGGTTGCGTTTTAGTTTAGCAAAGAAATTACTACATTTAATGTAGAGTTTGAATAATTAATGAATTGACACAGTAACAAGTGTTGACTAATCCTCGGGACTCTCCACGAAGCATTTGATTAGCAGCCTCTACTTCCTGTCTAACCTACTTAAGTGTTGTCAGCTGGTGTAAGAGCTTGCTATAGGAGCAGGGTTGACACTTGCTTTGAGAGTAGACCTTCACTTCTATTACGTCATTCAAATCCCAGTTTTTATCTTGTGCAACATGCTGAAGTTATTATAAACTCGCACAAATACAGTGTATCTCATCCAATCTGGCTCCATAATACTAACCCTCCTGTTATGTTCGGGTCTATTTGACCCAATACTATGATTCCACTGATCTTAAATGCTATTTCTCTTTGTTTGGCGCTGAAATTTCATGATTTTCCTAATTTGGGGTCTCAAACCTATGCAAAAAAAACCAACCTTCTCAAAATATTTTATTTTCTCTGAGCCCATTTTGCATACATCGGTTATGCTTCGGGTCATATTGACCCAAATGTCTAGAACCTGGTTGAACCATTCTGGTGACCTGTAAACAAAATAGAACTAACCTCAGGACAAACACTCTGCATCTAGTATGAGTGAGAAATTGAAGTCTTAAGATGATAAATGATGGGCATCAGCCCCATGTACAAGGAAAGCTAGGCTATCAAATTCAAACGCCATCAAAGTGACACCTGGGCCTACCAGATATGTGGCCACCTGCATTGATGATATACAATCAACATTTGATCTCTTCCTACAAACCAATTGAAAATTGACAATTGAAAAAATTATATTAAATTGACCAACATGGAAGGGAGCTGTGTATTTGGTGCACAGTGGAAAGCGCTTGATTCAGTTGACTTGCAAGCGTCCTATGGATTGGTGTTGTTGTTCGCTTGAGTGCACAAAACAAAAGGTGAAACAACTGCTAGTTTGTGGAATGCAGGAACTGGAAGGGCAATATTCCCAGCTACATTGTCATTGGAAAACAATCGTTTCACATGATCGTTAGAGGGATTTGCTTTGAAATCCGGGATACCAGACCTAGCCATCGTGAAAGAGGTAAATTAGCTGCAATTATAGAAGTGTTGGATAAATGGGCTGAAAATCTGCTTTTGCTGTACAATCCAAGGGAAAACATTACTGTTGATGAACATCTTGTCCCCTTAAGAGGACGCTGTCACTTCAGACAGTATATCTCAAACAAGCCAGCCACATATGTCATCAAAATATTGGTAGCTGCTGATGCTCAATCCAACTATGCATGGAATATGCAAGTTTATACTGGAAAGCAAGGTGGTGAAGCATCTAAAAAGAATCAGGCGACGCGTGTTTTCTTGGAAACAAAATTAAAAAATTAATGTTTCTAATGTTTATTTTAGTCAAATAGAATCAAATGTATATTAAATGTAATATTTTGCAAGAAGGAACAAAACCTCTGCAAATAAAGTCATTTAATCAATTTAGGTATGAATACGTTTGTTAAAAATTTCACCGGGTCAATATGACCCGAAACATAACCGATATAGGTAAATTCTCAAAAGATGGAGCACATAGTGTCAAACGTGACACTACAGCAACTGAAAACACTTAAGAAACTGGACAGGAAGAAATTAAAAAAAAAACAACTAAAAAGTGTGTGTTTGTGTTTGTGTTTGTGTTTGCGTGTGTGTGTGTGTGTGTGTGTGTGTGTGTGTGTGTGTGTGTGTGTGTGTGTGTGTGTGTGTGTGTGCGTGTGAGTGTCTGTGCATGTGTGTGTGTGTGTGTGTGTGTGTGTGTGTGTGTGTGTGTGTGTGAAATGTATATTAAATGTAATATTTTGCAAGAAGGAACAAAACCTCTGCAAATAAAGTCATTTAATCAATTTAGGTATGAATACGTTTGTTAAAAATTTCACCGGGTCAATATGACCCGAAACATAACCGATATAGGTAAATTCTCAAAAGATGGAGCACATAGTGTCAAACGTGACACTACAGCAACTGAAAACACTTAAGAAACTGGACAGGAAGAAATTAAAAAAAAAACAACTAAAAAGTGTGTGTTTGTGTTTGTGTGTGTGTGTGTGTGTGTGTGTTTGTGTGTGTGTTTGTGTGTGTGAGTGTGAGTGTTTGTGCATGCATGACAGTAAAACTGTGCTTGCGGGATTGTGGGAGATGTGTGCATGCATGTGTGTATAAGTGCTTTTGTCTCTGTGTTGTACTGTGGAAGTGCTGGTGCTGTGAATTGTTTTAAATAGGAAACTCTGCCTTCTTTAATAATAAAGAACTTCCTTCTTTTCCTAAATGCACAAAAATTAAATCTTTATGAGCATTTAACGCATGAGAAGCTTGCTAATAATAAATAAGTTAAATGCGAACACTATGTTGCATGCTGTTTTACTTCTGTCTAAGACAGAAAACTTCTGCGTTAAACATTAGGATTGGAAGAGGGTGAAGTAAGGCTGACTATTGTAACTATTGTACCTTTGGGTGAGTGAGGGAAAAACAGAGAATGGAACGTTTTATTACACATGCATTGTATACAATTTCTTAAATCTTAATTTAGTTTGGCTATAAATTGTATTTGTTATTGTTTATTGACATATTTATTGTCAATATGGCTCTAGTCATTAAATTAAGTTCTAACCATATGAATTCTGTATTGGTTAGGACCTCCTTAAAATAAATATATAATTTGTGACTGACATAAAAGAGAAGTGTTGTTCAATGTGTATATTTATCTACTCTGTAATCGAAGGTTTTGAAGATCACTAAAATATGTCATCAATGACAGTCACGTAGCAACATTTTGAAATCTTTCTCTCCCAAGGTGGACCGCCCATCCACTGCAAATAATAAACACTCTGCAACCAGCTATATTAATATAACCTCTGTATGTTTTCGTTAGGATTCACCTTCAATGTGGGCTTTTGCAATCTAGCTGTCAATTTTGCATTTGTGGTTTCCCATCTGCATGTCTTTGAGCACTCTGGGCCACCTTAGTGGTGTTTCTGGTCAATTATTTTAAATGTGATCTTGCAGTGCTGTCAGCTGCACCAGGTGTTTAGAAATGTCTGGAATCTGTACTTATACAACCACAGCTATCTGCTAGTCAAGATACACAAGAATGGGAGCAAGAAAATGTTGTAATTTCTGTGATTCGACCCTTTAAAAAGGTCAACATAATTTACAGTTGAATCAATGAAGTGAAAATTACACAACATGGCAATATCACTGGGAATTCAGTAGAGGCAATATGGCAAAACAGATTGTGATTTTCATTTCAAAATGAGCAGCAGATATGTAGGCACAAAGTGTACTGTATGGAGATAAACATATGCACATACATGTTATGTACATACACAGACATGCCCACATACATTCATGATTGAACCTAAAATTAGGAAAGTACTAATAATAATAATTTCATGAAAAATATGGTTTATAAAATGCAGCTTCAAGCCACTAAAGACATTTCTCACACAATGATAATAATAGCAATAATAGTGAGATCCAGACTCTTCGGCTGTGGAAGCAGAAATAACTACAGAAAGCAATGCCAGGAGAGGGGAGATAGACAAAACACCAACAGAACAGGCCATGTTGGAAACATGCATTAATGTGATATGAATGTGTATAGAAAGATAGAAATCTGTGGAAGTACAGGCTCATAGCTACACAATGGGGGATGGTTCAAGACTAGCCTGCAGAACCCCAACTGGGAGCAGGTTCCAAAGGAGAGCAGCCTTATAACGATGGGAACCATGAAGCCTGCATTTAGAGAGCAGAGTGATCTTTTTATATATATATTAGTGCTGGGCAAAGATTACATTTCTTAATCACAACTAATTGCCAGCAAGGCCTTCTCTGCTTGCCTAAAGATTACCAAAAATACTGACTTACAATTTAATATATTTTTATATTAATATGTATTAATGTATTCCCAATAGTCTCTCTTCTCTCTCCATTTCATAGCATGTTGCGCTGCTTCCAGCAGTGTGTGTATTTTAGAGCCTTTATTCAATCACATTTCAGCTGTCATCTGTCATCTGTCTGTCTGCCAGGGTCAAACTAACCTGCCTTAGGCCTTCAGAATTGACAATGAAGGTGCTGGTAGTTTCAAGTGAATGGCAATGAAACTGCTGCTTTAACTGCATTAACCAATCAGATTCCAAGGAGGTGACCCCAGGGCCTACTAGCAGGCCTAGAGTAACGTCATCCTTTCCACTGACTTTGATTGGATGTTCAGAGCCAGCACACCGCATCTGTAGCAGGTAGCTGGTAGTTAACATAGCAACCTGGACAAGCTATTTATTCATTTTATCAGTTAGTTGTTTTTTCGAACTCAAAGTGGCTGATTGAGGAGAAGAAACTGATTTTGTCGCATAATTATTTAACGTACCAAGCCAGTTTTGTTTTTCCGTTTTGGAAAACTACAGAACAAAACATTGGATGTGCAATTCTATCAGGCAAGGGTGGAGGAGTTTTGTGACACCATTGAGCAAGGGAGGAGCAGACTTGGTCAGACTTGGTCACATTGGCACATACTTACAACAACTCCACAGCAATTTTCTGGACAGCATTGTTTGCCAGATACGATATTGATTGACGTGCTTAGCACTAATATATATATATATTTCTTTTTTGACGATCGCCATGATGGCTGACATATAATGACTTTGTGTGTGGCTTTCACATTAATCCTGAACAAGAGTACATCTGGAATGGACCACCCCAAAGGGCAGGTTTTAAGGACATTTCTTCTTCCCTTAACCTAATAGGCCAGAGCAAACTATCTTGCAGCCTCCAGGCTGCATGCAGCCTGCAAGATAGTTTGCCCCACCCCTGACCCAAAATAAGCCGATATAAGTGTTAGAATATGCCTTATTCTTTTGTTGGAAGCCCGATAACAAACCGGAGAAGTCAGGAGCAATCTTCAGCACATAACTGCATGGTTTATTATGGTCACATAGAAAGTAAAGCAGCAAGTAGGCTCAGCGCTGGGCACAGAGTGTCTGAGTTCCTGCAGGATCTCCGTTAGATTGTGCCCCGATGTCCGGGAATGGTTAACTTTTATCCTCTTTGAGCTAGGCGTGCACCGTACAGAGGTTGGACTTTCATGCGACCGCATGTAATTGGCCGGTTACCAGTGACATGGTCAGTAATCTTGGAATGTATTCATTATTATGTGTGTGTGTGTTGGTTTGTACATGTATCTAATCCAACAGACCTAACCTAAGTTTTATCTGTTCATGTTGTACAAGCCAGTTCTGACTGATTATGCTATCTTACAATTGTTACACCATTCAACGATACAGTGCGTCATCTGAGCTCAGAGAAAAAGGATTACAACAGGAACTTGCGTTCAGTGAAAAGCTGAAGAGTGAGAATACATGATAGTCTCAGAACAAAGCCAGTTATACCAGACATATATGTAATCTAACTGACAAGAAAGAGAAGTTTAATTTGTTCATGTTGTACAAGCCAGTTGTGAGTGGTTATGCTATCTTACAGTTCTTACATCATTCAAGGACATATAGTGCGTCATCTGAGCTCAACTTTAAAAGTAAACAACAGGAACTGAATTTCAGTTGAAAAATGCAGAATAAGTAAATATGATGTCTTAGAACAAGGCCAATAATAACATAAGGTTAACACAATTGATCCGAACACAGAAACTGGTTTCTTACTTATGCAGGTGTACATGCAGTACATGCACATGCATGGAGGTTACATGGCTAACATGTGCAAATTGTGATTGATCAGACAAACTGGGCTTAAACGAGATTTAGGGTTGTTCTATAAAGGCAAATTTCCCAGTCTTTCCCAGTCTTAGCAAAAGGGTAAATTGTCAAATGTGTCAAATTCAGCGCTAGACCTACCAAGATGTACTAAGGTCTTGTTTATAAGACCTGTTGCAACTCTGCTATGATGCAATCTACAATATATCCTGTTAGAATACGCCTGATTCTTTTGTTGGAAGCCCAAGAACAAACCGGAGAAGTCCAGAAAAAATTTCAGCTCACAACTGCATGGTTTATTATGGTCACATAGTCACAGTAGTGTAGTAAAACAGCAGTAAAGCAGCGCTGGGCCTGCCCCGTACAGAGTTTGGGCTTACACGCAACCAAATGTAATTGGCCAGTTACCAGTGGGGTGGACAGGAATCTTGGAATGTATGTGTGTGTGTGTGGTGTTTTGGCTATAGACATATCTTGACAAGATAGAGAAGTTTCATCTATACTTGTAGTACAAGCCAGTTCTGACTGGTTATTCTATCTTACAGTTTTTAGATCATTCAAGGTTATACAGTTCGTCATATGAGCTAAGGTTCAGTGGAAAAATGCAGTATACATGATGTCTCAGAACAAAGCCAATTATAACATTAAAAACTGTGGCTGTCACTGACAGTTATGACACAATACAGAGACAAGGTTCCTACCTCATTTTGATTGACATGATAGAATCATGTCAAAAGGGGAATGTTATAATGCTATTTTAACATACCTAGAAATAATTATATACATTCTCTTATTTACCAAACTTGAAAAGATACAGTATCTTTTCTACATCTGCTGAGGTTCAAGGCAGCTTGTATTTTACTTTTTGCTGACACACCACCTCCCACAATTTTATAGTGCTAGCCACAATCTAATCAGACTTATACCAACATACAAGCCTGTTGTTAGGAGACAGCCCGTCACAATCAGGACTGTTCAACAGGGGTCAGCGGAAGTTTGAGGAGGAGCTGAGGGAGTGCTATAAGTCAACAGATGGAAGATGTTCGAAAAGGTCCATGTGAGGACATCCATGGTCTCTCCCATTGCATAACAGACTACATCAGGTTCTGTGAGGAGAGCCTTTTACCCACGAAAAAGGTACGCCCCTTTTCCAACAATAAGCACTGGATAATGGGGAGATCAAATTGCTGTTTAACAGGAAAGGAGGTCTTTCATGGCAGAGGACACTGAGGGGGACAAGGCAATTCAGAGGGAGCTGAAGAAGAAGCTGGGGACAGCCAGGGCCAGCTACAAGGACAGACTGGAGGTTAGGTTGGAGGCCAACAGCTCCACGGAGGTGTGGGGGGGTGTTTCAGGAAGATAACCAGCTACAGCCGAACACTGCTATTCAAGGATCACAGGTACAGTATGTGCAAACAAGCCAAACATTCTCTTCAATAGGTTTGACCTCCCATCCCCCATGACCCCAGCAGGACAGCCTGGGTACCCGCCCACCAGCCTCGGTGACTCATCCCACATCTCCATTACCCCTCCTCAGCATCCCAGAGCTTCACACGTCTGCAGCATTCCACTCCAGCACCCCACCGAAAAATACTCCTCCAAGTTTCTGGCAATGCCTTGAACAATAGACCGGACTGGACTGACAACCCTGATGCTCTCTCTTCCTGAGGAGGCTCAGATAATTTGAGGTGGGCAACAGGCTGCTACAGATGTTTTTCCAGTCTGTAGTAGCCAGTGCGCTTTTCTTTGGCGCCGTGTGCTGGGACAGCAATATCAGCACGGGGGACACAAACAGGCTGAACAAGCTCATGCGGAAGGCTAGCTCACTAGTTGGATGTACACTGGATAGTCTAGAGGTGGTGGCAGAGCGGAGGACGAGGAGGAAGCTGGAAGCGGAGAGCCCCTCCGTCGGACCTAGTCCGGCTGAGGAGTACGTTCAGTCCGAGACTCATCCCAGCTCGGCACACCACAAAGTGCCTCGGCCAGTCCTTCGTGCCAATGGCCATCAGGCTACATAACAATAACTTGCACCCCCCCTACATGAACACTTTCTGACAATATGGACCTGCACGGACTCACTTAGGATTATGTTTGCCATTGGACAAATATTTATTCATTTTCATACTATAGACATCTTAATTATTCATTAACATTCACATTCACTCTCACTTCCAACCATTTCAAATATCCAGTGCTGCTGATTTGATTTTTTGCTCCTATTGTTGTTTTTATTAATTATTCGATTTGTGCTCTTGTGTAACTGTGTTTTAGTTTGTTTCAGTCTATGTTGTGTTGCTGCTAAGATGCCTGAATTCCGATGCTTATTTAAAGGTCTTATCAATCTATCTATTCCTTGCAGTTGTGGTGGAATTAGCATGCCTTTCAGTTCTCAAAGTTACTAAATAAAAGGGTTCAGAAGAGGCCAGTACACATATCAATATTAACTAATTTAATTACTAGAACATCTTGCATTAGAGTGGAGAGTGGTCTTCCTGGTACATGCCAAGTTTTATTATGTGAAAAAATATGTCCGAGTGTTTGCACAGTTCAGGTAAATTAGTCTATCATGTCCTTTTGTTGTAATAGACATCCAGCTCTTTACCTCTCCATGACAAAGCACCTTCGCTGCTCTGTCCTTTTTTTAAATGCCACTTGCAAATGCTTTGCAGGGTGACTTAAAAAATCTATTCCCTACTTCACGTCCTTGTTCTCAGTCCATTTATCTTGCCAGGATTCCAGTGTTTTGTGAATCGATTTGCTGCTGCCTGCTGTCATGCACCAGACCAGACTAGAGAAGACGGTGAGAGGAGGGGAGGCGGGTAATGGAGTCGTCTTCCCCTCGTTATCCCCGGTGTCGGCGTTGGATGGAAGCGGCCACAAATTTGACCTTCACCCCCTTCCATGAAAAAACAAGGGATGACAGGCCGTCTTGTTCCAACGTTTACCATGCATTTCAAGCAGCGAAGGACCTACAGAAAGGTGACTTTATTCTCTTATTTAGTACAAGCAGAACAGCCCTGTAGCTCAATGTGGCAGTCGCAGAGCTCAATAGATCAGACTCAGTTATCATACATGTGCTGTCAGAGCAAATGTGATGAAGTGATCGGCATGCTGCCAGCTTCACAGATCTTTCTTTCCTTGGTCCACTGTTACATCCCATGCCCACCACGAGGGGGGCAGCGAAGGTTGTCCCATACCTTCTTCCCATCCAAAGTAGATTTGCATCTATGCAGCCCTCTCTTTCCCGGTCTATACAGCACACTGAGGAATGGTTAAGCAGTGCACTTTCACTGTCAGGTTCCACCTTTCCTTGGTGTGATGAACAAGTGCCACAGGGAGAGATTGGCTGAACAGGAGGAAATAGCCTCATTCACAGCAAGGGGAGTCCAATATTAGCTACTTTCCCTAAAGAGTGGGGGCATGTGTGCATTCGGAACAGAGATGTATGTGGTGTCCTTTTCACATACAAACAGCCAGATGTTGGTACACTGGATGACATCCATAAATCTGATGGATGCATATGTGCCCTTTCTGTCATGACAACGTGTCTTGACTAGATTCAAGTACCTGCACTTTGCAATATAAGGGAGGGAATTTTATCAGTAATGTTTCCATCCTGTTCAGTGAGCTTCTGGTGCTGGAGAGTGCGCGTCCAATCAAAGAGACAGGAAAACTGGTCCCCCTATATATAACTTTCCTCACACCAGGAAACCTGGGGCACTCACAGAAGTGTTCAACTTATCACACAACTTGGCTTTACTGTCAATTTTAACAAGTGCTCTGTCAACTGAGTCAGCAGGTGCAGGATCTGGGACTGCACCTGGATGCTTGGACTGTAAACGCCTGTCAGAGGACTGCATGAACACACTGCTACAGCTGTCTCACCGGTAAAAAATAGTTCATCAAGCTTGCTGATGTCATTGCTGGAGATGATGTCAGAAGAGGCAATCCCCTGAGCAACAAATCCACAAACTTAAATCTTAATAACAGGTAATTGACTGTATACCATTGTTCTTCTATTTATTTTGTGGTGAGCAAAGAGGGTGGGGCTTAGCCATAGATGAGTTATGTTCCATGAACCTTTCATCAGTTAACACATCAGTTCTAACAGTTAACACATCTCAAAACCAGCAGAGGCTGGCTGTAGATTATGATCTCTGCCCGTTGAGTGCAATTCATGAGCCGAACTTTGATTTTTGTTTGTGTAAAGGACTGACCGATGACGACTGGAGGCGTCTTATTGAACGATGCCACACTCATGTGGCAGTGGTAAAGCTTGAGAACATGCAGTGTCCACCCTCGTTCCCAGCTATTGATGCTCCTTTCCATTCACTAGGAACCCCTGCCCAGTCCGGGACAAACAAAATCTATGTATATCTATATGTTTGATAGTCGAGAGGGTAATATTGAAATCCAGGACAGCTCTTTTTTCCAGTTTTGTACAATGAGATTAATCCACTTTCACCATTAGTGAAAGTAACATGAAACATTATGTCTATCCTATCTTAATGGGGACGAATGTTATTGTAAATTGTGTGCAGCAAATCTGTGTTGTAACTAAATTACTAAGCTTGGGCCTGGCAAGCTAAAATCTTTTTGAAATACTGATACTTTGACGTCATCATGTGTGATTAAGATGACAAATGTTACTCATTTGGTTGTTTGCTCCTCAGCCAAAGCTGCCCTTGGCAAAATGCTGTATACTTAGCGGTATACTGTATATTTATATGTATATGTCTATCTAGCAGATGTACTACTGTAAGTTAGGGATATTTGACTTTTGAGTGAAATGTATTGAAAATGTAAAAAGTTCACGCTACAGTTTACGCTACAGTGGTATTATACCACCACCCTATGAAAGTAGGGCATTTAAGTAGAAGCATCATTTCCTCATCTCAAACAATGTATTGAAACAAAAGCCAACATCGGTGGTGGTTATACCACAAAAAAAATGTCAATTACTCAATAACTTGCATCCCACTCTTCATTTTTCAAATTTATTTCTTGATTCATGGATCAAACACCTGTTGTGAATGTTGCCGTGAAGCTCCTCTTTAGAGAACAGCAAGTTGTGCAGAAAGTACTGAAACGTTGAATTGTGCATTCAAACATTTAGAGAAGGTCAAATTAAGTTCACCTGTCAAGGTTGTAGTGCATTTTGGGTCCATCCTGAAATTTCACCCGAAAGCCGAATATCCCTAACTTTTTGTGAGTAGTGTATGTGCAGTATACAAGCTTTAAACAGCATAAATGTAGTTTCATTTTTTCGAATTTTGAAACCAGGCAAATAAATTCCCTGAATCCCATCAATCTCAAAAAGAGAGAATAGTGATGCATTCTGTTACAAATGGGATCTCATATCAAAGTGCAGCCTACCATTAAAAAAAATAAATAAAAAGATTCAAGTGATTCAAGATTTTTTTTTATCATATGCACAATAATTACAAATCATGGCTTTCCGGCTGTCTCAAACAGTGCTCATATAAAAACGATCTAAAAAAAGAATAAGCATGGATAGAATTAAATTAATACAAGTACATACATATGGGTTATAAATAAGGGACCTCTCTTCTCTTTCAGTTTGCCACAGATATGCTTCAGTCCATCTCTTTATTTTCCGTGCTGTTCTTCCCCTGTAGATGCCTCTCCGACTCAGCCTGCCAACTTCACCATAGCTAATGTTATTTAGCTCCTTTATTTAAATGTAATCAGTGGTTACCCCTCATTTCAACTGAAAGCAGCACTGGCTGTGACCCTGGAAGAGTGACAAAAAGTATACATTTCAGTGGTTACTGGGGAACAAGTGAGGTAAGTCCCAGGAATGACCTGATCAGTAATGAATCATTATAGCTCCTCAGTAATTACAGATTGAGGACCTCAATATATATATATATTATACACAATTATATTTAAATGATAAGGTGATGTGTGTAAGTAATGACAAATAGAGAACACATCAAAACAAATTACAAAAGTAGTTCAAAGTAGACAGGTACTCAGAGACATGCAACACTCCCACATGTGGTACAAATTGAATTGTTAACCATGTATGTTTGATAAAAAAAATTAAAAATGTAAAATCAAAATTGTTAAATTTTAGGCACAGATTAAGTTGCTGATCAAGAAATGGTACAATTGTTAACTTGAAAGTTATAAGAGGGGATAATATTATTATATTATTATTAAAATAATATCATTTTGAGAGTTACTCAGGAACATTGTCATTCTTGATTTATTATTAGATATTCCAGGATTCTCTGTTATGACAATATGACAACAATGTGATTGTTTGCCCTTCCCTAAATGTGTTCCCCTGGTGATTTGCTTTAGACTGAGACAACAATGTAACCACACAGATACTCATGTTTATTCCACAACTGAGACCAGATGTCTTGAGGCATGGACATGTAAATGCACACTTCTACGTTAGAATTAGAACAATACACAGGTAATTGCTCTACCCCCAGCTGTGGGGTAGAGCCAGTAAATGCAAAAGTCTCCCCGGACACCACCTCAGTTTAGAACAAAAGAAATGCATGTATATGTGTTGGAATGTATTAATGTAGGAAGACATGTATGAAAGTATGTAGTTACTTGTTTATAACATTACTCATTACTTATTATTACATTCCTTTCCTTCATTACATAATTCATATTCTGTAGTTATAGCCTGCACGGCCAAACTTGTTGACCAGTCCGACACACAGAAACTTGCGGCGCATGTGCGTAGACATAGTCATGGACAAACAAAACACTTAACACAAAGGACACTAAGATCCAACAGGACACTCGAGACGGACCAATCACGTGCGAAGAGACAAGGAGGTGACATGTCAATGACCACCACCCACCTATAGTTTAAACCAATAGGAAGTGTAATGTAAATGTGATTATTTAATGCACTGCGACGCAACATATGGGCTTCTTCGCTCCGAGATGCATCGTTTGATTGCTTTTCCTGCGGGACTGGAGAAACCTTGATCAAGGGTTTTATTCTTTGTTTTTTTTTGTTGTAATAAATCTTTCTGTTAAACGTAACCCGTCCTCAGCATCATACTGAGTTTTTTGAGTAAAGACAATTTTTTGATTTTTTTTTATTGTGTCAGCAGATGGCAGATGCACTGAGAGACAACCAAGTTGAATCGTATTTTTTTAAAAGAAGCTATGTTCCCGTCACATAACATTTTTTACCATACATGCTCCCACATAAGGACACGGGCATTTTAATGATGGATACCGATTACCTATGCCTGTCTTCATACTAAATTGCGTGCAGCACTGTACAGTCAGCTTTCATTAAATAAAGTAGAAACTGCAGGACCTTCGAACGCCATGGCCGTGGTTTACAGCCTTCCCTCTGTGGAGTTGGAGGAATTGAGCATGCTCTTCATTCAGGAGATAATTTAGGTCCTTATTAGGCTGACTGAGTGGTTCACTTAGCATTTGGTTTACATTTCCCGTTCTCCCTTTCCCTTCACTCTGGTTCTCCAGGTGTCTCCAAGATGATTTAGTGTGCGAGTGATTTCTCCACTTGCTACCATCTGGGTGGGAGGACTGGAGCGCACAGCCATCTCACCGCCAGGCAGCACACTGAATCACACAGCAAGCCGTGCATGAGCGGCTATAACACAGACATGAAAAGCAGCTGAGAGTCGCACACTGTAAATAACTAGGAGCTCGTCAAATACAGAGGGTTGGCATGTTATCTGCCTTTAAAAGACACAATTGTAGTTATTTATTCAGCAGCCCCCCTCCACAAGCATGTACTCAAGCAAGGACACTCTGCAGGATGCATGTAACCTTTAAAGTTTCACTTTTAGATTCAAAATTATTTAAAATGCATTAACCAACATTTTATTTTATTCGACGTTGCATTGTATAATAATATTTAATTCATTTAAAAACACCCAAGAATCTCTCTGAATCTGTTTTGGTCTAAAAAAACATAAATAACAATAACAATAAATGCATATATGATAATCATCTGAATAATAAAATGTTAACACTATACACTATATACGATACACGACAGACTATATGGTTACAGTGTTGTGATTTCTAAGCATATAGCTTATAAGTATGAGTAAGTAAGCATATATGTGGAGGAATAAATGAAAGAAACAATAGTCATTCAATTACTAAAAACTAGGATGTTGGCCTTGTTTAGGAAAATATATCACCATGGATAGCGAGACCTTTGGCGGGGAATTTAGTTACCTTTTCATTTAGTGAGTAATATTGTTGAATTAGAATGCACATTAAGGGTCTTAGGGCTTACGTAACACTCCAGCAATACACTCAGTTTATGATTAGGTATAAAATGAACTCAATCGATGGAAGTCTTATTATCCTGCAGTAATCGTTGCAGGTTAAACTGTCACAATGTTTTAAGAGTCAGAGAATTTATCAGTTCTGGAAGCTGCTGACAATTTCTTATGACAAGTCTTGACCTTCTACGTTCATGACTTTCTGAGAGCAATAGAAGATGGGTGCCAGAAACACAAACACCCTCCAAGTTCAAGCAACGGTCCTTTACTTGATAAAAACTCAGTTTGAGTTGTGGATTTATAATTATCTAATGAAAAAACTAATTATGTAAACATTTTATAAAAACATAACTTTTTTGGTACATTTTTTTATTCTATCATGGCAGAGAAAGCCTGAACGATGCTGTGCACTAGATTTAAAAGGTATTCTGAAGATGTTCAAAGATGCATTTGCAAGGTTTTCAGAATCTCAGGCCACAAACATACAACTCTCCCCTCATACATATAACCAGCATCTTCTTTTATTCCATTGGGTCAGAAATTGAACCAGCAACCAAGTCAAATGAGTGGTGAAAAACACTGGCGAAATCAAATGAAAATGTGAATAATACAATCAAATGGCAGGTTTGAAGTGTGTGTGTGGTGCCTGATGTGCCATAAAAGTACAATCTAGTGCATGCGGTTACGAGGAGCACTGCTGGGAATACAGATGCATGCTTCATGTTAGCTCTCAAGTCAGTGAGGCAGAGTGAAGTGAATGGCACAGTTAACCTGAGGGACTGTGTTTGTTATAGTCGAACTGGCCTGATGAACTATAGATCTTTATGAGTAAAGTGAGTTGTGTATGTAGATATGTGTGTGCGTGTATGTGTGTGTGTTTGTGTGTTGACACTGAGGAGGCTCGACAGACTTGTCCTCTGTCAGCAGATGGAGGCATGCATAATTCAATCTGGAGGCAGCTTCATGCTGTTTCTCTTCCTCTCTCATCACTGTTCCCAAAGACAGACAAAGCAGGGTTTGGCAAAAGAGGATAAGCAAAGGCTACATGTCACACTCTCTCAGTGGCCCTGCAGTTGTCTGGTGCCCCCATCAAACCCACCCACCCACTCTCTGAGACAATGGAGGAAACACTCGTGAGGAAACGTTCAAATTGTCTATGAGGTAGGCATGGTGTGTACACAGATGTTACACTTTGTATTTATATCATAGCAAAATTCAATAGGACAAGAATATGAATTGAACAAAAGTCACACAGCTCTCAATGTTTGCATTTTGGTTGTCTACTGAGTATCATCCGCTTTTGTGTATGTTTCTCCAGTTAGTGCTTTATCATGTCATTTGCTTTCAGTGCATCAAAGTGAAAAACAACATCCAAATATATTTACTGACTCGTTAACCTACATTAACTATACACCTTGTGATGTCTCAAGGGAAAAAGAAAATTACCCAACATTTAATAGCGAAAAACTTTTCAGCTCCAATTTTATGACTTTTGCCTTTGTTCCCTGGTAGCGCAATCTTTAAACCCCACATTACTTTATTTCATGATTTAAATAAATCACATGACTAAACATTTATTTGAAGCATTGCATGGATTGGGAGTAATCAGAGGCTTTAAATGTGCACTGGATGATAGTACCTCCCTTTTTTCATTGCTAAAGCCAGGAGTGCACATTTCAGTGCCAAAAGGTTGTAAATGATTATTTTTCTTCAAAAGTCCTGGAGGAACTAGATAACAAGAGGATGAGGTATGTGAAGAATATAAACCAGAGCACCATGAATCACCTTAGGAAGAAATCCTCCAAGCTGAAAGATATATATTTTTTAAAGAACAAGGAAAATAACATGTTCTTTGTCACCATATGCCAAACAGCACAAAATGCCATAAGGATGACAATGTGTCAGCTTCAATATTACAGAGGTCAATGTGTTATCAGAGGTCAGTTATTCAGTTATTCAGTATGGCCTGCCAAGTCCATCCATCCAGTATCTCATCTATACTGTTTATCCTGTTGGGGGAGGCCAAGCCCAGATTGGTTGAGAGGGCAAGAGCAGCTTGGTTGATGGGCTAAGCCGAGAGCATGGTACAGGTCACCAGCCAATTACAGGGACAACTTACAGTCAACCATTCATGCACACATACATGACTACTGGTTAATTTAGACTCCCTAATTAACCTAACACTAACATTAATGTGGAAAAAGTTGATATCAGAAGACCATAAAAAGTCCAAACAGAAACATGCTCAGGTAGAACCCAGTTCTAAAAACTGAAATTACCCTAAATCAAGAAAATCTAGACTTATGAAATTGTGCAAAAGTTTAGAGAAAGTGTTTAATTTGGGCTTCTATGCTTTAGGTTTTGAATGAAATGACAACATATTACTGGAAAAATGTATATGAACATATTTTGAAACTTGCCAAAACATCAGCAAGACTGGCAACATTTATTAATTGTTCTCTTTTAACACAATATCAATTTGCAATGACCACATTATTATATGTGGTATTATTTTTGTTTCTAAAGACTGGGGTGTTTGGCCAAGGTTGACAGAAAGACAATGTTCTGGTTTAAAGAAAAAATGTTAATAGTGATTAAATGTTAGACACAGTGTGTCAAATCACTTAAAATATAATTGCTTTTGTATGTTGCACCACAGACACAACAAATCCCGGGTCATTGTCACAGAACTTTCTTCTTTTACATTTTACAGAAAATCTTTGTGGAATAAAATGATCACCTCCAATCAACTGTACCCCAGTAAACTAATTTTGGGCTTTATATATATATATACTGTATATACTGTATGTACTAGTGCTGGGCAACAATGAAATGTTTTCATCGCAATTAATCGCATTATTTCCTGAGATTAATTGCAATGAATTACATTGTAATGCGACAATGCAACATTAACTGCTACTCATTGGTTGAGGCGCGTGAGTGATGCACATCCCCAGCCCATATTGATCAACATCCCGCCCCTCCTGTGCCAGTGAGAGATGGACTTAAAAAAAGCAGTTAGTTAATGCAGGATGAAATAATTGACGGCGTTAAAGGGTTAACGTGATACCGCGTTAACGTGCCCAGCAGTAATATACTGTATACACACATGTATTTTATTTTATATCACCTTAATATTAATCAAGGGCAACATTTACATTTGCCAGCGTAACCTAATTAGAAAAAACAATGTAATTACCAGGAGATATTAACTTTAGAATACGTAGCTTAAGTGATACAGAGGGAAAGGGAAAATATTTGTATGAATGCATTATTTGTGCTGTGCTGAATTTGTATTTGGGCTCGACAACAGCTTCCGTCCTTTGTTTGGAACTCCTTGGGCGTCTTGTGCACTGTTCAACTGTGGTGACGTGTGGAGCATCTGCCCTGTTAAATGTCCGTCTGTTCCCGTCTGTGTGCCACTCCCCCACCGCTGCTGCTCTCTGCTCATACCGTTTGTGTTTGGCACGCGCTCCATACTCTCTTCCTTTTCACCGTGTTCAGTAACGCCACGGAAACCACAACAACATGGCGACATCCATATCTAAAAAATGTAATATATAAATTGACATAAAGTGAAATTGCTGTATAGGATTGAAAAGCTGTCAATAAGCAGACTTGGCTCATTTTCGGCACATGCTATAAACACAGAGAGATGAACTGTTTTCCCATGTTTTTATTTTTTGTGTGAGGGCGAGGTATTACTCGGCAACAACCTGGTGTGAATGTGCACTATGCTGTGGTCGGTTTACAACACTTTGTCACTCTGTTGTGATAATCCCAAGAGGAAACATCAACAAAGGCAGGAGAGATGTCGCTAAAGCTCCACACATCTCAGTGTGTCTCACAGTCCCACCTAGTGACATTAGCAACGTCAGGCCCTCCCAAGTCTTAACATAATAGTATGCAGTGTCCATTTTGCAAATTCCAACTAAGGAATAAATATCCTAGTTATGTTAACATGATAATTATGGAGCACGAGAAATTGCCGCTGCTCTCTGTAGGCAACCAGCAGTGGGAAAAGGGGTTAAGGGACCACACACTGATTAAGCTTCCGTCACCAAGACGGGCTTAAAAATAACGCCCACGGAATTACAATCCTAGGCGAGAATGTCCGTGAGGCAGAGCAGGGATTGCTTTTTTCGCAAACTGACAGTGCGAAGATTGAGTAAAAAACAAAGGATCCTCCATCATCACAGACATGGACAGCACTGGCTGGCTCGGATCCAAAGGTGTCATTAATGGCTTGATAAGCACATACATCAGTCTCACTGTGAACAGGACAGCTTGCCACAGTCGGTATAGCTTTCCTGGCCACGAGCACCACACTGATCAGACATCGGGAGGGTGTGAAGGTCACTTTGGTGTCAGCCAGGCAGATGTCTCTGTGGACACGATGGCCAAGAAGCAGCGCGGAGCAGAGGGGAATTTTAACACCAGGCAGGAAGCAAACGCAGGCTTCCTCCTCAACCCTTTCAAAACAAAACTCGCACTGCGCTTTCAGGAAATACTGTGTGACTGGTGTGTAAAATCTCTTCACTGATCTCACCCCTTAAGAATCATTATAAACTCTAGTTATGCAATCTTGCAAAACCACATGCTCTTTACAAGAAGCAATCTATTTTTAGAAATACCTCCCAATTCCTCACATTTTTCTTTTTGCCACTGGAAGTATTGAACAATTTCATTTTACCATCAATTCTGTAGGTGTTTTCAAACAGGTAGCAGTTAACAGTGTCAACATCTTTGCTTTATTTTGTGCTGTATTTTGGAAGCAGTGGGGCTCTAACATACAACCAATACATAAACAATCCTTCTTGCTTGTTCACCACAACGTTCTGCTATAATCTGTCCATCGGGGTGTTGTTTTCCAGTTGGAAATAGTTTTGCAGCAGTTTAACTTGCTTCATGGTATGCTGTCAACCAGGCATAGCAACAGTGAAGATCCCAGCGAAGCAAAGAGGGACAGGCTCAGATGTGACTTGTGACTGTTATCTTCAACCAGTCCAGTTGCCTACTTTGAATGGCACTTGATATGACTGTTAGCAGATTTGGCAGAAACATGCTGTCCTGGACTCAAAGTTTTATTGTTTATGTTCGTGCATTTTACATTTACATTTCTTGAATTATGCTGCTGTAACAGCAAAATTACTCCTCTGGCATCTATAAAGTATGTCTATTCTGTTCTATTCTAGACTCCAGAAAGAGCCTGTGCTCTGCGCTAACGTACAATGCAAGGTGGTATACTCCTTAATTATAATTATATAATTGCCGTTTCTATTATTCGTTGTAATCTCTGTTCTATTCCTGTATTTTTGAAAAGGTACGATTTACATAAATGGACATTCAAATAAATGTCAATATTATGCAGGAAGCCACAGACACATCCGTCATTACATATCTCCCTTTTCTGGATAGAAATCCCTTCTCTGCCATCCTAACAACTACAAATCCCAGAGATCTCGGGGCCTTATCTGGTCATATGACCAGCCAGAGGGAGCATGTGGTTACTGGTCACATGATGTTGTTAGCCGAGGCTGAGAAGCAGCATCATCTGAGCAGAACCAAAGCCCATATCTTTCCACGCATTGAAAGGTAAAGCCGGAGGAATCCCTTCTTTTCATGCTGTGTTTTTCTGCCTGTGGCGACGGATGCTGCTGTCTCACACAGGCTGCGCAGGAAGAGGGGGGAGGAGAGGGGAGGCAGGGATGAGGGGAAGGGGAGGCCATTAGTGATTCCTCTCCGTTGCTTTCAAAGGACAACAAAGGGAGGCACAGATGTTTGCACTGTGTAAATTGTGTGTGGAAGCCTGAGGTTTTGGTTTGAGGAGTAAGGAGTGTGTGTCTTTGGATGCTATGTTATCCTGGATATCTGATGAGAAGAGGGATGGTAGTACGTGGGTAGGGAAATAAGCAGAGAGAGTTCCTCTTGTAATATAGGAGCTGCAATGTTGTTCTCTTGGCAGGAAGCTAAACATGAACGAATGAGTGCTGTTTTCTGTGTATCTCTTCTCTGGTTCTTTTGTGCCATCCTAAACCGGATTTATGCTTGTTTTGTTTAGGCTTAAAAAAGGCTTTTAAAGCTTTACTGGCAGCTCATATATGCATGTTATTGACCTTTACTAAATACAATTGAATAAATAGAAAAAATTAAAAAGCTGGCATAAGAATACCTGCCACCTGTGTATGGTAAATATAAAGCTTCAGTCAGCAGCTTCCTTTAGTTTATCATTAGGAGTAGAGACGGGGGGAAAACAGCTGCCTAGGGTCTTTCCAGAGGACACAGTCCTAGTAGGTGTGTTTCCTAAAGCTCATCCTTAATGGTTTAGGCATTTCTTGACTTTCTTGTTTAGAATATGCATGTTTAATGTCTTAGTATATTATATATTTAATGTATTTTTATGCGAGCGTGTACAAATTCAGATTCCAAAACACCATCAAATATAACAAAAAAATCCGATTTTGAAACAATTAATTTTAAATCCAATATGCTATAGTATAGAGTTTCCAAACAACTAACCTACTAATACCAACATGAACAATAATATCATAAGGTCCACACTGTGTCTGGTGCTATCACATTATTTTACTTATCAAATGAATTTTAAGCCAGTTGTATCTGTGTGTTTGTGCACATTTACTTGACAGTTGCATTTCCTTTGTTAGTTGTTTGAAGTGGTTATTCAAAGAACTAGAAGAGCAATGTAGCAGTAACAGTCCTGTCAGACCAGCCCAATCTGAATCATAACAACCTTATAGTCATTATTTTTCAGGTTTTAGTGTGTTTGTTATTTGTTTGTGAAAAAAAGTCAATACTATGTTGTACATTTTTTTGTTTAACTTTTAGAAAAACAAGGGGAAAATGGCTTCATCTGGTGGAAAATAGTACAAACTACAATCTTTTAGAAACTAGAATGAAATACTAATAAAACAATGCAGTGATAGCAGTAGGGCCAAAATTACGGCTTCAGTGGGTTTCAATTAGGACATTTGGACAGTTTATCATCGACGTATTGGGTCCCTTCGGCCCTGTTAAGCACAGATATCAGCAGATAATGTTTTTGGTTGAGTCTGGTGGCTTCTCTCCAAAAGGTGAATATACTTTGATCACAACTTTTACCACCAAAACCGTTTTTTTTTTACGATATCTGTCAACACCAATCTTTTTTGTTGTTAAAGGCTTGTTCGATTGCAAGATTATTTTACAATAATAAAAAAAACACTTGTGAGGCTGATTGTATGGCGTCTGTCAGCAGGCCAAGCATGTATGAATACAATGCCTGATGGAGCTCAGGCTGTTACGGACTTGACTCGGGACACAAACTCAGCCAATGGTTTAGGGAAATCAAACTGTCTTTCTTAAGATCTTACACAAAGTACAACTCACAATTCTTTCATTTTAAAACACAATACAAAGCTAAGGCAAAAAGTCCCAAACACTAAAGCAAAACATGGATGAAACAAGGTTTTGTCAACACTGGTTCTCTTGGGTAGTGCCAAGTGGCACATGGACAAGACAAAAGGAGACAGGACTAGTTATACATGAGGTTAGTGAATAGAGGCGGAAACACTCAAAGGAGGGGCGCTGATGAGGGGACAGGAGGTAAAGGTGACTGCATTGAGACAAAGAGGTAAGTACAAAATTAAAGAGGAAATGCAATGGCATACAGTGACTGACTGGACTGGACATACGCCAAATGATTGAGATGTGAACAATATAGGTGACTAACATACATTGAATATAAATATCTAAGACTAAATCTAGATTATTATAACAGCAACCCTTTATTCTTCCCTGCTTGCATATGCACATAAACATACACACACATGCACGCAATGTACACACATGCTGGTGGGTGGGGGGGCACTGTCTCTCTGACGATCATGGTTTAGTTTGGGTACTGCTGTTTTCTCTGCCGTTTTATTTTTCTTCGTTTCACTCCAGGCTGCAAGAACAGCTCACTCTCAGCCACACATTGTGTGGGTTTAAGCCAGCTGGTCTGCCTGTTTCTTATGGTGACAAACAAACGTGATGAGGTGATCCGATTTGGATTCTTCAAGTGTCAATCTGCCAATCTTTAACTATTGGCCAATATTCATTAGTGTCTCATCAATCGGAGCAACCCTAAGAAAAATGTGTGCGTTATTCTGTCAATATCTCAAACTATTTTTAAATCTTTGAGCCAATGACTCTGTTTGCTCTTTAACCTCCAGTTAGATACAAAGGTTAATCCACCTTTAATAACCTTTGATCCCAAATTATCCGAACCACAGAAATGATGGAGTATCTCTTGTTTTCATATCCCGATGAGTACAGGACACCCAAGGTAAACTGAGATGACTTATGATATGATTGGCCTGTTAAAGTGTTATCATATATATTTAATATAATATATATAAGCATATCGTGACAAGCCACAACCAGATGTTGTTTGAGTATGGAATATATTATCATTTTGCAGACATTGTGAAAATGGGTTGATAATGATCTTATGATTATTATTGCCACCTTATTACCATTACAATTACTACTAACAAATTAAGGATATCAGTTATTCAACACCTTAGTCCACAGCCAGATATCTTGATATGATCTCGACATATCTTTTAATCAGAATCCAAATCAATCAGAATCAAAAGCCATTGTACATGTACATATTCAGCACTGTATACTTTTGTATGTTTGCACAGCTTTAGTTTATCTTTCTTCTTTATTCTGTATTTTTCTATTTCTGTACTGTTTATTCTCTGCTGCTGCAATGCCGCAAATTTCCCCTTGTGGGACAATAAAGGAGTATCCTATCTTATCTTAAAATCGTTTTTTATCAGCCAAATGTACAATGTACACAAGAATTTAACTTGATGTACAGCGCAAGTGAATAAACACAGAAAGACATGAGGACATACATTAAGAAAACAAGAATCCTAGAAAAACTGAAAGACGGTGTACCGAAAGTGTCGGGAAAGCAATTTAAGTGTTCGATAAACATCTAAGAGTCTTATCACAAATAAAATATGCAATCTGCTCAGGCAGCATGTTTCTGAGATACTTACTCCCCGTGATTTACGTGATTAGCTGTGCATTCCTATAGTCCAACCAACAGGCCAACGTGTCTCCTTATAGACAACGAAGGAGGAATGAAGTGGATGCTTTTAATCAACAGCCTGTGTAAACATCTGTTACTCACAAGTGAGATTAAGATTACCATTTCGGTCGGTGCCATGTCCGGAGTGAAGAGGAATCTGAGCTCAGAGGTCTAACTTTACTTGGTGATACATTACTATCTTATCTATGGTCATGAGGTCTGGCATGCAACCAAAAGTGTAAGATTGAAAGGGGCTGACATTAGTTGTCTTTGTGCTGGAAGTAACATATTAAGGGCCTTTGAAAAAGGTGCATTCTGGACACTTGGCTTTCAATTTCAAGTCACGTCCAAGGGCAAACTGGGAGGATCACATGTTCAGTCTGGCACTGGAAGCTTAAGAAGTCATGTTACATTTAAGCAGTCATAAATACTACTGACCAATTCAGAATGATGATCTGAAGAAATGTAAATACACTGATGTTGTATCTTTACTGAATTTGTATACATTAATGACGTTTTTAAACACACATTTTTGCATTTCTTGTGCAGACAGACCATCCTGAGATACTGCCTGACACTTTTTTAGATCACAACCATTAACATCTCAAACATCAATAGCGTATGCCTAACTTTAGTTGATTAATACAGTTAAATGTTTTTCTTGGGTCCAGATCAATTAGACCAACATGCTGTCAACATGATGAGGATAGTTAAAGAAATCCTCCTTTTTTCAGTATCTGAGAGATTATTTTTAAAGGACCATCAAAATGTAATGAATTGCTATGCAATTTGCTGAGCCCAATTCATGCTTTTTGCGTTGGAAACCTATTTTGGACACTACTTGAGCTTTCTTCCAAGGCTGTAGGCCCACAGTGAATGTACAATGCTTCTATGGCAAATTGCACTGAACATTCTAGAGCAAATTAATCTTGGGTATAAGATAAATCCGCATCATTATATGATCATTATACGATCTAATGGACTTTCCTGTAGTACCAACAATTAGTATTATGTTTTGTGTGGTCAAAAACAATTTAATATTCTACGGTTTAATAAACCCTGTGGCCCCGATCAGGGCTTTACACCCTTAGTCTTGTTATGACACAAACTATGCTGTTGATGATGCAAAAAATGTCCCCCTGCCAGTTGAAAAGTTATGGTAAAAGTGAGTATTTCAGCTGACCTAATAGCTTTAATGAGTGACTTGAATGCTGGATGACAACTAGTAAAGGCAGGGAGGGAAGGGAAAGGAATAATTTCCAGGATTTAATTTGTGGATTCATAGAAACAAGGGGCCATGCTGTCAAAGATAACAAGGCCGAGCTCTATGATGTGTGAATAATGGCTGGACACAGGTTTAGACATCATTAGAATAATCAGTCATGATGTGGACGGAGATGCATGACAATACAGGAGAGGCTTACTGATGGCTGATAGTACACTAATTGAGTTGCTACTGGTGCACTGTTTTCTCTTTTTTAGTGACAAGGCAGGCATAATGTGATCCAAACTCGGCTTCAAAGACTTTGGTTTTAATATGCCCCTGCTCATTGCTTTATCCTAATACGCCTATTAAATGTCCTTTGTCTTTACTTTATTCTTTAGACTACTGTTGATCTTGTGCGGATTGTGCTCTGGTGTGGTGGGGCTCTTGTTTTAAAATATGGCATTAGTTTTTTTTTGTGTGTTCTTTACTTTTCTGATTCTGAGTGTTTAGTTGTTTTGAGTAGCTCAATTCAGCGAGATAGCATTCAGGATGTTTGAGGTTTTATCGTATTCCGCTTCTCATCTTGCTGTCTGCTGGATTGGAAACCCCATTGATCATATCAGAATGGTAAAGTAATTGATTGCTACTGGTTATTAACCTCCCAGAACTTTGGACCGGCTTGCCAGCCACCGAGAGCGGCCTGTAATCAGTCACAAATGGCAGCCGCTAATGAAATTAGTTCCTGGTTCTGCCTCACAACTTTGTTTGTTTCACAAAGTATTGGCAAGGGCACAGATATGCCATGGTTTACTTTCCCCTGGGAACTGAGAGATAGAACAACAGAATGCTGATAATGAGCTGCCCGTTCTGTGTTGTCACTGTGTAATTACTCATGTGTCTGATCATAATAGTTGTATTTTTTTCTGACTAATTTGAGTTTTGTTTTCCTCACCAGACTATTCTGTCGTTTATAATAAGTTGGTTAATATGGCTTTCACCCCAAACAATGTCTAATAGAAAGCAATAGTGCGCCGCCCTCCTGCGCCACACACAAAAAAATGTCTGAATATCATTGTCCAATCTGATATGATCACTGTTGAACCAATCAGAGACCCTAGGTGCTCCCATAGACTCCAATGTAAAATGCATTTTTTCTCACTACAGACACTGCAAAGCAATTTCTATGAGTTCCAGGAGGACTAGCACATACGTTAAATGACGCAGTCACAATCCTATCGATCCACGATTTTACTTTGAGGCATTTGAGGGGCAAAGTGGTATATGACTTTATCTGTTAATGGCCCCTGGGGAATTGTACATTAATTGTAGAGTAAAAAAATGTCATACATTGTATTTAAGATATTAACTATGAACTTGATGTAGCTATCCAAAAAATGCTGCAAAGTAGGAACAATGTTAGTCTGATTCTGCATCTAGTGGTTGAACATCCACATTTTACACTGCAATGTGACATTGTCATGTTATCTATCTTTTTAATTTGCCCATTGAATGGGCCATCCTAGCCATCATCGAACAATTGATCCCCCCCAAGAGAGCAATGATCACACTTTTTTTATTGCTATTAATCGCATTATGTCCTGCGATTAATTGCAATTCATTGCATTGTTGCACAAAATTCAATAATGAATTAAAAAAATATGTATTGCTCACTTCTATTTTAAGAGTATGTAAGTAGTATGAACAAAAGTGCAGTAACTTACAGAGCTTGTACATCTGAACTTAAACATTAATTAATGTAATCAAATGAAATATAAAACCAGCACATTCTGAGCAGCAGCAAGTTAACCTGTGGGCTCCGGGCCGTCACTGACTGCTGGATGGCTTGCGGCCGGGGGTTGGAGGTGGCCGTTTGGTTTGTGGCTGTTGGTTTGTCCAGTTTCTCTTGGTCCCTTGGAGGTGGGGGGCCCATGTGGAGGGGGTTGTTGTTCCTGCGCTGTCTTGTGTCGCTTGTTGGCTGTTCTGATTCAGGTTGGCTGTGCAGGGACGGGGATGCGGAGGTTGTGTCGGTGTCCAGACCTAATTGTATTGTGTATTGACCTCATTTTAACTTTATATATATATATAAATATATGGATAGCTTTTTTTTTATAATTTTATATTTGCTTTTTGCTTTTTGTGTTGTATTTTATAATCTGCACAAAGTGTTCTCTTTTTTTCCTGAAGAAGTACCATACACATTTTCCTTTTATGACGGAGCACCATAAACAGTCTATTTTCAGAAGCAAGTATCCTTATTAGAGCAGTGGTTCTCAACTGGTGGGTCATTTGGAGTGGCTCCCAGGAGAATTGCCCCTAAGTATGTTAGAATTAGGCGAAGTGGTCGAGCAGAAAAAACAGTACAGCAGGGATGTTCTAGATTTCATGCCTGAGAATCTCAGTCAACATGAGAAAAAGAACACTTCAGTGATGCAGGTTGAGTAGTTACACAATGACTATATTAACTGCATTTATCTTGTCCTCCGACTTTACGGAGGAATGCGCTCTGCTCTGACTGTTCCTCCTGTTCATGAGAGCACTGCAGCCGTCTTAAGCCACGCCCCCAAATTCTCTCATTGTTTGAGACATGTGAGTGACTGATCAACCAACCAATACTGATCAACAACTCCTGTGACCCATGGTCTGTCTATATGTGTATTCAGAGCCAGTGAGAGATGGACTTACAGAAAATAGAAACAGCACTTAACACGCGATAAAATAATTGACAACGTTATCGAGTTAATGCGCGATAATAACATGCAACATGTCAATAGAAAATGAAATCCTCCCCAGCCCACTTTTGTTGAGGCTTGGTTGAGACTCATCTCATCATCTAGTTCAACAACGTGGCTTCAATAAAGAGAAGGTTGTGGAAGTTACCCATTGTCCAGCATGACCAGTGTGTGTTAAGCTGATAATAGAAAACATAAGAGTGGCATTTGAATACTTCTCATTTGGTGATTTAGAGCTTCAAGGGGGTTTAAATGTGTTTGCCTCTGTGTCTTTGTTTGCTGTACATCTGTTTTTGTGAGGACCAGATTGACCTTATAGTTTATTTTAGGAAAAAGGGCATTTTGACCAGTCCTCAGTTTCTGAGCCATCTTCAAAGAGTTGTTTTATTTCTTTAAAACTTGGGTTTAAAGTTTGGAATAGAATTAGGGTTAGGTAAGGGGAAGAGTTGCGGCAATATGCCAATGAGTATCCTCACAAAGATCAAATACAAGCTTGTGTATTTGTCATTTTTTAGGCCTGTTCACCATAATTGGGATTGTGTAGCCATGGTGATGGCTGTAAGGGTCTGTGAGAAAGTAATCTCCAGGAAGTCATAGCCGTGGGGTGAAGCATATGTGACATGAGGATGGCACCAGAAGGCCGCGTCATGGATGTCCAGTTGGCCATCTGTTAAAGTCCTGCAGGCAGAGCCAGGAAGCCCCACAGAAACCACACAGGAAGAACGGCATTTCCAAATGCCAAGGTCCGGGACAGCGCTTGCTTCCCCCGGGAGCTCCTTGGCACTTCTCAGACACTGAGCTTCGGATGCTCTCAGTGGGCATCCCAGAAAACATCCTTGACTGGAGTGACAATTCCGTGTGGGGCATTTGTTGGTTTGCAGAATGAGATCACTACAGTGGAAGCAAACCACAGCATGGCTCACTCATTGGCCAAATATCATTACTCTTCCTTATCCCGGGCCAATATCCTCAGGCTACTCCACAGCACTCCAAACAGAGAGCCCATTGCTAGGCTGTGTCACTGTGGGTCTGTCCACAGGGCCTGAGGACACTCATTGGCATTCCACTGCTGGTGTGATGTTATGGATGGAACATTTCTGTACTCTATTACTTCACTCAGGCTACTGCTTGGTTTCCTCTAACCGCCCCAACAGACATGGGAGCTTCGTGCACGCCTGCCCCCCCCCCCGAAGGTCACATCAATGCTATGTACAGTATATGTGGTAAAATGTATAGCCATTTGGGAGCAGAAGGGGTGGTTCTTCTTGGTGGACTGAGCCTAATGATCAGGCCCACTAAAACGATTCCCCACAATGGGAACAATGTGCTGGGTTAAAAAAACAAAGTTATGATAAATTTGGTATAACATAATTTATTTTTTGTAAATGGCTAAATGTGTACTCGAGAAAGAAGTAAAGATATATACTATTGATTTGCCTTAACCAAGATAAAGGATCACATTTTTGGAACTTGGTAAATAACTAAAAGTATAAATGCGTAAACAATTAGCAAAAAAAAACAACAACACACAAAACAGCATTTATACCAATTAGGATCAATCTGGTTTCATGTTAAGAAAGAGGATCAGAATTTCCTGACTCCAGATATTGTTACATGGCTTATCACATCTGTATATAATGTATAATATATAATATAAAATATGCTCATCTGACACATGACCTTTTCTATTATGCCTTACATATAACTCAACACACAGCTTCTGGTTGTTTCCTTACGCTCTTGCAAGGTCCACAATTCTAAAATACATAAAGCTGGGATAGCTGTTGAATCGCCTGACTTGAGACATTACCGTAGGTATGTAGGTGCTCGTTACACAACCTTGAGGAATCATAATGGCTACTCTTTTCAAAGGTCAGATGAAAAGAAGGCCAGCTGAAATCTACTGCATGCCAGACTGTTCTTTAGAGAAAGGCCACAGCCAGGCTGGAAGTGAGGGTGAGAGAGGGCAAAGAAAATGTGAGCTGAGTAGTTTTTACACACAGATTAGTGGGAGGACTTTGTGCAATAATGAACGGTTTCCCCTTAGGACCGTCACCTGCTCTGTACACCATTCGTATGCATGCTCATCCAGCCCGTGACAATCCAATCAAATGAGTGCAGAGCTTACAACCATGTTGGTCCTTTCAAACAAATGAAAGCAGAGTAGTGCCATAGCCAGCTGACTCAAGGTCACCTTCCATTAAAGCATTCCTGTCTCACTGTGGTTCATCTAAGCTCCCATACTTGTGTTGAGTGTTACTGATGTTTTTTTTGCCCGGACACCTTCCTCCCTACTAAAGATACGACTGATTTTTATCAGGAACAACAAGCAGTTAAAATCCTTCCAATGATCAAACCTTACTTTTAACAATTTTTCTCTAGTTTATAACAATATCATTTTACTCCCAGAGGTCATAATTAAAATATACTAGGTCAAATGATCAGAGAGGGTACGTAACAACATGTTTAACAAAAATGAGGAACCAAATGAAGAACTTGGCAGGCAAATACAAATATCTTTAGTACAACTCATTGCGAGTTGATAATGTCCAAAAACACAAAAGGGTGGAAGCAAACATCAGGTGAAACTAATCAGGTACAAGTAATTAAAAGAAAAGCAAGGACTGGAAGTACCACAATGAGAAACAAAGTAAAAAGGAAACCCATAAGTAACAAAGACAAGATACACAGGTAAAAAGACTTCAAAGTAGAACATGAATCAACAAAAAAACTGGCAAACACAACTGAAATCAATAACTTAACAATTGAAATTGTGTACAAGAGTACATACAGAAACTATCAAATACCATATGAATAAAACTACAAACACAAAGCAAAGAAAAATAAATAAAGTTTGAAATACAAATAATAAAGGCAGATATAACATAATTAGCGTGGTAAAATCATACAGATCAATACTTTGCTGACTCATGTGACTGTAAGTGGCACAAATCCAAATTGTTCTGCAAAAACATGACATCCGTTTTTTTTCTCCAAATTTCAAGATTCAAGCTATTATTGTCAATTATACAGTAGAACAAGTTCCATGTACATTGTGAGTCCACAGTCGTAGTGAAACAGTCTGTAGAGCATGGGGCTGAGGACACATCCCTGTGGGGTGCCAATGTTCATGAATCAGTGTTCATGGTGATGCTGCCAGATGTTTTGTATCCAACTCAGTCAGATTGCCGTCTGCCAGTGAGGAAATCTGACAGCCAGTCACAGAGTGTGGGGTTTATTAGTCCTAGGGTGAACTGTTCAGTGAGGTTGTGCAGGGATGACAGTTTTAAAGGCCGAGCTGTCGTCAATGAACAGCATCCTGATGTATGCATCTTTGTTCTCCAAGTGGGCGAGGCCAATGTGGAGGGCTGCAGAGATAGTGTGAACATAATGAGTTACATGGAATCAGATTTTTCTTTTACACATTTTCATATGGGTCATAATTTGATATAGGTTGAATGCATGTAGTCTTGAGGCCACTCGAGAGCGACATTGGATGTAAAACTGTGCAAGTGGAAGTCACTTGGTTAAAACATTAAGTATTGACAAAAGTTGTATGTGTAGGGGCAGTAGGTTGGTATGTTAACGTCACTGTGTTCTTGGTGATAGAATAAGGTGTTAGCCGTTAGAGCTGGTTGAGAGCCTTGTCGACACCTTTGTTTCAAATTTTCTTCAAGACTACAAAATCGCTACATTACAGTTACTTCCCATACTGTCAAGTATTTTTAGACAGGAAAAGGAGGTCTGCTCTGCTCTGTTTCTGCACTGCACCAATCTGTGTTTTACATATAACCAACATCTGGAGTACTCTCAGTGATAACCAATTATCATTTATTATTATTATTATTATTATTATTATTATTATTGTTATTATTATCATCATCATCATCATCATCATCATCATCATCATCATCATCATTATTATTATTATTATTATTATTATTATTAATATTGTTATTATTATTGTTATTAGTGTTATTATTATTATTATTATTATTATTATTATTATTATTATTATTACTTTTCTTCCCAATTCCTTTTAGTTTTCTCTCTCTGACATGATTACCTTCCCAAGCCCCATCCAGAAATGATTGATGACAGAGATACAGTCATGCAATGCAAATGACATTTATCTTTTTTCCTGCAATCTCATGTTTTCCTGGGATTATCTATTTCAAGTTACTGTGAATGAAACTTTGTCTTTTCATCGACAAGGAAAGAGAAAAGTTTTCGGATCCGAAGTTAAATGAAATCTGCCTCTACTGTCTTTTTTTTTTTTCCCATCATCACCCCTTCCTTTTCCCATCATCATTCCATCATCTCTTCTTCCCTAAAATGATTCTAATTATTTTGGAGACAGAATGTGTGATTTATTTCAATCATGCTGAGGTAGATACATTTTTCAATACCATCTGGCGCTGAATTCAGTCATTTGGACATCAGCGGACAAAACAAAAAGGCTGAGTTTGATAGTAATCGCATCAATCTCTTTCCATGAGAACCAATTTCATCAATATTTGTATTCATTTTAAACTTTTGAATTTTTGATCTGCAAAAATGTAAGAGTGGGCAACCAAGGTCTGAAGTGTTTTCTTTTTTGCATATTATAGGAAACGTTGCCAAAGTACGCACCCACCTGGGATTGTGTGCTAGTGTAAATGCTGAGCAGGTGGAGGGTTTGCCAGTCTAGAGGCTTCAGACAAGGTGTTAGCTGGTAGACGATCATGCAGGGAAACATGCTAGTGGCTAGCAGGTCTGGAGCTCCCTGACTTGAAGGCAGGCTGGGAAACTGGGGCATTAATAGAGGCTATATCAGATCCCAAATATTCCACAGCTATCTTACAAATTATACTAGAAGGCTAAAGGCACTGCCATGACATGGCATCACTACCTAATGTTAGGCTACTAAAGGTGCTAAAGCTCCCACAGGCTAGCAATATATTCTATTATATATATTTTTTTTTTCAGTATTTGGCTGGTTAGGGTTTTTTTTTGTGTAATTCTTATTCATCCTAGTATATACAACAATCATAGATTATCTTTTTCTGGTTCTTCAGTGTATTCCTGAATACAAAGTATATATTGCCTGTTATATGCTATATATATATATATATACATTATGTAACATTACTTTCATGTAATTTCTTTTCGCTAAGAAATATATTTAAATGGCTGAGCACTTTCTGTCAGAGTCCGTCGGCAACCACATTACTCTAGCTAATATTCACATAAACGTGCATTTTGCAATACATTACCACAGACAACTAAGAATCTGTGTGAAAAGGTAATTACAAAAACAAAAACTAGTTAGGATATTTTATGCATATTTACACAACTCTCCATTGGCCTGAAATAATAAAAAGTTATTACCAATGTTACCTTGACCAGCAACACATTTCCTGTCAAAGATTTATCATGTGTGGCACAACTGTGACATTATAGTCCTACACATCAAGAGAAAGACATTGAAAGGTTATTCCCAGCACCTTTCCTTCATTTATTTATTTTTTATTAAACACTGGAAGAGAACATTCTAAGCTTAGCCGATATAAAGTTCCATTCCGGCTCAGCATCACTTTGCAGCTTGTTTTATTGTTTATTGTGTTATTATGTTTAACTGATGCATATAACTGATGACTGACAGGTAGCATCATGCATGGTCTGTCCTTACTGAACAATTCAGTGGACCTTGAATAGAGGGGAAACCAAAGGCAATGCCCAGGATACCAAAACACACAAACATGGATAAAGGCAGCCAGGGGACAAACTTGAAACACAAGTTAACAGATTGTAAATGTTTTTGAAAAGTTTTTCATTTATTTTTTATTATTGTGTCTACCATTAATTATCTTATGACCTCCCGGATGTATAAGCCTTTAGAGAGGCCCAACATATAAGTTGGCAACAAACAGACTGAACCAACAACCTCTATATAAACTCATGCACCAACACAGTAAATACTGTTAACAGTTGGATACATCAATATTAACAATCTAGTTGTGCAATACTACTGTCAGTAACAGCCTTTAACAAAACATTTACTGCTATTTTAAGTTCTGCTAGTGAAGATGTTGGTTTTCATTACTTTCATACTGATTTATGCTTGTAATGTTTTTTTTTTTTTGTTTTTTTTTACATTGTTAAATGTGTATTTTTTACCAATACCACAACCTCAATAGGGGTTTACACTTTTAACAGTCCCAAGTTGGGGTTGGTCAATATACGGAGATAAATATATAACTAAGATAAATGCACAGCAAGTTAATTGAATTGTTTCACTACTGTCACAGGGGGCAAAATAATCCATCTCCCCAGAGCCTTAAACAGTGGCTCTTTGCTTCAAATAAAGCAATAATTAAACCCAAGCCACAGTCAAAGTGCGGTATTGATATATTTTGCTGTACTTTACTGAACTTGTTTTATTGACCATCTGTAGCACCGGAGTGTGAAAGAGTCTTGTTTTCTCCCAGTAATGGAAAAGTATCCTTCCAGGTATTTACTTTATTTTTTTTTTCCATTTGGTGATCTCAGTCACTGCAAAGCAAAGTCGGTCTCACTCTGTTGTCGGAGGTGACTCTTTCAGCTCATCAGCTCCCAGCCGGAGTGGCTATCTCCATGGTTTCCAGCCCCAATTAAAGAGGCTGTTCCTATTAGAGAGTGGAGACAGCTTGAGAGTGATAGGTAAGAACACCAAGACCCTGGCATCACTGAAGAAGCCAGCAGCCACCTCCAGTCCCAAAACTGTCAAGCACAATTGTCTAGACAGTCATTGCCACAGCAGTCAGTTCAACCGTGTTTATTATGCCCACAGGCTTGAGCTGCTGCCAACTTGACATTGCGGCGAAACAGAGTGTAAACATGCAATGAAATATTTGTAGGGGTTTATGGATACACTTTAGATGCTATGAACCTGGGCTGTAAGCCATATGCAATCCTTATGGCTCTTGAACAAACCCTCACAGAGGCTCACATGTGAGCTCGTGAAGGCAGGAGTGTTTTCCACCTCCCTCCTTACGCAGCATTATGTATTGAGCCAGACGGCTGTAAGTGTTTGCCATCCTAAGGCCACAGCTATGACAGCGAACAAACACAGATAACACATCCTTTTTTGTTCGATCAAAACCTCCCCTCCAACCGTTTACTTTATCCCTGCCAATCCACACATGCAGCAGTGGCAGAAGAAAAGGGGGCTAGCTTAGATAGACCAGATCTCATTTGGTTCTGCAGGGCCAGGAGGTAGAAATCAGGCTGCTAACTGCGCCACATCATTACTGTATGTTAACGTTTGCTTTGGAGCATCAGTGCTGCCATTATTTGTTATCGCAAGGAAGCATGCTGATGTACTCTTGCTCATCTCAGACATTTATGCATTGACATGGAATTAGCAGCGTATTTGTTAAAAAGCATTGAATGAGTGAAGTGACATATTATAAATTGAACAAACATTATCAGGAATCCTACAATGGGGCAATCATCTGAATTATATTGTTCTTCTACAGTGGATTATAGTTTTTTATATTTCACAATTTTTGTGTTTGTAATATGTTTGCTTTTCGTATATACATATATATATATTTTAAGGACATCACTCTGTGCTGTTTTCCCCTTTTTTATTTCTCTAGTCTAGTGGAGCAGAAAACAATTAGGTACTTCTGTATCGTGAGGCAGTCAAAACAAGTTTGATTGATTAACTGATTATATCTTGATTGACACTCCTCTATCATAAAGGACATTTGCATCCCTCCTGTCATGATGTTGGGTGCCATGTGAGTCATTTGACTTGTGATGGGTAATGTTGCCTTTTAATATTATCACAATAATGTTCATGTGTATCATATTTTATCATTTTAAATTCATATTTATTCAGCTTGGCTATAGTTAATTCCCATATCTTGTCATCCCTGTCCGTCAATAGGTGTTACATCATTACAGGTCCCTATACTGTCTTTGTGGTTGATGCATGACCTGAAACCTTGATTATTAATATCCCCACATACCTCAAGATCTGGGATAGTTATCATTATACTCCCAAGTGGTATGATGCTGTTTTCTCTGGGAAACAAGAGGGTAGGTTCACTACCTTTTTTTTTTCTGAAAGGATGGCTCTGATTTCTGCAGATGAAATGAACAACAATCTCAAGTATCCAACCTGCTTGACTCTGTGGTCATATTATATTTGTAGCTGCAAATCTTTCAATTCCATTGGAATGTCAGATCAGATGGTGTTGCGAGAGCTGGACAGACCTGGGGCCATATTCACAATAAATGTGAGAAATTCTGAGAAAGCTCCTGTCTTCTCCTGAAAATATTAACCTTGAAGCCTGAGGGTAGGAGTGATTTGATACTTCTCAGCAAATGTGAGCTAAGAAAGGGGCCTTTAGGTGTTGTGAATCTAAGACCCAAATGCAGAGCTTTAACAGTCTCCATACACTTTATTTTATACTTACAAGAATAGGAGACAGCAGAAAAGATGACACAACAGGGAACAAATGGAAACCCAGAAGAGACACGGGTGAAACTAATCAGAGTAGGGCAGACAAACAGGAGGGAAATTAAGAAAAGGCAGGAAAAAAATGACAGGCTAAAGCAAGAGACTACATAAAGGGAAAGGCATTACTGTGTGAAAATTCTGAAATCCCAGTTCCCAAACAAATGATTAAAAGTCCTGAAAACTCCAAAAAACGGTCTCAAATGGTATCCCACGTCCAATAATCCAAAACGCTCTGGGGGTTGGCAGATACTCTGGTAAGCCCAAATATAAATGTCTGGTGATTTAACTCCTACAGCCATGTATCCTGAGAGAGATATGTAATTCAAGAGTGCTTTATTAGAAGCTGTTACGATGGATGTGGCTCGTCGAGCATTGTGTTCAAAGCGGCATAGGTTCCTGTCGTGTGGGCAACCTGCAAGGTTAAGAGGGAAATTGCAATTAATGAAAACCTAGCCGTGTCTGAAATAAGTTTTCCATGTAGCAGTGCAAAGCTCACCAATACACCCTGATGTGAGGAGTTCAGATATTTAGAGGAAGCCTACAGTCATTCCCCTTGGTCGATAAGGGACAATTGAAAGGGGTTCAGCAATCAGATGAGGATACCGCCTGGGCTCCTATTGTAGATTTATGGGCATGTCTAACCAGTAGAACACCCAGGGGTTTTCCGAGAACATGCTGGAACGATACATATCAATCCGGTGATCTGCCCTCTTGCCGGTCTTGCCATTTTTTTTAAAGTTCTATTTGGAGTTTCATTTCATTCGTTTGTGCTTTCTCCCATTTCCCATTTTATTTTATTATGTGCTTTAATTCTTGTCTATCTCATGCCTTCCTCCTTTGTGAGTATCTACCCCGTGGTAATTAAATATTCCCTGTTATCACTACCTATCATATATATTTAGTTTCTGTGCTCCCAAATCCTCCTTTTCACTTTTCATTATGTCTCTGGTTGTAGTTAATAGTTATGTCCTCTAGTTTGCCTCAAAATCTTGCCTCGTGCTTTGGTGCCATTTCTGTTCTGATTGTCTATCCTGTCTCGTTAAGTGCTTAGTGCTACAAGGCATGACACTCTCTCAGCAAACTCGAGGCAGCACTGAGTTCTCCTAGCAGACAAAGCGTCCGCCTGCAGTGCATGTGAAGGCTCAGCCTGGATGGCAGGTGCCACTGGAAGGTAAGCTGAGGCAGAGTTATGGAATAGAATGGGTGATTTATCTCAATAATGACGCCTTTTTGTGTGACAAGGCAATTTCACTGCCCAGAGGTGTTTGTTCCCTCTTTCCTCCAGCTCGGGCTGAAGGTTGTTTTCAAAAGGAAGCAGTGCTGATGGAATGGCCTGAGATCAGACTTGTGCCGAGGGAAGGGGCTTTAGTAAACACACATGAGCAATCCTTAAGTTTGGCTGTGTCAGCTGTAGAGGTGACAATAAGAAGAGGGGATGAAGCAGAACCAGGACAGAGAGATGGAGAGAAAGAGAGAAAGAGAGAGAGAGTCTGGTTTCAAGTTCATCTTTACTTTTTGAAGGAGTCAGTGTTGAGGCCGGAGACCTCAAAACATGCTGCCTTTTGATTCCCATCCTTTTCTTTGATCCTTTCATAGAATTCTGCCATGTGCCTGTATATCTCCTCGCTTCTGAGTATGCACATCAAAAAGCAATCAAACAAGCAATACCACTTCATGGCATCGGCAGAACATCCTTTCACTTTAATCTCAAATTACAAGACATGTGGCCTGTAATATACAGCTACAGGGTTTTGAAATAAGTGTCCACAGTCCGCTGAATTTTGAAATATTTTACAACCCTAATCTGCTGTAGCTGTTGCTGTTTCTACAGCTGTGAAACTGCTGTTGCTTTGCATCAGTATGCAATGTCCAATGTACATTTCATTTATTTGTTTGTTTTACTTTATTTTCTTCTTTCCAAACTGCATGTTGTTCAATAATAATACAGTAATTTCCTTGTTTGGAATAATATACGTTTTCTGAATCTAAAAAAGTAGAACAAACTGATTGGAATGCAAGTGAACATTTGTGCTCTTTAGGGACAAAATATGAAAATGAATGTAAGAGCTGAAATGTGATGTTTATGTTGCCATAAAATATCAATTAAGAAGTTTTCCACATAATATTTTCCCCTGGGGAGGATGATGTGAAAGGATTTTGTAATTATCTTCTTAATTACTGTCAGAAACAAGTCTGATGGGAAGTTGCTCTTTAAGTAGTACTGTTACAAGCAATATAATGAATAAACCAAAATGTAAATATCACCCATCAATGAGAGTGTCATACCAGTCAATCACAAGCTATAATAACTTGTAATGATAAGATTTCAAGACAAAAACTGATGGAACTGCGTAAAAGTTGGTTGCTGGTGAAAACGTTGGTCTGTCCACCGACTTTGGTTGAGAAAGAAATATCTCATTACAATGATCCAGACTGCTACTTTAAAAACGCATTCATTCGTCTCTTCGTGTTGCTCAGAAAGAATGAGAGATATGGCCTTACTTTGGATATATTCTTGATAAAAAAAAAATATATATATATATAATGTTTATTTGAAACATCACACACAAGTCTTGAAATAAATATCAGAATCAAATTTCACTCATATTTCTTGCCTCTTGGGTCGGTGGGGTCCTTATGTATTGTATTTGGAGAACATATTCTCTCTCTGAGTCTTTGAACCAATATTCAGAACTTCTGTTATATTCAGGTTTTTATACCTAAAATGTGATTGAAAAGTAAGTAAATCTGCCTGGTGCCCTTAGGAGACTCTGCAACATACAGCTGAGTATCGTCAGCATAGCTGTTAAAGGAGATGATGTGTCTCGTGATGACACTGCCAAAGGGTAGCATGTGGGGAAAAAAAAGTAGTGGTCCTAAAATTGATCTATGTGGTACTCCGAAATTTACCTCATATTGTTTAAACAAATGTGTTGGTGCACAGTGTTAAAGGCAGCACTCAGGTTGAGTTGTGCCAGAACTGAAAGGTTATTTATGTCAAGATTTGTTGTTATATTGATATAACAATATTCATATTGATATACATTTTTTTTTAGCATGGATGTGTCTGTGCTGTGTCCTACATCCTAATCATTTACTATGGCAAAAATGTCTTCTAGCACAATTTTAAGCAATTTTAAAAAGGTTGGCGGTGGAGGGAGCTGACTTCCAACCAGTGGGTCGCTGGTTCAAAGCATCTCCAACACCTGCTTCAGGCATCTGTATGTTGGCTGCAGTTGGCTGAGGTTAAATTAAGCCATTGTTTGTGTTTGTGTATATGTGCATGGGGGCCAATAAAGGGGTTCTTAATCTTTGTAAATATTTGTATATTTGTTTAGTACCAACAATGCTTTTCTTTGCAGAGTTCTTGGATATTTCATTTTCTTTGCACCACTGTTAAAGAGGTGTGTGCCTTGCCAGAGGGTAAAACATTAGGGTTAAATGAGAACCGTTATGACACACTTTGCAATATGGAATGATTCCAACAGACATTTCTGGGTTGGTAAATTAATCAAATCTAGCCCATTTACAAATCCATTGACCTAATAGAGTCACTTAATCCAAATGTGTGCGAGAGATAATCAGACAGGGAGCTTCCATGACAGCGTGAAATCTGGATGTCTTGGATGTCAAAGTGAGCAGATTGGTCAAAGGAGCTGATTAAAATCAGCGATTTCTTGAAGAAACAACATCAAAGTCAGCCTGGGTACTGACTTGGTTGACCAACAACATATTTACTTTGTGTGAGCTACTGATAAATACTACCTGTGGGATGGGTCCTTTAATAAATATCGTGGATTGACCCATCTTCACTCCTGTGTAAATACTGCAATTTGTCGAGTTCAGTTCATTCAAGCAGGGCTGGGCGATAATTCAAAGATAAAAGAAAAACAGTATATATCTCTCAGTCAATTTATGTCAAGTTGATATTTTCTGTAAATTATGGGCAGGCTGCTATCTTATCCCCTTGATACACTCAGCAACAAACTTAATATAGCCCAAAGTAACAATCTATCACTGGTCAGTTTGTGCTTGAGTCTGTAATACAGAATTGGAATCAGCATTGGATAGTGATAACCACTTAGATGTTAAAGAATTCCATGCTAGGGTCACAGGTACAAATGAGAATGGGCTGATACAGATGTGCAGACCACCACAGATCTTCTTTAATCAGATTTCAGATTAAACGCACACTAAATAATAAATACTATTGGAAACTGGTTGAGAGGGTATTACTTATTTTTTCTCCTGCAGAATTGCAATTTAATAGCAGCATCAGCCACATCATATGTGTATATGTAGTCCTTTTATGTCTCCTGTAACTTGGTTATGGTTCAGGAAAAATGTGAGTCACGTTAGCTACTGTAATTACTTTGCATTGTTGGATATATAACACAGGGATATTATAGTAATTCATGTGTCTGCCCATCCATTTGTAATCAAGCTGTTCTTTATTGCCAAAGCAATAGTCCTTCCTTAATCAGAACTTTATGTTTTACCTGTCTTTGTAGCCAAATAAAGCTTATCACTTGTGTAAACATGTATTTTGGTAACCCAAACTCTACTGAGAGTCAACATTTCTGTACTAAGGAAATATTTTAGATCCAGCATTATATCTTTAGTATTTACTACTTTAATTCAAAAGCTGACTCCGATCACAGGTGTACATTTGAAATGTTATTTATTTGTAACAAGCACAATATACACAAAACAGCAAAGCTATAACATTTGACACGTGGCACAAGATGAACTGACTCAGGACAGGGGCAGACAAGGACTATTTATACATATAACAATCAAGGGTGGGGCAAACACTGACAATGGCGGGAAAACACACAAAGGCAGGAAGTCAAAGGATCTAGAATGAGAGACAGGAGGAAAGAACAAAATAAGACAGGGAGTGAGTGACAAGACTAGACATGAGTGAAAATATACCAATCATGACTTTAACATAGTTTGTGACATCGCATTTATATACGAACCGTGTAACTGTCGACTCATCGTACAGGTGAAACGTTTCCAGCAAAAGAAGTCATCAGGTTACGAAAATTTCTGAGGAATTTTATTTTTGTGATAACTGCAGAAACGTCTAACTTATAATTGGGTTAATGTGACACACTATGACCCAATCCATTTTTATCAGAGTATAATGGCAAAGATTTTTCCTCATAATTCCAATAAGTCCGTCATTTCTCAGCTGTACCATTTTCATTTTGTTTGACTGTAATTATTACACTAATTACACTATAATTGCTTAGTCCTCTGCTGGAAACCCCCACAAATATGCTTAAATATAACTTCCTTTTTGAGAAATGATCAGAGACTGATGCACCTGCAAGTTGATTTAAATATAACAATTCCTCCAATGCCACAATAGCAAAGATCCAGACCTCTCAAGACATCGAAGTACGTTATATATATATATTATACGTTATTGATATCAGATCTGACATCAGACCTCAGATATGAATACTTAATTTTGTAATGCAGCACCCCCGTTTAGTAGCTTTGATAAGATGAGCTGAATGGATTTTGGTTTAATTTATACTGGCTTTTAGTTTTACTGAACAGTAGCTGCCAGAGGTGCTGCATTTGCGTTCATTCAGCCAACAGTTTATTGACATGTCAGTGGTTATTTTCAACGAGTTGGAGATGAGGTTGGTGTCAATAATTCCTGATATCTCAAGACTTGGCTGGATTTAAGGCTGCCATGACTGGTTATCCCCCTTAGGCTCCTCGTAATTGCAGTTCAAATGATATGATAATGATACGACATAATCACTTTGCATTGCAGTATTTTTTTTTACTGTTCCTATGTCGACATTATATATGTACATATGTATGGCGCATAAGGCGAGCTTTGGTTGCTAATGGTTGATTTGCTATGTGAATTTTTCTCACTCCAGAGGTTGACAGCACATTTCCCAGCAATGCCAGCACCTAGCTGTCACAGAACTGATGCTATGGGAATCACCCACTCAAAGGCTTGAGGCTTATGGGTGACACACATGATGCAGGTCTAAACACTAACTCTTGTTTTTACTGCATAAATGTTCGCACCATGAACAAAACAGCAGTTTGTTTTAAAAAACAGCACAATCTAGCTGAACATTCATGTTCCTAGTATACTATCTTCGGTCCTACCTCATCAAATGACACAGTGGTATATATCGCAGCCAGTGTGCTCCGAAAATTATGGAAATATGCAACATTGCTTTCCCTAAAGCTGTGTTAGGGGCATTCCTACACTATCAGGACTAAAGGCAAGACCAGATCTTGCTTAAATATAGGCATATTTAATAAAACAATATTATTATTATTTAATTTTAGATGTCAAAATAGTAATCACTTTTCAAAACAAAAAAACCCTGTCACACACATGTAGCCACTCACAATCCCACCTCAGGTTGGCCCTGCTTTTTTGAGATAAATACAGCATTTGTGTCCGGGGTGTAGGCTTATTTATGCTCAGTTGCCTGCTCTGGCTAAGCTAAGCCTTGTGTTGCTGATAATGACAGCTGTGGAAGGAGTGGGGGACTGAATGAAAGCCAGAGGGGGTTGTGTGTAGCTGTGCATCCAGTCATTCTGCCCTGCCAGGCCAGTATTTACCATCCTTCTGTGTCCTGCAGTGTCACACAGGGACGCACAGCACTCGGCTTCTCTACTTGTCTGTTTACCAGTGTAAGGGCCTTTATTCTGAAAGCAAGGACTGTTTTCATTTAGAAGCGGCATTCCATGTCCCAGAAACTTCTTTCAGTATCTCAGTTGTACAATTGCTTCAACAATAAAGTCACAAAGGCTCAATTCATCTATTTTTTTTTTTACATATGTTAAGGATGTTCATTCTATAAAAGTGTTTTTTTTCTCTGACCTGCTAACTATAAAGACCAGAATTGCACATAGGCACTCAGAAAATACAAGATTGCACTGCCATATAAACTTGAGGATAACTAATTAATTTTAAAAGATAACCTGCAAGATGCTAGAATATCCCATTAACAATTGCTGGACCCTCCCTGAACGAGAAAGACTGGTGACAAACCAATGCTACTGCCTGAATTTAAAAGCCCTTTTATTGTATTTTAAATGTATTTATTACCCACACGGATATTGTACTGCTAGATAATGTTTTCTACATTAATTTCACTCTTTGTTCAACCCATTTGCTAAATTGGAACATTTGACTTAAATTAGGCATATCTTCAATACGTTCATGGATGATGCCACCTGGTTATCCAGAGACTATGTGTTATAGTACAGTACACATCTTTTTTGCAAATTTACAGATTCTTAACATTTGCTTTAGCTTTTTTTGTTTTTTACAAAAGTAATATATTGGATACATGGCTGTTGTCAGAAGGAAGATGGGAGAAACTCTGACATTCCTGAAGATGATGCCACCATGTGCATGAGTAATAACACATCACTATACTTTGTTTTGTATTTCTTCACCTCCTAAAGACCTCAGTTCTCACTTGTGTAAGTAACTAAGTACACAAGCTAAAGGATTAATGATTCTACATGTGTTGAAGGGCAAGAACCAAGTGTGTGTGTGTATGTGTTTGCAAACGTGAATTTCCATCCATGAGTTTGCATCTCATATTCAAATAGAGGCGGCATGGGTCCACACTTCAGAGGGATGCGAGCCACAGTCACTGGGCTTGAAATTGGGCAGAGTGAAGATTGTTTATAGACTGCCAGAAGTAATTAATCTGCCCTCCCTATGAAAATTAATTGGATTAAATGTTCTTTTGGCCCAGTGAATCTGTCTCCGTGTAATGTGTGGACGCCGAATCTCTGGCTGCTCCTCTGTCCCACTTTGTGCCCATTATGCCAATCCTATAGGCTGGATTCACTGGCTTCGCCACAACAATGGGCAGCACAGTGACTCTGTGTAATCACATTCTCCTGCTTGTCTGAATGCTTGTCTTTCACGGTAGGGAAAGAGCATTGGCCACTTACCCAGTATCACATTGTGACTTTTGATAGAGATGCTAAGGCGCCGAGAGAGATTTGTTGGCTCCAGTGTCCTCTTTGTGTCTCTGGCCGCGGGTTAAACACATGTTCACATGATAAGTTGACCTTTCCAGCAGAATGCAGATGACTATTCAGTACCCCTCACGACCTCCACTTTTAAGTGGGTTATGTCCGAAAAAAGCCGGACTCAACATATTCTCAGGTTCCTGCATGCTTCATCTGTTGAATGATTTCAATTCCATTCCTCTGCTGACGCACACCTACTAACATGGAGTTTGGTGTCCTAAAGGAATACAAGTATATATTAGGTAATATGGCTCTGACTTTATCGCCAATAAACATTTAAGTTTACTAAATGTTGAGGCCCCTGTCACAGCCCTTGGTTCTGTAATCATCATACTGCAGTGCAAAAAAAAGAGAACAGCAGACTAATGGCTTTGTTCCTCTTGGAGCTTTACCGGGTGTACAGCTTAAAAGATGTTAAGCTTTGCTTTCTGTTAGAGGGTGAAATTAGAACATACATGAACATTTTCTGGTTTGTATGTTGAGTGTAGGGTTGGCAAGGTTAACATTAAGGAGCACCAGAGGGCATGGTTACATGGTACAAACTGGAGGAAGGGTAATGCAGCTTGAATCTGTCCAAGGGGGGAAAAAGGAAGTACTATGTGTCACTCCTAAACACGAGTCATGTTTAAAGACAGAAATGAAAAAAACTGCTGAAAAACCTACAAGCCATTCAAGTCTAAATGATCATCTCATCAGATTTGGCATTATGTTTATTGACTTTATTTCTGGCTGCAACTTTGGCTATCATACATCGTTTCACACAAAAGTTTGATCATAGAATACAGCGTTGCAAAAAAAGCAACCTGTTGTACCACGATCAAAGTTAAAACACTTAAGTAAGTAAGTTTAGAAAAAAAAAGTTACAAGAAAAAAGGGGGATCCCTTTATCATCCATAGTTTTCTTTTTCAAATTAGTGCCACAGTGGAGTACAAAGACATCAAATCATGATAAGCAAGAGTTTCCCTTTTAGCATGAATAAGAAGTTTGGTGTCATGCTGACACTATCATAGTCCTCAATGAGTCATGCAAAATGTATGATTTCGGTCTTTGGTCTACCCACATGAGATCATAATAATAAAGCAGTGTAGTTGCAAAGATTCCTACAAATGCTCTGGTAAAATTCTGGTTGGGGAAAGCAATCTTTGTCCTACCTTTTTGTCATTCAGTCCCCCCCAGTGTTGGTGAGCTTGGGTCCACTGCAGTTTCAGATTTGTGTTGTTGGCTGTCAGCAGTAGAACCCAATGTGGCGTTCTACCGTGCAAATAACCATGCGCTCAGATGACCACTCTTCATGGTTGCAAAGAGTGGTTGCATTGCTCTGCGGTTATGTGGTTGGCTCATTGGATAATTGCATGAATGAGTAGGTGCACAGGTACTTGCTTGATTGACAGCTCTATTGGCGTATCACAGTGCATCATGGTGGTTTCTCCAAAAATTACAACCAATTTGTTTCCCCTTGAAGTCACATACATGACCGCTAGAAATCACCCAAATACAAGTTTCATAAAGACAATGGGTTATGCCGCAATTTTTCAGTAATATTCACACATGATCTAAAATCTCCTTTGCCAGCGCTCATTTTCAATGTCCATCTTTAAATGGCAAAGAAAAGAAATGATAGAAAATCATTAATCACTTTTGCTTTGCTGTGGTTCATTTTCCCACAGGTGCCTGCAGCTGACAAATCACCAACCATGTCATATGGGTCTCTCGACGGAGGCTCCTTTGGCAGTCGCAATCCATTTGGTGGTCCCACAAGGCAGGGCTACCAGCTTGTAGGTAAGGATGAATCCTTTGACATCCTTACATGAAGCATTTAAAAGCAAGTTATGATTGACACTTTAAATTACCGACTCTGATGTAATCTTAGAGAAGCAATGGCTAAGATGATTCTCCTCTACCAAACATTTTCTGTCCGTCACTATGAGTCAGATGATTGGACATGGCAGGAAACCTGATAAAATGCTACCTGTAACTATCACATTATCGATGGTATCTGTACACTACACTGTTGACATCTGCACATTTTTTCAGACCAAATAAATTGTGAATTTTCGCCTTGTTTTTTTTTGGCAACTTGAGCTGCTGCTCTGTTTTTGGAGTATTTTATTTTGAAGCAAATTCAAAATTTCCAAAACTAATGCGAGCACTCCTTCCAGGCAAATGTAAGTGATCACCTACATTATACTAATAAGAAGAAGAAGACATTTCTATCTCCTTTTAAAAGTGTCCTCCAGTCTTTGCTGCTACAGTGCAGTCTCGGAATCAAATTTTAGTATGGCATGCAGCTCGATTTCTCCCACCTGGTGAAATGCTCATGTCTCGCACAAGTGGCTGTTAGACTGCTTATGTTTTCAAATTTCAATTGTTTTCACACTGCAGATATATTATCTACGCTGTCACGTCACGCAGCCTGTACGCGTGTTCCACGTCCTGTCAGTTGTGCTCTCGTCTCGTTTACTGCAAATTTTCTTAATTTTGTAAAAGTCTCAATCTTCCAAATCACGCCGTTAGTGCAGAATTATTTCAGTGAAATGACAGTTTATAGATCTACAGTGAAAGCCTCAACATCAAATCTAATCCTCTGAATGGCATCCTGCGTTCACAATGGTGATACAAAGTAACTATGTAACCTGCAATTCATGCTTTGTTAGCCACTTGGGGTTAGCTTAAACAAATTATAAACACTGACAAATCTTCTGAAATATAGTTCCTAATTTACACATCCAAGAGTTATAAAGCAACATTTGCACTCATTTATAGTTTAGTGTAGCTTTATGTTTTGTCCAACTTCTTTGGGAAATAGCTCTTCTATTATAAAGACTACGATTAAGCTACTACAATGCTCGAAAACTGCGGTGAACTGCACATTCATTTATAATTCTATGTAGATTCATCACAACAAGAATACTCTTTTATAATAGTAAATTAACACATCACATTATTCATGGTTATTCTATGGGTAAAGAATATAGCTCCTTAAAGTAAAAAAAAAACAAAAATCACATCAAGATTTTCAGCATATATCGGAGAGATGCTAATAGACATGTACCAACTTTAGAATAAAACGAGAAACAACAAATAGGCCTATGTTAAAGAAAAGACTTGTCCCATACATACCAGCAACACTCACTCCAAAGCCTGTAATGATATCAGTTGTATCTTAACAATGTGTCTTTAGGAAAGTTTGCATGAATCTTAGTTGTATGCAATTAATCAGTCTCAGGTGTTCCAGTCATCACAACACATTTATAATTCATAAGGACATGAATTATTCAAGTAATCAACACTACATGCCCATGATTTACATTGCACCTAATAATTTGACAATTATGTGTAAAAAAATACACAAAGAGGTTTTTGCACAAACAACCGTTTGCATGTGTTCATGTTGACCCCTATATTCCATCACTTCTATAATGTATGTGTGTGTGTGTGTGTTCTTGAGTAGAGGTCACAGGTTTCCATAGAGGTTAATCTGCTTCATTGGATTTGATCCTCTCACTGCTTTCATTAGTGCTGTAACAGGGAAGGAGTAACCCCCGAAGGTAAATATGTTCACTACCAAACTGGGGCGTGTGTGTGTGTGTGTGAGAGAGAGAAAAATATAGACAGATATAGATGCACTTGAGATACAGTTTCAGAGATGAATGAATGGTAAGGACAATCTTTATTCAGGTACATGGTCTTTCATTATAGAGAACATTATTTATTCATGTCCTGTTCAGATAAAAAAAAACTTCCTCATGATAGTCAGTTTGAATATTTCTCGCCACGTTCCTTGATATATTGCAAATGAGAAGTGAGAAAATGTTCAGCATTGCCCCTTTTGACTATAGTTTTAACAGATTTTGGTCTTCTCAAGTCTATTTGTTCCAGCTAGAATGCGAAGTCTTGCCTGTGTTCGGTTGTTAGATGCTATTTCAAGTGATTCAAACAGGCTGGCTAATGGGAGCATCATCTAAATATGTAAAGACTTGATGAACATGTTGATTTTTATTGTTTGTCACCGGAGTAATTGCAGCAGTGCGGTTCAGGAAATCACAACCTCAGGCAGTTTGTGGAAAAAGCTCAAATTACCAAGCAGAAAAATGTGCAATTAATTTTGCCAGTCTATGCCAAACGAACAAGTCCTTATCTGTTTGCTTTTTACTGTGCATTTCCAGGAATGTATACAAATATAGGTTCATACCAATCATCTTTGACACTCAACGGAAAGTAGTTGGCACAAATGATTATGTCGCAGTTCAGCAACAGCAGGTAGTAAAAAGGAAGGATGTGACAGAGTAAAACAAACATCACATTTCACTTCTCTCTCTTGGTCTCTGGACTGACAATCAGACAATATTCTCCCCGTCTCCATTGCGGGCAGACCGAGTCTCCTGGAAGGGGGCCTTTTATTAGGCTAGGTACATTATGAAGGGGTACGAGTGGTTGTGGTGGTAGGGGATGGTAGTAGAGCTGTAGTCTGTCAGACTTGCCATTTGTTACTGGAGCAGATTTCAAGGAGAGCTCAGGAAATGATCAAAGCCCAGGTTAAGTCTCTAATAGAGCTGTCATTTAGACTAATCTCCTCCCCCTCTCCTGGCAAAACCTCTCAATCCTACACACTGCTCTGTATCATTTCAGATGGTGTGTCAGCTCCACCACAGCCGTGTCTCATTAATACATATATTCCCAGACCATATACTGTAATTATTTAATAAACGCTCCATAAAAAAAAATCTGCAATGAACCAGCACACTGATGTATTTGTGACAGTTTACAGTTTTCAGTATTACCTTTAATGTGTGTATAGTCTGAACAGATTAAGCAAACTTTCTTAAAGTATTCAAGTGCATATTAAAGATGTATCCCTTCTTTCTGCTTACACCCATTTGCTCATATCCGCAAAATCCCTCCACTGAAGATGATGTTCAAATACTGTGAACTATGCTGAGTCTAAACAGAGTGGGTTGAGACATACAATGCAGAAGACGATACAAGAAAATAATGTAATTGCTCTAATAATTAATGTGGTCATCAAGAAAAGACAGAGTATGTTGTAAGAACTAGCTTTAATGGATTCCGTGAAAGTGACTTGCCAAGAAGGGTAACCTGACGTAAGGAAGGATTAAACCTTAAATGGAAAGTCAAGGTAAAACAATATTTTTTTAAATTAGGATGAACAGATCCACCTGGGAGATTTAGCAGGACATTGACGGGCAGATGGGTATGTTGTCAGCAGTAATGGAGATTGTTGTTCTTGACTGGGAGTGATGACGGAGTTGATCCGGGAAAGCTTTCGATTTACCAGTCAATCTCCAGTATGTTCTGACCCCCACTCACGTCGCCATAAGCTCTGTGTATGGGACTGAAAATATGAGATTGCGGACCAAAGCAGTTGAAATGAGTTTCCTCCGTAGGGTGTTTTGGGAGATAGTGCAAGGAGTAAGCAGGGAACTCAGGGTAGAGCCATTCTGAATCAAAGAGAAGTAGTATCTGATTGGTGTGCCTCCTGGGTGCCATCTTTTGGGGAGTTTTCCATTTTCTTGATGAATTATGCATCTCGTTTGGCAATGATTCAGGAAGAATCAGGAAGAATGACATTTAGAGTATGCTGTTAATGCTGCTGCCACCAAGACCTGACCCCAGATAAGTAAAATACAATGGATGGCCTCAGAAGAGTCAAAAAGTCTAATATGAACCTGCAGTCTACTGACTTCTTTTTAACTCCGGCAACAGACGGTGTAGCCTGTAATCTTAGAAGAAGTGGCAAGGAATATACACTTTAAGAGGATCAGAAAGGTATGTGTAGATATGCCCACTTATGATTTAGTATAACTCAATAAGCACATGTGGCATGGACTATGAGCCAATGAAACAAGGCCGCAGTTGGTGAATTGTGTCTGCAGCATTCTGAACCAATTGATGACTTACTACCAGCACTTGAAGGCCCTGAAGACAAAGCACAATGATTACCTAGTCTGGATGACACAAAAGCATGGATTAGAGTACCAGCACCTGCCATTGACAGAAAAGAAATCATTTTTGTTACAAATGTGAAAAAAACATGCCTTTCATGAGCTAATCAAAAGAACGGGTTCGATAAAATTTGACCATGATTCTTGGCTGTTATATTCTGTAAAAGCAAAAGTTGTGAAGGTGCGCTGTTACTTAATGAAGTAACAGTGCTGAGTTTGATCAACAAGCCAAATCCCACTTTTACCTTACTTCAGGGGCAGCAGATTTCGACTTTTCACTGCAAATAAGCAGAACTCTAATTAGATACTTTGGAAGAGGTCATCACTTTAACAAGCACACAAGCTGAGCATCGTCAAGCTAGCTATGGGAATCAATTCCATGACTAGAAATAATTTAGCAAAGAGTTGAAATAAGAGAACATAAGGAACAAACCTTGGGTATTCCATATTTAATGGCAGAAAATATTTAAGCAACATTATTTATAAACACACACAGCTACTTTCAGACAGGTATGACATAAAGCACGAGTGACGGAGACCTGAAAAACAAATATTTACATATCAGGCTTGAAGTATGCAATGATATATGATGTCAAAAGCCACACTGAGATTCAGTTCACATAAAGGTGTAAATTGAATTTACTGTAAGCGGTAGATCACTCACTTCTTCAATGCATTTTTAGGTGGATGATGGGCCCTGAATAACAACTGAAAAGTTTTCGAAAGATTTGTCTGCTGACACAGCAGCTTTTGTATTTTTGAAAAAAAAAGTGTAGTCACTAGTTGATAACCATTGAGATGACAAATGTGCCGCTTCTCGTGTTAAGGGTTAACCAAAGCAGTTTCAAACATACTGGGAAAAGTGCTAGTTGTGCAATAATAAACAAAATCGATTGTAGGGCCCAAAACAGACCAAAGATCTGTGCAAAGTTTATATGGTACAAAGTCAAGGAGGCAGATAGTAAGCTTTGCAGGCAATGACGGCTCAGGCAATGTTTCAAGAGATGTTGACGCTGGCGATAACAGATTAATGTTGAACCTAATCTCATCTTTTTTTACTGCAGAATACGTCATGAGATGTAATGGGGTGAGCAGTTAAAATGACAGTTGACCATTTGTGCAAGGTAGGCAAGGGTGATTTATCTTTCATATCATTTCCTCTGCAGGCTAACGCTTTGAATGGAAATCCACATCCACATGAATGCCAAGTAACTATTTTTACTATTTCTACTAATACAATTTTTTAATTAAATAACTCATTTCAAATATGGAGCCCTGATTGTGATGTGGGTATTTGTGAGGTTAGTGAAGATATTATGACAGCTCTCCCGTGACTTGGCAGCAGCATCTCAACCCTCCCACACTTTCAACGTTTAAGGAGGCTCATCTGGTTGTCTGCAGCCGACAGCAGATTGCTGGGTGTGACCTGACCAGTGGATGTGTCCACATGGTTAGTTCCCCGTGATGAGCTCTCCGGAGACATAGGCCTGCCTATTAAGCCCGAATAAAGCGAGAAGGTGAACTGGATGTGACAGAACTGTGATGAGCATTTGCTCCTCCAGCTCGATGCACTGCTGATGGGCAGTAAGTAGCCAAAGTGGGCCGTGTTTTAGACATCCACGCATGGATTAATGGTCCAACTGAGGCGCCAATGATCGCAAATCTAGCCCTCTGTGACCCTGAATCCACACAGGAAGACTTTATAGGCTACTTTTGGTGCTTTAACAAAACCTGCTTGACAGACTGCAGCCTGTTTGATTGGGAAATGAATGTATCCTGCTGTAGTACGACGCCATAAACCGCAGTATTCAGACATTTGCTATATTTGATATAACGCATAGCATTTTACATCATAGAATATTCTGTCCACTTTTGAGGTACTCGAAGAGACAACCGGGATTTCATAATAGATGCAACGTAGCCTTGTTCTCTGGTTTGTGCAGTGCAGTGTCAAATGTAAGTGTCTTACTGTAACACCACAGAAAAAAGTTCCTTGTAATGACAAATGAATTAATTTAATAATATTAAAGACGTTTCTAATTCTGATGTGTAATATTGTATCCAAATAAGGTTTCTGCTACTTCGGCAGAATTAGAACATGACCAGCATCTGTATCCATCTTAACTGTAGAATGCGCGTCATGGCCTTTAATTCCAATTCCCAGTATTTGATAAACATCACATCTCATATTTAAGCAACAATTATTAAATAAATTAAATATTTAAAGCTAAATGTTGTAAATGCCGAAATGAATGAGTCCCATAACAATCCACATTTCATTTTAAATATAGCTGTAAAGAAAGTTACATCCCTGCTTTAGGACTGATTCAGCTGCTTATGTTAAAGAATTTATAACATTAAATGTATTTTTTTCTTTAGCTGAGCAGTTTTCCTCTCATTAAAATGTTCATAATAGCTTCATTTGTCTTGCATGTGGCTATAATTGTTTTGTGGAAAGGTCATGTTCTGTATTAAATTCTACACTGAACAATTTGTTATTTTGCCTACAGTAAGGATGAAGGATCAAGAAAGTAATTACACTGGCCCAAAAGCTTTCCTGAAAATATATGTAATGCAACTGAAAAATATGTATCTCCTTTTTTGTGTGTGACTAGTAATTGTGGAGACTGTGGCTCATGAGGTGGAGCTGTTTATCCACTAATCAGAAGGTCGCTGCTTGGATCCCCAGATTCTGATTCAGAAGTGTGCTTGTGTGTGTGTGTGTGTGTGTTTTTGTGACGTGCAGTATGTTTGGCACAATCGCTGGGCGAATCTGAAATGTTGTGTAAAGTGCTTTGAGTGGTGACTGCACAAATGCAGTAATTCATAGCCTGATGACAACGCATTATTGAGAAATAATATGAAAAGTATTCTACTGCATGATGGCATCATCGATCCATTTTTCAAAAGGTAGATCAGTTTGGTGACTCAGGGTTTTGTTATCTCTGTGATCCTTCTCTCACGCTGTTTGTAAACTGTGTGCTTCCTACTGAGCAGAGGGAGTGAGGGAAAATTATGCAGAAGATTCCCTCAGAGCCAACTGAGGTTTCCAGCCCGACTGCAGCATGTGAACAGCATGGTGCTGTGTCGGACCAGAGCTTTTCGTGATAATCATTTAGTGATGCTCTCCGTTTTCTGCGCGATCTGGCCACAAGGGATGTGACCGCGCACTAAACAGAGCAGAGCGCCTCCAGACGGCTTCATGTCGAGGTGATGCTGTCGAGTGTGTGTTTGTGTTTGGGGGGTGGGCAGGCATACACCTCCTCCCAGCAACGTCAAGGTGAATCTTTTATGAATTCCTGCAGTTTGCCAACTCCACTCACTCTCCATGTTCACCAAGCCTGACACAGTCATCTACTTTAAGTAACCCTGCGTGCCCATTATGAAGTTGTTTTGCTAGCTTCCAGCAATGCTCGTTTAAGAGCTTAGAAACTGGACCAATGTTAACATCTGAATTTTAGATAAATATATAGTTAAATGGTGGCTGTCACACTACACATGGGCGTGGACCCAAAAGACGACTACTGACAAAAGTTTAAAGCAAAAAAGAGTCTTTACTGAGAACACAAGAACAATACAAAATAACAATGATCTCAATGACGGGATCAGACAGATTCATAAACACGACCCTCTCAAAACACACTCAACTCACCTAACCAATAACTACACAAATATTACCATTACTCTGGCTATGAGCAATAACTTTAAACGAAACGCTGGAAAGCTTGGTTTACACACAAGATGATCTGGCAACAAGAGAGGACCAGACCTGAACTATATGCACATGACGAGGAGCAATCATCAGGTGATTACAATTAGGGAGGGGCAAACAATCACACTGGCAGGAAAACAGACAAAGGCAGGAAGTGTTCACCAGAAATGGGAGGGATGAAATGACTATCAAAATAAAAGAGGAAGTAACTGGATCACACAAACCTAAATAAACTTGACAAACCTAGCACACTTGACAAACCTAGCACCCTTGACCATGTACAACAACACATTGGTAAAGCTTTATTAGCAGCGTGTCAAGTATTCTTGAGTTTTGAATAACATATTTAACATTAAAAACAATAAATAGGCATTTTCCATCTACCTTTGTTTGGTTTCATTAACGATTGAAGTCTTAAAGGCATTTTGACACCTTTGCTATGAGAACATAACTGCTGGTTCCAGAAGTGTGTCCTTATTCTGTATTTCCACTCTGACTGGAATGGCAGCTGTTCAGTGCAGGCCAGGTTCTCATTTGGCTCAACAGTTAAATTGCAGATCTTTGGAAACTGTCCCTCCCCAGGGAGGAGTGAAACCCGCAAACTCCAGTATAATGAGACAGGAGCTCTTGATTAAGTTTGTGCCTAATTCGAGAGTGTAATTGAACATGTTGCAGAAGCACATTTGGGCTACTGACAAACACTTTGTGAGGGCATGATGGTAATTCATCCCCTGCATGCTCAGGACTCATCATTACAAAAGACATGTATTGATTATGTAAGGTAAAATAACTTGAAAAAAAACACTTACGGCCAAATGATCTTCAGCTTTTGCAGCTAAAAATATGCAAAGTTAGATTTTGCCCTGCAGCTCTCTATGTTTAATCCACGCCACACACATTTGAAAACAAACGCTAATCATTTTCTATCCGTTACAAAAAGGTGGTATATGCTTAAGCCATAGCTTAAACTTTATATATTATCATACACGTTTACCTTCTTTCATGATAATAATTAACCTTCTATCTCACTTTGAGTATGGTACCTCTTACTTGCCAAATGTAAAAAAAATATTTACATGTTACAACCATTACTGCCGGTGACAGGATTCAATTAACAGAATTACAATAAGATGGTATGGATGGTAAACATATGTGTTTAATATGAATGTTTCACTTTTATTGTAAAAGCACATGTTTATACTCAACTTGCACACACAGATGATTCGTTTGCGCAGAGTGAACTACCATTATTGTAGAAATCCACCAACATGCAAGAGCACTCGATTCCAAAGGGAATATGTGATTGCATGTTAAAGCCAAAACAGAATCACAATGACTAAATGAGGGAGTACAACCCATTTTGAACCATGCACCTCTTAAGCATGTTTAAGTGGATTCGGGTGCTTAATGAACTTGTGGTAAGATAGAGCCCTTTTTTTTGCGCCCCCCATAAGCATTTGCAAATTGCCTCCGTAGGAATGTAATATATGACAACATGAAAGTTAGGACTATATCAGACACCATGCTTAAATTATAGGGAGACTGTCAAGTGTGACTCTGCAAAGGCAATGCATATCAGTGCAGCTTTAAAGTAGTACAGTGATAACAGCTTTGGAAGTATCGACGTGTTAATGTTAGAGGAGTTTCAACTGTAGGAAGATAAAAAGCTGCTGAAGTGATCCAAGCCATTTACCAAACCAGATTCTGAAACAACTCCCTCTGGATATCATAACCTTCCAGGGAACAGGGGAGTTTGGGAAGTGAGCTTGAAATCGTAAGTGCAGAGTATTTGTTGCGGTTCTAAAAAAGGAAGAAAGGGGATATTTGTCACTTGTGAAGGGGTTGTGTGACAGTGATGTGAACGGAGCAGGGAGGGAATCTTTTCACCCATTTATTAAAAGGGAGGAATTGTATATAACTGAGATGGCATTTTTGCTTGATATGATTCAGCATTATGAGGTAATGCAAGCCACTTGTTTAATTTATGCCGCAATAAATGACATTATGAGTGTATGCTTAGCATACAAACAACAGAATATCTTCAGACAAAATACGTGAGACACTCTGCTCAAGAAATGCTCCATGCGATCTGCTCTGATGCCATGACGGGCTATGTGGTGACAATTATTTTGCCCTTTTTCCCTCCCCCTCAACACTTGCACCACTTATTCCCTAACCCTCAACGTTGAGCTCAATCATCTGCCCGTGGATGTTTTTTATTACACCTAATGGGAGACAAGCTGACCACATGGTGCAATGATCCACCTCAATCTTTGGAGAAGTACACAGGTGGCAAAGTGACGATTTTAATCAGCTGTGATTCACAGCGCTTTCAAAGAATCACAGCTGCATCTCTGACAATAATCGCATGGTGTTGGTATGTCTTATGACATGCTGCTGCTTCCGAGATGTCAAAAGACATTGGTATCCTGCTGTTTCATTCTTTTCTGTACTCCATATGCAAGAACACACCTGCAGACCAGAGCGATGGTCATGAAATCCTCTTTTTGGAAGATGTAATAGGTAGTACCTTATGTAATAAGCAATTAATTGATCGACGTGTCCGTCTCCATTACAGAGCTAAACTTTGTTTAATTTCAACTAAACCTTGAAACATTAGGTTTTTCAGTTTTAATGAGAATTAACAAAGGAAACATTCCTGAGAATAATGAGTTTAGTCTGGATAGAGAAAAGTAAAGGGGCAATTAACACTTAACAATGTCCCAGGGGACGATTCTTCAGGTATTGTTGGAGTGTCTAACAGGACAGAACTGGACTATCTCTGTAAAACAACTTTTAATGAATATTGCATGCAAATTCGGCACAATGATCAACTAATAGTGTAATAAAGTAATTGTAAATGTAATTTAAGAACTTAAAAAAAAGGGCTTCAGTGTTAAATAACTTGCTAATAAGTTAAAACTGAAAATACTGTTTTGCCTTTCAATGCTCAATAAACCTGTCTAAAACAATAAATAAAAACAACTTTTTCTCCATCGAGTTATTTAACTGTGTGTGCTCATATGCTGATATTTTCCTTTCCTCTGACATTATTTTTTTGCATGCTATGCAAACAGCATGCTCTCTCACTGCAATAATTCAAATGCATGTACAGAGCCTAGAGAAAATAAATAATAGCTTCAGCATTGTGGTGTGATATGGTCAATATATTTCATTTCCTTCAGTTCCTCTAGTGTAGAGTAGGATTATGGGATCGGGGTATTGAGCACATACATGAACATAAACTTCAGTTTTACAACCATCCTGCAAGCCTTTCCAGTGACAGGCTGCTCTGCCTCGACTGTAGCATTAACATTGGCTATCCATCCATCACGGTTGAGAAAGGTGATTTAAAAATGTGTGTGTGTGTGTGTGGGTGTGTGCTGAGATAACATTAAACATGTACTAAAGTTCTTTCAGTTGAAAAATGACCCATTTTCCAAATGTACCACAATCTTGTAATGCCACCCAATTGACTGCATGCAATCATGTTATTACCGGAACAATTTGTCAGTATAGCTCATTGACTAGAATTAATGACGTGTGATGTACAGTGGAGGTCTCCGTTCTTCCACTAGGAATATGGGTTTTTTTTTTACTGTCCACCTCATTTGTCTTTGACATCACCTCTGCTTGCTGGACTAATCTTAGTTTTTCATTTACATTTAAATTTCATTTATAATTCCCCATACTTTTGACCATGTCAGAAAAAATGTGCATCCCTGGGTAAATTATTTGACGAAAGGGTGGCTGAGATTGCTTGTGTGTGCAGCTTATTCAGGTGTTGATGTGGCTGTAATGGTTCCAGGCCATTAACCCTCCCTGTAATTCGGAATGAAATGTGCTTTTGAATGAGGAAAATGTTCCTGCCCACATAACTTATAAAGCAGACGCACCCCTTCTTCTGCCAGCTTGTGGTTTAGTACCATGCCATTTTCCCTGTCTAGTCTGACACTGTCACCGCGGTTAGGTTCTGCATTAGAAGCTTCCACAACGTTTGATGCCTATTCAATAATAATATAATAATAACTATAACGGCAATACAGTCTTTAATTGTAAGGAATGTGAATGGCAATTTCCCTACATCTTCTATCCCTACTTACCTTTTTTTATGTGCCAGTTCTTAAAGTCATTGCATTTATTCTTTAAGACTCCTGTTGACAGCTTGGCTTGATCTATTTAACATTCAACATTTACTTGAATTAAAAAGAAACAAAGCAGATTCAAGCATTTTGCATGAGCAGTAAAAGTCATTATTACTTGAATAACATGCTGCCAACCACCAGAACTGCACGAGACTGTTTAATTGTTTTAAATGTGAACTGTCAACTATCTAAAGCATAACAAAGATATTGTTATGTCAGGAATTCATCTTTTTTTTTTGTTTAACTTAATGATTGTACTTTACATAACATTCTATACTATACAGTGTGGACAACCGCAAGTCAAGCTACTGAGAGAATGTACCAAATGCCACTGACGGGCTTACACAAGTTTCTCGGCGTCAGTGACTTTGTTTCGTGTTAGCATGCGAATACTGGATTACAATATTTTGAATTAAGATAATAACGCCAGTGGAACCAGGAGTGTCACATTGCATGGTATCAAGCCAATAGATGCTGAAATGTGGTGTGTAAAGACATTTTTGGCAAACCTGTAACAAAGCCTTTTTCTTTTTCAACACATTTAAATACCTCAGTAAATATTCTACAGGTTGTTGTGATTGCTTCCTAAAGGCTGTGGATAAGTTGTCAAGAATCAGTAATAGCAGGATCCAAAACATGTTGTTTTTGTATTTATTAATTATTGAGGTATCGTGTTTACCTCACTTTGCCCCAGACATGATTCTTCAGCCAATGTGCCAGAGAGGAAAGGTAGTGGGAAGTGCAGTCAAAAGAACATCACAGTCACAACAACTTCACAACTAAACAATTGAAAATGATCAATTAAGGATTTAAGGCAGCTTTTGAAATGTGGTGGCATTCGTTAGAGAGAGGGTACACACCACAGTCTGTAGAAGAGCATGGAATGGTGGAGTTTAGTTTGTCCGTAAATTATTTTATAATTACTGTAGCAAGATATTACAAAATTAGGTAAATAGTCTGGAGCTGGGGTTGTACTAAGGATGGATGAACAGGTTTAACTTTTCAATAGCTTTCCAAGGAAGCCATGAGAAGCCACTGAAAAGTTAGCACAAAAATGTTACAAAAATTAAATGGTTGTGCTACTAGTCATCTTCTCACTGCATATTGTATCATCTTTTGGCCATAGTGGAGTTGCTGAGAGATAACTGAACATTTCCTTTTTTTTTTTACATAATTAACAAAACTGTTTAGAAGAAAGTTCTGTTTTCCTTTCTTTTTATTTAATGACTACATCATTGAAGTAAGTTCCAATGATTTTAGTAAACCCATGTGAACATAGAGTTGAAGCTGCAATAGTTAAACATTATAGCCACTTTATAGCACCACAGCAGTTTATTCAGTTGTAATTACACATAGATTTGCATTTGATCTATTGAATATGCACTTTATTAAAGGGACTGTTATAAATAAACATGGGCTTGCCGCTATATGTCTTGTTTGGAGCCTTATGACTACCCGTTTCTACCTTTGAAAGAGATGTAATGGGCAAAAGAGAAAACAATAGTAAACCCTGAAGACAGACATGTAAAAATGCTCAAATTTGCACATGTGTATGTTTTTTTTATCATAGTAATCCCTGAATGCTCTGTGTGTTATGCTTTGTTATGCTTCACTTGGCTGAGAGGTCTTTGCTGATGCTTTATGTTTTTTTTCCCAAAGCCACGCAGGTCAGCCCAGCAGAACTGCAAGATGTGTTTCAGGAGACCTCCTCCAACATCTTCCAGATAAATGCCAACGGTAAAAGACTCTTCATCAGTAAATCTGAGAATGTATGTATTTGACTTTTGCTCGTATATCCCATACTTTGAAACCTTTGAATAATTACATTGTGGCCAGATTTACTCTGTTAAAATGGAGTATAATATTAGGATCTTTACGGTAAGGCTTTTTAACTCTGACAAGGAGGAGTCCATAAAACAAATATTTTTTTAGACTAGGGTTTAAGTCAGTTTGAATATTAAGATTTGAGTTGCATTTAGACAGGAGCTCACAGTAAGTTTGTGAAGGGTCTCATTCATCCAGGTCACATGGCAATATCAGGAATGATTCAAAGTAGGCAAATGGACTTGTTGAGGAGAAGCAAATCAGCCAATACACATGGCACAACACACCGAAGAGCAACATCCTCTGGCCAGGACTCAGTGGTTCATTAACATCTGAAGGACAGTGGACACACTTTTGAGGATGACAACGGTCACATTCTGGCCAGAGAAGACAGCTGGTTTGAAAGAGGAGTAAAAGAAGCCATCTTTGTTCAAATGGGAAAAACATCTCCCAACAAAGGAGGACACTTAAGACACAATCTTTCAGCCACTTACAATGCTGTTCTTCACTCTCTTCCCAAAAAGTTAAACAAGAATAACAATTCAAAGGAACTCTCAGGTGAAGCTACCGACCCCCATGTACACCCAGACTCGGGCAAAACCCAAAACCTGAATCTGGGTCAAAGGGCCCACGCCCTGCAGGTTTAGCTTAACAATCCTCTGGTTACATATTCATCTTACATAGGATAAATACATGACGTTTTCCACCAGTTAGTTAGAACTGAAGAAGCCTGTTGAAGGAGAGGTGAAACTAGCCCAGTTGCCTTACCTCACAGTAAGGATATGCATGCAAGTGTGTTCCTGAGTACAGCATAGACTCCTAACCTTTTTTTTTTGTTCAATTGGTCCTCCAGTTGTCACACTAGAGAAGAATTTTCAAGCCCTGGGAACGTCTAGAGATTCTGCGGAGCTACGACAGAGTCTGTGAGTAATCCATAAAGACACCCACACACACAGCCCGTATACATACTTGGTTGTCCAGCTGAGTGCAAGGGGTTACTTATCTCTACACTTATCTCTGCTTTCCAGGAAAGTGCTTATTTTGGCATTGTTTCACGGCCCTCTTTCTTTTATATTGATTATTCTTTTTTAGTTGAGCTGCCGGCAATTACCAGATTCAACGCTGATGACAAAGTGGCCAATCTTAGATGATTGCATCTGTTTAAAATGCATTACATCCCACTGTGTTGGCTGGCATGTCATCAATTGTATTGAATGATTTTTATGATTGCCTTGAAAACTTACTGACAATACTTGGCTGCTTTTTTTTTTAAACTTCCTATTTTCTTTCCAGCAATATTAATGTTGGATGCAAACAACACATCTTGTGCCTCTGACTGATGTAAATGCTATCGCGTGTGATGCTTTGTGTTATTCAGCAGCTCTCAGTGTTTTAAAAAAGTCGTTCCATAGAACAGTCAGGAGGCTTCTTAGATCTTCAAGAACTGAATGTACTCAGTAACCTAAAGCTTTTGTTTTGATAATGAGTTTTCGTGGCTGTTGTTTTCTCTTGTTGCTAGTTTTGTCTGTGAAGGTTCTCAATCATCCAGGTCATGGTAATATCAAGTGCAATTCAAAGTAGGCAGCTGGACTGGTTGAGATGTCTTGAAGGCGTTTCACCTCTCGTCCGAGAGGCTTCTTCAGTTCTAACTAGCTGCTGGAAAAGTTTGTGTGTGAGATGAATAGCTAATCAGAGGATGAGTACCTAATTAGAGGACCATTGTGTTAAACGTTCAGGTCGTTGGCCAACTGGCCCAGGTTCAGGTTATGGGTTTCGCCTGAGTCTAGGTGTAAATGGGGGTTTCACCTTAGACGTTCTTTGAGGTGTTGTTCTTGTATACCTTCCTTGGGAGAGAGTGAAGGACAGCATTGTAAGTGGCTGAGAGATGGTGTCTTAAACCTCCACCTCTGTTCAGTGATGGTTTCTCTGTTCTAGCAAAGATGGCGTCTTTTTCTCCTCTTTCAAACCATCTGTCTTCCCTGGCCAGAATGTGAACGTTTTCATCCTCAAATGAGTGTCCACTGTCCTTCAGATGTAGATGAACGGCTGAGTCCTGGCCAGAGGAGGTTGCTCTTCAGTGTTGTGACATGCGTTTGTGCAATGGTTGTTTTGTTTCTCCTATGTATAAATCAGAACAGTCCTCAGTGCATTGGACTGTCAGAACAGTCCTCTGTGCATTGGACTGCATAAACCACATTGCTCTGTTTGTGTCTAGGAAGCTTGTCCTTTGGGTGGACCAGCTTGTGCCTCAGAGTGTTGGTGACTTTGAAATCAAGCGGGATGTCGTGTTTATTGAAGATTCTACTGATTTTTTCGGAGACTCCAGCAATATACGGAATATCCATGTTTTTTTCCGTTTTCTGCTGTTTTCTTGTTTTTCTTAGCCCTCTTTTGCCTGGTAGTTTTTACGAAAGCCCAGTTCGGGTAGCCACAGGTTTTGAGGGCTGCCTTGACATGGCTGTTCCTTCTATTTACCTTTAGTGTTTGTTGGTATTGTTGTGGCTCTGTGATTTAGAGTCCTGATGACTCCCAGTTTGTGTTCCAGAGGGTGGTGGGAATCAAAAAGTAGATATTGGTCTGAACTGAAGAAGCCTCCCAGATGAGAGGTGAAACGTTTTCAAGAAATCTTCAACCAGTCCAGTTGCCTACTTTGAATCGCATTTGATTTTGCTAGTTTTCAATTATACCACGGCATATTCCGAGGTGGATTCCCTTTTCCAATAGTAGTGTATGCTGAGCTTTTCTTCGCAGATTTTGCTCTTAAAGGAGGGCCAATAACATACTTTTAAAATAAAGGCCCCCACAAAGTATCTTGTAAAGTACGATTATGACAAAATGAAAGCAATATCCACACTAAAAGAGCCAACCTCAAGTTTTGTCGATAAGGGTCAATTGACTTACCTGTAATTTTCTTTGTGAATGTTTATTGACTAGGCACTTCTGTCACGTTTCCCATGTCTATTGACTGAGATGATCTAAGTGATGATGCTGGTTCCACCATCCAGCTGTATCTTCTGATCATATTACATGAACTTCATGACCGGATGAAGTTTACACAGTTTTCATGGAATTGCTTGATTCCACATTTTTCCGGGAGCTTCCTTATTTTTACCCCTCACAAGGGGGTTAAGTTTTTACTGCCATTTAAACAAAATATCGACGGAAATGTGTGAGGCAACCCAAAGAAGAAACAAGTTTAGTTTAGTTTCAGAAGTAACAAGACAATTGGTCGGTGTGATGAAATTGTCATTATATGTTTGCATATGACCTTTGCAACAACAAATTAATTGGCCTGTGACTCTGTGAATATCAAACTACTTTACCTCAAATCTATCTTTCTGTCTGTACATGTATATAGTATTAGCTTAAGTTAAGAAAAGCTGTTAAAAAAAAAGCAAACATTATTCACTGTGACAACAAAAGAAATGTATGTATGAACCCTTTATAAGAGATTTAAGCATTTGTCGGTCAGAACATCTATGTTTCAGCCAATAACATACTCAACTATAAATGTTTATATCTTCAGTAAGAACACTCATAAAACGTGCACAGTGCTGGTGGAGATAATATGTGACCATTGGATTATAGTATTGGTTTGAGCCTCATTAGCCAGCAATAACTTCACACATGTGTTTCCAGTAGCAACGGATAAGATCTGGTCCAATTTCAGGAGTCATTTTGGACTGTGATTCTTTACAGACCTGCTTTGATGACTCTCAGAGCTTCTACCATAGCGTCTCTATTTGGATGATGTCTGGTTTCTTACTGGGCCACTCTAAAACATAGAATTTCTTTGCCTCAAGTCAGTCTGTAGTGGATTTATTTCAGGCTGGCTGGCGGACAGCCATCCTGTCAGTATCCAATAAAATATCTCAATAAACGTGGGAATCTATTTTGTCCCCGATAATAGCGAGCTTTCCAGCCCCTGAGGTGGCAGAAGGCAGTCCAAAATCAATGCTCCCTCCACTCTGCCTCTCCAGTCGGATTATTTGCTTCAGGTTGATGTGCAGTGGCCATTTGACACATGGCTGCATGATCCTCCTTAACAATTAAACCTTAGATGCATTAGTCCACTTAACATTTCCCTGTAGTGCTGTGTAGTGTTAGGGTGATCATGGGTAAACATAATGTGCCAAGGTACATCAGGCTCCCGACATGCACCATGAATGGCATATGGCAGACTTGTGAAAAAAGATGCAAACTTTTCACAATGACTCTTTGAAGCCTTAAGGGTGTGTTTTCTGAAATGTTCTATCATTCAATCACCCTGTGCCTAATCCCCTTCATCAGTAACTGCAGGACCACATGGAGGACTAAAACTATTTGATCTCATCCCGTCACGCTGAAAAAAGGGCACATTCATGCATATGCTTTACAAGTCTGATGAACAGCCCCACTGCCAGACATGTCTTTCTCACTCTGGACTTTTTGAAATTAAAGCGAGTCTTGTTTGTGACCGTGGTCGGAATAGTAACCGACCATTTGCATGCCTGTCTTCATGTGGAAAAAAGCAAAACAAAACACAAATCTAACGGTTAATAGAATTCGACCCATCCCTGCGACTGTGGAAATGCACACAGCAAAAAGTCTAAGTGGATTAATGGCGGGCACCCTCAATGTGTCATTGTCATTGCTAGTGCATTAAACATTCACCGCTGCTCTGCCTGTAACATGCCAGAGGACACAGGGCTATGTTTAGAGGACAGCACTCCTGACTCACCTTCACTCGACACATTACGCTACGGTACATCCTAATTACGTCAGGAATTATCTGCAGTTCAACGTCAGTGAGGAACACTTTTTGCCGCATTGCTATTTTTCACAAAGTAAGTGGGCCTACAGTTGCCCAATTTACAAAAAAACTAAAATGATTGGTCTAAATGTTGTAAAGAAGCAAGAAATTGGTATAATAACCTTGATTGCTTGTATATGTTTAGTCTTTTCATTAAACACATTGCTATTGTTGGCTTATTCAATGATTGGGTTATAGTATCCTACTGGTGGAAGTGCATGGTCAAAATGCATCCCTTGCATAAATTGTTTAACCTTACAAAACACGACAAGATGATTTACATTATTAAACAAAGGTTCAAGTGGTAGCAATCCTCGCAGTACCACTGACTGCTGTAATTGTAATGTTATACAGGAATCAACACTCATAAGTTCCTAAGCATACCATTTTAACATTACTGAACATTTTGACTTAACTCCTCGATGCTTCTTTCGTTTCGACTTAAAGTCATTATAAAACATTACATTTACCTTGGATGAAAGTGAGAGAATAAGAATAAGTGACTCAATCTAAAGAGAAAATGTAACGCAGTAAGTAAAGCAGTATTTAGATCAAAATTAGTCACTTTCCACCTGTTGTAATATTAATAGTGGACACAGAGACAGTTGGTACACCCCAGCTGCTAAGGACTGAGAGGGAGAAAGCAGGATTTAGACCAGTTGATAGTATGGTATGCAATTATATATCGAAAGTAAATGATAATGTCCTCTGTATAAAGGCTTATGATACGATATGTGCTCATCTTTTTTGTATTCCTGTGATTTTTACTTTTTGATTGATGGTTGCTACAATTGGTTAAGTGAAGATGGTGGAAAGTAAAATGTGATATGATGTAAAGTCGTTGGTTGGTATAAAAGTCTTTGAAGGTCATAATATCATCACCTGCTGAATTCATAATCATTGAAATTGGTGTTTTCTTTTATTTAGTTGGCCAGGTATTTTCCAGATTTATTAGTGTAGTATTTTAAATGTCTTTGTATGCAAGATCGATTTTCCATGTTTTCCCATTCATTTCAACTGAATTCAAGGTATAACTATTGTAGCCCCATGTGGTTCACAGAGTTCTCATATATATGGCTTAGTCCAGTGTTTAGGTTGATAGGAGAGATTAACAGAGGAAATGAGAGACACAATGAGGACCTAGAGCCACAGGGTACTTTTAAGAGAAAAATATATCATAAATTGATGCAATAACCAGATTCAAAGTTTCTTCACTAAACTAGCATTTTAGTGGCGACAGCATAGAATAGAATTATAAAATGTAAAAACTCATGATATTAAGTAACAGACAAATAATAGGAAAAAACAGCAAACAGAGGAGGAACAAAAGACAAAAAGAGGATTGAGAGCAGGACAGGGACTAAATGCACAAGGAAGGCATGGATAAGCCAAGGTGAAACACATTGGGGTGTGGTGGGCAATCATGGAAGCAGTAAACCAGACAAGGACATAAGTAAAACAAGAGGAAGATGCACAAAGCACAGGTTTTCAAACTAAGTACGAAACAAGTTTACCATCCCCTGATAAACAAGTCAAGAGTCCAAATAACGTTATTACATCCCTATAATTCAAAATGGAGACATTCAAAAGTGCTAAGTCTTTTAAAATTCCATAACCCAACATGTAAAATGTTGCTTATGTTAAAATGAATACCTTTATTACACTTTAAACTAAAATTCATCCCCTTTTCTCCATCAAAAAGATGCATGTACAAACTTAATAGATCTATGGATTAAACAATATTAACCATTTTACAATCAGCTGGTATACATGAATTACTTAATTTACAGTGAAATCCATGATAATAATGCTTGCTTGATTTGATTTTACAAACTCTAACACAATGAACCTTTAGAAACATCATACTGATATAAACTATAGTTATTGAAAACCTCAAAGTAAAAGAACACAAAAATATTTTAGAATATTTTAAATATTTCATAGAAATGTCAATTGTGAGGTATATATCAGGTCAATATAAGGAAAGTAAAAAACGATCAAGCTGCGGGACCGCAACTGGAGGCAAACTCTAACAGACAAGGGTCTTAACAATAACACCAACTAAAAATTTAGAAAGAAACCCCTAAACATGAGCATTTGTCTCCAGTTCAGCAGAACAATAAATATATATGTACTGTGATTGTGGTGCAATATTAGCAAATCACAAATATAATTTAATTCCATTTTTACACAGCACTGCTGTGACATCATCCTGACGGGATAAAAACCTATCATTATAAGGCAGGCCTCCAGCCAAATAGAGTCATAAGATCTTGCTCACTTTACAGGGCTCTTCATTCATATAATGAGTTGTCTAATTAATGTGATTTAAATTGAATTGAACAATGACATTTAACCCTAAAAAACATTTTCATTAATCACAGGGGACCACAGCTGGAGAGCCACAAGTTTAAAAGTGTCATTCTTTGTTAATTCAAGGCTACATTCACACAAATATGCTTTTGTTTTAACACGCATAACTACATAGGCATCTGGACTGACAGAAACATGGATAGGTATTACCAGCGTAGGACATGTAGATGGTGCAGGTGTCACAGTATCTGCTGTGCCTCTCCTGTTCCAACTGTTTCCACTTTTCACCTCCCTTCTCTCTCAGTGTGTCTGTGGGTGTGTTTGCCTGTGCCTCAGCTGTTACCTCTTCCATGTCTCACTCGCAGAAGTGTGGCAGTAATACCATATCAGTCGGCGTAAGTAAGGGAGCCAACAATCATTTCATTATTTACACCTCTGGTCCTGCTTTAACAAGTCAACTGATGTACTTGTTAAGGGTCTATCGCACAAAGTCACATTATCCAATACACTGTACGAAAAAAAAATCTCAGATAAATTATATTTCCAATGCAAACATTTTTATGACCTAGTGAGTGAATGTATATAGAAAAAAAGAGGGGACCAAGACTGAGCCTTGGAGGACCCCAGTGATGAGTCAGACACAGAACCACGCCAAAATACCCTGTAGGTTTGGTCTTTGAGGTATGATGTGAGCAGAGCCTGGGACACCCAGTTCATTAAGGGTGTAATGGAAGATCTGATGGTTCACTGTGTCGAACGCAGCAGACAGGTCCAGAGGAATGACGAAAGAAGGGAGAGAGGGAGCTCTGGCAGTGTGTAGTTGCTCAGTAACCGCATGAGGGCAATTTCAGTTTGTGGCCTTGAAGCCGGACTGGTGCGGATCTAGAAGATTGTTCTGTTTGAGGTAAGAAAAGATGTGTTTAAATATTGCAGGCCCAAGTGTTTTCTCAAGAAATGGAAAAAGAGAGAGAGGTCTGTACTTTTTCACATTGGAGGAATTCGGTGTGAGTTTTTTTAGGAGCAAGCAAATGAGAAGCTCAGGAGCAATGGACTGGAGGAGGTGAAAGGGAATAGGGTCTAGAGGGCTGGTGGCAGTGCGGGCTAAGGTAATGAGGGTAAGAACCTCATTAGGAGAGATGGGGGAGAAAGAAGTTCAGTGTGCAGGAGAGTTTATGTGTAAGATGAGGAAGTGATAACAGCTGGTGGATACGAAAAAGATGAGCATATGAGGGTCTGTATAACAATAGAAAGACTTACTCTTGTGTTGTGTTGGTTGAACACTACTTCCTCTGGAAGTAACTTAAGAAGCACCTGAAATTGATTTCTATAAAGGTGGAGCCAGGTGTGTCTGTTATACTGTCTGTTAAAGCAATCCTATGTTTTCCTTCTGTAAACTAGCCATGATACAGTTTTTCTCACCTAAATGAACTGACGCCAAACGAAAAAGACCATTGCTAAACCTTTCAACCTAAGTTCAGTATGCTGGACAGAATCTGGGCTTATACATTTATTTCTCCATGGTTCAGAGTTTTAAGCTGCACTCGACAGTCTTTATGCAATTAAGCATTGATCTTTCAGAATTTGCCCTTTGATCTTTCAATAACCATCCACTGATTTTGTTTGGTTACAGATGGTTGATTTAATTCAGCGTGTATAATCAGAAATCAGATAACATAATAATAATAATAGCACTGGTTTGGCTTGAAAGGGAACAAAGATTATAGATCGAAACAGCTATGAAACCTCAAATCAATCTGGGCCACACATACAGTATGTTTGAGATGTTGCCGTTAAATTGCTGTAAACAATGGTCCCCTCTCTGATCTATGTCCCTTTGACCAGTGACTTCTGGCCGAAAGAAAAACAGAGACAGAGTGGACCACATACCACAAGGAGGGTTGATCATAGTTATTAGATTTAGATTAGTCAAATCACTTTCACATTGCCCTCTTTTTGATCATTTCAGTAACGCAATAAGCATAAGCTGGAGAAGTATAACATTCACACCTATCTGCCATGACGGACCAGCTGTGCAGAGCCGGGAAATAGTTTCTTTTTTATTTTCACTATTTATGGCACCTTTTTGAACAACCAATTGCAACACTAAACAACCTTTCCACGAGAGACTTGTAAAGCCGTAACCCTATATTTGAACAACACAATCTCTCTCCTCTGTATGCTGTCAAGCTTGTCATTTTGTCTCTCTGTGTGACCAGTGGGAACACTTTTGCCCTCCAACATGGCCTAAAATGTCATGGCCCTGTTCACACACCTTGGAATGTTGTGCCATGCAAACACATTCAAACAAAAAAACATGCAAATATAGTAAATGCATAATGGAATGTTTATTTGAGCAAATATCAACGCTGCAGTTGAAGTTGTGTAGACACTGATGAAGGAATGGAGGTCGCTGATTCACTGCTTGATCAGTGAAAACAGTGCAGACGCATTACAGCACAACAGTTCTGAGTTTTTCAAAAATTCTGTAGTATGAAGCAACTCTACTTTGGTGGATTTAATCCCTACACTCACCTACACGTAATGGAGCCAGAAAATAGTGCTCCCTCCACCATCCCCCCTGTTCTCTCCATCCTTCAAACCTCTTCCTAAAGCCAGCTGCTCCCAGACTCCTCTGCACCCCGCCCCCCCCCTCCACTGGAGCAAGGAGAAACCCACAACAGAGTTGCCTGATTGAAATTCACAGTGTGAGCAGTTCCAATCTTTTGCATGCTGTTTCTCGAGCTTGCTGTGGGAGAAGAGTGTGACTATGTATCACTGTGTGGCGGTACCGCAGAGGTCCTCTCAGGGGCTCTCAGTGGTGGGCGAGCCCCTAATTGTTTGCTAACAGCGTGTCGGCGGTGGGCGGGGCTTCCACTGACTCATCACCTCACGATCCATCAGGGCTAATCTGGACTAAAATAGCTCTGATTGGATTTTTCAGCTGATGGGCTGCAAGTTTTAAAGGATTCTCTCTGCTTCTGCTTGTCAAATAATTATTCATCTGCACATTGAAAGCTGTTAAATGAGCCAGGCTAAATACTTTTCAGTCTAATGAGTGAGCAGAATTTGACCTTGTCACATTTTCTAACTTCAAAGAAAAGCAGTGACGATACCTTGGAATAATATATTTTGGAACAGCTGTTTTGACCTTTACAAATGTGAAAAACAAATTGTTGGCTTTGTTATACATCACGCTGGTAATTGTTTGACCTCTGGTGTGGCATCACAATTCATTAAGGTCATTTAGGCTGGTATGATGGCATTGAATAGTGGCTTGAACGAGTATAAAGTCATCATCAAATTCAAAAACGTTTCTAAGCAATGCAAAAAAGAATGCATACATTGTTGGGCTTAAAAAACTATTGACATTATCATTTAATACCTCAAATTATTTAAAAGAAAATTGCTAATTGTTATGTATTGTTCATACACATGGTTATGTGAGGAGTCAGTCAGTGAAGGGCTGTAATTAATATCTACACGCCAAATTAACACAGGTGTCTTGGCCAGACAGTGTAGTTGAATAATTAGGGTGGGATTTTGAAGCAGTGTCTTAGTTTACCAACATAAGAATGACCTACCTGCCACACAAGGCTTGTCCTGCAAAATGGCTGAGTCTGTATATTTGTAAGATTCAACACGGTGTCATTCAAGATGTTGGATTGGTTGGTCAAACTATATCCTTGAAAAGTACCACAAAGACTATTTCTAATGATTTATTTGCAATAGTTGTAACACAAGACAAGCAAAACCTGCATAGACACCTTTCCAGGATTGAAAATCTTGTGTCACAGGGTATCCTACTGTTGTGCCTTGTTACATCATCTGGCTTCTTTCGAACTAGATTGGACCCTGGATATTGTGCTAGTTCACTGTTAGATTTATTTTGTTGGTGTTACATACATTTTTGCAGTTTAGTTTATTTTTCTTTTTTTTGTTGCAAAATTGACACGTGACAGGAGCCAGATAAATCAAGGAAGTACTGTATATACAGTGACTGATCGCTCCCTGGCTTACAGAGCGAGATGTAGGAGTGTCCATACTACTTAATTAATTTAGTTAAAAAATAGTTTGTAATGTAAATACGTTTGTATATAATTTAAATATATATATATATATATATTTTGTATTATTAACCTTTAATTAAAAAAAACTGCATGCCTAATTTTACCCCCCACGGGATTGAATGTTAATCTGAGTATCTGTATCGAGTTTTAAATTCTAGTATCATAGCAACCCTAACGATCACTGATAAAACCCAATTAGGAAGCAAAGACACTTGTCCTCCTCATTGTAGACACATCATTTTCAATATAAGCTGTAATAATGTTGATTATCATAAGTGTTGACTCAGGTTGGGTCTCAGAATTCAAACAATTACAAAAAAGGTATACATTACCAACTAGGTGTACAGATTCTAGCATGACAAATGTTAAATGCATAATGAGAATGTAACATCTGGTGTTTCTGGAGCTTAATCCACTCTAGAGAGTAAAAGACAGGATATGTTGGCATTGGCTCCTAAAATCTTGATTACACTTTTAATAATAATTTGACAATTCCCCTAAATTAATTAAAGTGGGATTAAAAAAGCAGAGCACCCCGGTTGTTTACAACAATCAATTGTGACATATTCATCACAAATAGTTAGAGTGATTTTGTCAGTCCTGAGGGAAGCTAATTAAATTTGAATTTCAGAGATTGTTTGATATATGAAAGGTGTTGCCAAAATGAAACGCTGTTTGTTTAATATGCTAGATCACAGTTCTAGATTCATACTGAGGTTCATTCATCATTCCTCCAGATGCCAAATGCTTGGTGCCAGCCACACAGTCTGTACTCTGCTGTGTAATGTTGGCAGGTTAACATGATAGAGCATTAGCCGGCTTCTATTTCAAAATAATCCTCCACACGTTTGTTGGTGCTTACCCGCGAAAGGATGACGCATCAGGCCGAGGTTTAGCACTTGTTAATCTTTCGGTTGTGGGTATGTTTATGCGTGTGTTTGCAGCCATATTATTGCTGAGGCTCATGTGATTGAGGGAAAAATGCATTCCCTATCATGACGCATACATACTATACTGGCCGATCAATAGTTCACAATTGACCTTATATGCACTTAACAAATTGGCCATGTAGGGAAAGTGCAACTTTAAAGAAATATATATCATACACACAAATTAGCTGTGTTTGGCAGAGTTTGAGTCCTGAGACGATGCAAAGTCATGCAGGTAGTGTTGCAGCCTAAAAGCTGAGATGCTTGAACCAAATTCAGGGGAGCAGCGCTGCAAAAACAGACATACCAAGACTGTTCCAAAGTCTCAGTTTCTCTCGAATTTCACTAATAACCAAGATGGCTGCCATTGATTCAAGGAACCCATTATAGAGAGAGTATTACTGTATACATTGATGGCATCTTCTAGAATAGAAGGAAAACTGCACATTGTAATCACCCTTTGGAGTGTTGCCTCCCTGATACTTTGGATGTTCTCTCAATAGACACAGAATTGTAGTGACAAGGTCCTTTTCCCCCCCCCCCCCAATACACCGTGGTCCATCTGATCCACCAAATAACACTGGTTACACATAGATCAATATTTGAGCAGGGTGTGCAGCAGCAGAAGCAGGCGTGTGTTTGTCTATCTGTCTATCTCTGTGGACCAGGCCATTATAGTGTCAAGTCAGATGGGAGTTGGCCTTTGGGGTAGCGAGGCAGGCTGAGGGAGCGCACCGTAAGCCCAAGATGACCTGACAGCCTGGATATTTGATAACTGCCTCAACTCAGACTTCTAGCAAATGTGCTGGAGAGATACTGTCGGAGCATGGCTCCACCTTCAACCTTTCATGACAGTGGAGCTGCCCAATAAAAAACACAAACTTGATGAAACAGACGCTAGCTAGCTAGCTATTAATATTTAATCACCCTGATGATGAAATGTTACCTCCACCATGGCCTGAGAGAACCATTTCTCAGTGCGGCAAGGTTGTGGTTTTCCTTTCGTTAATGGTGTGTTGTAATTAGTGCTGTCCCATGATTAAAATGTGTAATAGTGATTAATCGCATGTTGTTTTTTTTAAATGCGGAAAACGCATGAATTATTTCCAAAGTAGCGTTATGCGCACTTCTATTTCTATTTTTTACATTTCTGTCACATGAATAAAAGTGCGATAACCTAAACAAATAAGGTGCTTTTTAAAAGCAGTATCCCTTTACACAGTAGCAGTTAAATAATGTCTTAACTTAACTTAAACATTAATTAAAGCAATTAAATGAAATAGAAAACCAGCACATACTGAGCAACAGTACGACATAATGCTGTGGCTACTTTAAATTCTGTTCCATTTTAAGGAGGAGAATTGAGTTTTTGTATTTATAATTTTACTACTACTAATAATAATGATACGTTATACAGTTCACCTTGGCTTTTAATAGATACAACTGAACCATATAAGTACTCACTGTCCTCACTTTCCTCAGTAACTTTGGTGGGAGTGTGGATTGTTCTTGATACATATCCATCAAAGACAGCAATGACACACAACAGCTTAAGCTGATGGAAAGGTCACTGTGTAGTTAGGTTCTTTTAACATTTCTGCCTGTGTACAGATATAACAATGACACACTGTGTGAATTAGTGGTCTTTGAAAATGTGTTTTGCTTCAACGGGTACCTGACTGTTCGTCTGAGGGATTCTCTTGTCCATGATTGTTTGCTTTTCAACTAGAGTGACAATACATATATGGAAAATAACAAACAAATGATTGTCTTTGCCTAGAAAGTTATTCTTTCCCCCATTAGATAAGTATCATCTATAATACAATATGATTGCAACATTGATTCAAAATATAAGTTCTTTGAAACTTTTCTATACAAAAAATGAATACAGTATCATTTAATTGGAATTCTTATTATTTAGTAAATGCTTTCTTTCTTGTTCTCTCTGTCTCTCTGTTTGTCTTTTTTCCAGCCACTCCACGCAGCAGCAAACCAACAAAGTCATCACCAACACAAGCCAGCTCATCAAACAGCTCTCTGATATAATCAGTGGCTCTTCACGGGTATTTGATGCTCTCATTCCTCCCTCATTCATTGTCATTTTCGAGAATAAACTGTGGATTGAACAAAATTGGCGCTAATTAAAGCTAATCTTGTTTTGCTGCACAGCAAGACCGTCTGCGCCTGACGCGACTAAAGACTGAACTCTCAGAGTCTGTGCAGTGTTATGGGGATCTGCAGAAGGTACACAATATACACACTTGCTTCCATAAATGCATTACTTTGGTTGTTGAATTCTTAATATTACCATACAGATGGTGCTGCGAGAAAATCGACACACACAAAAGCACAGAGAAAAAAAATCTGACCTTGTGAAGAAATAAAAACTGAATCTTCTTGACCCTGCCTCTTCATTTGTTCCTCTTTCAGAAAATTGCAGAACGCTCAAGGGCCTTGCTCCTTCCAGCACAGAGAGACAAGAAGGTGAGCTAATATGAAGGTGAAAATTCATCCTTTGCGTCACTGTCATTCATAAAAGAGCGGGATGAGGAGATGTTTTTTCTCTGCCTGATAGCATCCCCACTAGGACTCCTTTGAAGCCCTGTTTCGTCACTCTGTCTATGTCACTCTGTCTATGTCACTCTGTCATCATATCCATATACTCGTTGTTGAAATTACTTTCTCTGTTATCTGAATCAAAGAGCCTATTATGTTGACTAGGTGGTCTGACAGAAAGATCACAGTGAAAAAAGGCTGTTAATCAATAAATGTGTTTCCCATATTGATGCATACAACATCATATAAAATCTACTTACTGATATGTTTTCTATATGAGGGGATTCCAGCAGTAGAAATTGTAATATATAAAATGGAAAAATGTAACAAATATTGTCTGAAAATATAATGTATTAGGGGATGGCATTTGTAGATGTGTTTTCAGCCTCAGTTTTTTCTCATTGTGGGTACACAATATTTGATTGGAATTTGGGGCGCTACCCTTTTTGTTCCAGTGTTTTGTATTTCTTTGAATGGCCAACATAATTTTACAGAAGTTTTACAAAGATTTTGGTATTTTAATGAATATGAAACATCTATAACAGGTCATATTTTAATAAGTAGCTGGACTGTTGACAGGATTATCTCATAGATATGGGGGGCAGAGTGGTGTGTGGAAGTAGTGCAACATCTGTTTATCCTACTGCCGAAAAGGTAGCACTAGTGAGTTCATTAAACAAATAATAAAGTTTATTTTTGCCTAAACAGCGTATACGTATTACTGGTAATTCACAGCTACGCTGCTAACCGAACTCTTGTGCCCACTCTCTCTGAACAGATTGTGAACAGTGAGTGGGTGACAAAGCGTTTTTTGGACAGTTCAGTTTTTCTTGTTTTTTTTAATTTATTTCCAACTGCGTTCTGGCAGTTGAGGTGATCAGGTGGAGAAAGCAGAGATGGAAGAAGCAGCAAAACTATCAGTAAAACAGAAATTAAGAGTGTGAGAGTGAAGTAAAGAACAGCAAGGTGGAAGAGAACAGGAACAGTGAGCAGAGTGGAAACTATGAGTTTGTGTCTGACAACAGCGAGGCTTCGAGCATCGGCGGCAGCCACAGGAGTTTATTCCAAACTAAAAATTAGCATGGGATAAAGGTGGAGGACACTTCCCTGGCCCTAGATATTTTTAAAAACATCTGCCAGACTCCACATGAGCCAGAGAAAAGAGTCTGACCTGACCTACCGAGAGGTTTTTAGATTAAATAAACTAGTGCTGAAATCTAAAAGACAAATGAACTGTGATGGCAAAAACTTCTCACTCTTTTCACAATCTTTTTTAGTTTCTTTAACATGGTTTTTACCAAGAAGGTTTTTATAATGGGAGCTGGTTACCAAAAAAAGAAAAGGTAATGTGGCAGCTCCTCAACATCCTTTCAGTGCAGCCAAAATGGCAATTTACGAAAGAACAAAGTGGAGAACAGAGAAGGGCAGGAAGCAGAGGCATTGTAGGGAATAAACCTTAGAGCAATACTTTGCCTGGATTTCAGGATTTATAAAAATGTCAGCGACCTTAAGTCTTTAAAAAAATGCTGGTGCTGCCAGCATGCGGTGGTCAGCTGCTTGGTGGAGGAAGCATGTTAAGTGATGGAGAGGTGGTGGGTTTTGGCAGTGTAAAATCTGCCTCCCAAATGAATAGAGCAATTGTTATTTTCAGTGGTAACACATCAAAAGTCAAGGAAGTTGTTGAAAAAGACGTAACAATAAAATACTTTCATCCCCGTTCTCCCTTTGGCAGCACTCTGCCAGGTGGAGACATTTAGTTTCTCTTATGTCTTAAAAGTTGGCTTTAGAAAAATAATGGCAGAGAACATATTTTCATGCTTTTTTTCCAGCCGCAGGGCCTTCATCACATATTCAGCCCAAAAAACAGAACACGAGTCGAACTTTCAGACCATCCTGAGGTGTATGAATCTAAGCTGGTCTTCCTCAGGTCAGTTTGGAAGCAAACTATACAGTAAACTGGAGGCTAAACCATCACTGTCTGAGCTCCACTCGGCTCTGATGAGCATGTAGAACAGGAGAGCTTCAGGGATTGATGGACTTTTTACAGACTTTTTGGTCTGTACTGGGGAAGATTCCGCTGGAGATTCTCAGAGACAGTTTGTAGAAGGATGGTCTGCCTGTGAGCTGCAGGAGGGCAGTCAGCACGCTGGTACCAAAGAAGGGTGACATGCAGAAACAAAAAAACTGGAGACCTGTGTCCCTGTTGTTTACAGACTAGAAAATCCTGTTGAAGGCCCAGGCGTCCAGTTTCGGACAGTCTCTGGCTCATGTGGAGTCTGGCAGATGTTTTTTAAAAATATCTAGGGCCAGGGAAGTGTCCTCCACCTTTACCCCATGCTAATTTTTAGTTTGGAATAAACTCCTCTGGCTGCCAGGCAGGTGATGAAGTCAATCATTCACACTGACCAAACCTACTGTGTGTGCAGCAGAATCAAACGTGATAATATCACGTTCATTTGGGATGTTTTGGAAGTCTGTAGTTCATTGGCTGTAGACACTGGTCTGATTTACATAGATAATAATAATACATTGAATGTTTAAAGTGCCTTTCATTACTAAAAGCAATCCCATGGTGCTACAGGTGGTATTACAGTAACAAACAGAAAAGACACAAGATAAAAACATCATAATAAGATTTAAAAAAATGCTTTTTTTAAAAAGAAAGGTTTTTAGGCCCTTCTTGAATAAGTCGGTGGCCTGTGGAGCCCTCCTGTGGTCTGGAAAGGAAGAAGAAGGAAAAGCTTTATTTGTCCCACACACAAACATGCTCAAGCAGCACACACAAAACCATGTCAAGGGTAATGTCTCCTCTGCCTTTAACCCATCTGTGGCCACCATACACACAAACATGGCCAAAAAGCAGTGAGCAGCTTATAAGCGCCCAGGGAGCAGATGTTGGGTCGTTTTTTTTGCCCGAGATGGTGTTGAACTGGCAACCTTCTGGTTGGGAATGTGTCTCCTACACCACAGTCCACCTTCCTTCCACAGGTGTGTTCCACAGGTGAGGTGCAGCTGAACAAAAGGCCCAATCCCCCATGGTGTGGAGCTTGCTCCTGGAGGGGTGGTGCAGGTTTTTATTTGCGGAGCGGAGGTTGCTTATTGAGGTGTTGTTTGTGGTGAGAGGAGTACCTTGAGGTAGGAAGGGACATTTCCATGAATGCATTGATAGGTGAGTAGAGAGATATTGTAGTTGATCCTGAATGAGACAGGCAGCCAGTGGTAGTTATGTGTTCATATTTTCGCATCCTCATCAGGATCTTAGCGGCGTTGTTCTGAATGTATTGGAGCTTCTGAAGGCTACCGCTGGGAGTCCCGATGAGGAGAGCATTGCAGTAGTGAAGTTTCGTTGGAGAGAGCGGGACGGAGTTTGGCAATGTTCCTGAGGTGGTAAAAGGAGATCTTGCACAGGTGTTTGATGGGGGTGTCATAGGTTTGATGAGGGTCAAATCTTCAAACACCTAGGTTGATGACTGATGTTGATAGGGGAATGGTGATGTGGGTAGTCCGGGAAGACTGGACCTGGTGTGGTGTGCCAACTATGTATAGCTGTGTCTTCAGTGCAGCAATGGAATGATTGTTCATGCTGCTATGATGGACACCACAAGTTGTGTGTCTGAGACCTTGCACCTCCCAAGGAAATGTAGTGTGTTCTACCAGGAAAGTAGGACTGGAACCAGCTCAGGGCGGAGTCAGATAGTCTGATGGTGCACTAGAGACCTGCTGAAAGGTCTCCAAGAAGACCTGGAGAGGCTGGGAAATCCCTGGCTGTGTGCTAATAGTAGGGCAGGATATGGTGAAGGAGCTGGAGAGAACTGTGGTATTGGTGTACGAGGGTGTTTGTGGCCTGAGCAGATGCTTTATGGTGGAGAACAACTGTTTGGAGTTTCCAGTAGCCATTTGTGTTTAAGAGACCACTCACTGGGCTTGCAGACCTGGTATACAGGCTGCTGTGCTTCTGTATCCTGCAGCAGTTTGGTGGACTTAGACTGAGCTCGTCTCTGTTTTTAACAGATTTAAAGAATGTGAACATGTCTTCTCTGCCTGTTTTTTTAATCATAGTCTATTTAAAGTATGCAGGATGATGGAAAAGACAAAAAACATTGTGACACTCTTCACTGGCTGCTTAGAGAGCCCGTGCTGTGCGGAGGACAATTAGACCGGCCTGGCTGGGCTGGACCAACCCTGGCAGGAAAATTCGACACAGCAAACACTTCAATACTGGGTTAGATGGTGGAGCTGACGGGACCTCAGCTGATATGCCCTGATGGTCTAGCTGCATGTTTTGGGGTGTCAACTCGAGTTGTTAGCCTATTACTGACACACTGGATACATCAGCTGACTGTCTCTCTGCTGACTGACTATGGTAACAGCTCCCTGCTCCCGGACCTATCTTGTCATCACTCTGGCTCTCCTGACCTCAAGGACTTTTCTTGACCTTTCCTGAGAGACCCTGCATGCGTGATACCTCCTTGTATCTCCATGGAGGAGCTTACAGCTGCTGAGACAGATGGCATCTGGTCTAGCCACAGGACTGTAAGGACTGCCAGTAGACTTTTTCCAAACACTTCTTGAGGTGCTTGGGGACTGACCTGTGGGAGGTGCTGCAGGAGTGCTTGAAGAGAGGCATCCTGTCGAAAAGCTATACTACCACTTATACCCAAAAAGGGGGACTTGGCTCAACTAAAAAAGTGGAAGCCGGTGGCATTACTATGTACAGACTATGCTCTTTTGTAAAAACTACTCACCTGCAGGCTAAAAAACTTCATGGACCTGGTCGTCCACAGAGACCAGTCTTCATGTTAGATCCATCAGAGAGACCTAATTGATATAGGCAAAGTTTACAATGTTGATGTCAGGGTGATTTCCTTGGATCAGGAGAAGGCCTTTGATAGAATTGATCATGGTTATTTATTTTCCCCATTTTAAGTGCTTTTTGTTTGGGGGGGGGGGGTGTTAAGTGTACAGAAATTGGCATAGACTAACAGTACTACTTTCACCAAGGGGCCGGATTAAAGACATCTAGAGGGCAATTGTGGATTTTTACATCGTATCTCTTGTCACAATTTTCAGACCAAAACACTTCAGAGACTGTTGTACAGCTTGGGACTGCCATGTACAGACACTGCCTGGCTGCTGCTGAGGAAGGCTTGGCGGCTGAAATATGGACTTAACAGGACTAACACCTTTCTATTAGTTGGTGTTACAGGCTTGGCTGGTTTTGATATCTTGTCGGAAAGAGATGACAATACCAGGATTGCGGCTCTCTAAATAGCCTCTCTTCAGAAACAGCCCCATCAAATCCAAGGTCTTTTCTTCCATCAGCCTGAGATCTAAGCTGAGACAGGCTGGAATTGTCAAACTGGGTCATTTCATAAGGAGCTATGTTGCTTACCTCGCTGACTTGCTTAGTATCAGGTCCAACAGAGTGCTTCACCGGCTGGTGGAGAAGGTCTGTGCTTCCCTGCCAGAAATCCAGAGTGTTTGCTGAGTACCGTACTCTGTCTGACCAATGGGATGATGGATTTCAGTATGTCGTTCACTCTCTGGCTATCTCTCCAGTGTTTGGAGGTAACCCTGCTGTCTCTGAAGACTCAAGAGTGTTCCGACCCGTGGACTCAAGAGTCTTCAGACTTTGAGAATCTGGGTAACAAAGACCTCTACATCATCAGGGTTAATGTTGCAAACCTAAGCTCCCTGGCAGGGGCCAAGGTGTCGAGGTGGACAGAGTTTTTTGGCATGGGATCCTCCCAGAGGGGCTGTTGGCGGGTCCCTGTACAAACCTACTGTGGACAAACGGACAGGAGACCTCCAGTTGAGGATTGCACATGGGGCCATAGCTACCAACAGATATCGAGTACACCTTGATCATAAACCAATGAGAACATTTAGGGGTGCTGCATATGACTGCAGCCCTCGCATGTGCAGGAGGAAGACAGAGTGCTTAGATAAAGATCATAATTGTCCATAAAGTTGGTGGAATTGATAAATATTGTTAATTTTGTCATTGTGTAACTCCTTAACCTGCATCAATGAAATAGCCATTTTTTTACTGAGATTCTCCAAAGAAAATCCAGTACAAACAAGGAGCACAAGACTTCACAGACTAAAAGGTCCCCTGTACAGTAAATCCAGCTGTGCCCACTTCACCTCACTCTAACAGGGACATTTGATAATATAAATAATTATTATAAATGTTGATGATCAGTTTGTGCTGGTTTTATATTTCATTTGATTATGTTAGTTAATGTTTACATTGATTTACAATATTTGAACCACACAGATGTAATGAAGCCTTGTTTAGAAATTACACACCAGAGACTGTGCCCCACCCATATGCAAACAGGTAATATTTGACCAAAACACAGAGTTTAACTAAATGGATAAATTGCTCCATATACTGGGATTTTGTTGAAAGGAGATAAAATGCCATCAGATCTCAGCTTTGGCGATTGATTGTAGAAAGTAGGTACATCTGGACAGACCCAGGCTAACTATTTCCTTGTATTGAGTCTGGGATGTTATCTTTTTTGGTCATTAAAGGTTGTATATTATTTACGCATATTCACTTAAAGAGGGAAGTTCAAGTTTCAGCAAACAGACCAATTCCTGAGACACGACTTTGCTTTTGAATGGAATAGAAACAATTTACAGCCTAATTTGGCTGGACAATGGTAGCTCTGTGAAGAACCATTTTGCAGAGACTGACTGGTTTTCATTCTCAGATTCAGCCAACCCTCATGTTTCCACGAGGAATTAACATGAACTTTTGAAACATCAATATCTAGGAGCGCTCTGGTAGTAGCATGGTTAAAGGCTTTGGATTTGATTTAGATGTATTGTCACATGTACAGCACAACAACCAGTTACATCTCAGACAGTTGTGGGATTCAGTTTTAAAGTCTGAACTGTAGTCAATAAACAGCACCCTGATGTAGCAATCCTTGCCCTCCAGGTGAGTGAGAGCTGTGTGAATGCTGACAGCGTCGTCAGTGGACCTGTTCTGACGGTACGCAAATTGCAGGGGGTCCAGGTTATTTGGGATGTTGGCCTTTATGTGTGTCATGACTATCCTCTCTGTGTCTCTTTTCATCACTATTGAGGTGAGTGCAATGGGGTGATAGTCATTCAGGCAGTTGACAGTGTTTTTCTCAGTTTTATCTCACAATGGTGTGGACTTGAAACAGGTGGGCACAGAAGCTTCTTCAAGGGACAAGAACACCTCAGCTCGGAAACAATCAGCGTTGTGTCCTGTGTGCTCTCTGGCGATCCCTCTCTGCTGGCTGCTGTTGGGGGCCTCAAAGTGAGCAAAAAAGGGCATCTGCTAGCTCATCTGGCAGTGAAACTTGGTTGTTGGTGACCTCCCTACTTTTTTGCTTGTAGCCTTAGATGTACTGAAGGCCTTGCCACATTCGCCAAGAGTCAGCGGTGGTGTAGGAACTTTACAACTTCATACTGTACTGTCTTTTGGCATCCCTGATGGCCCTGGGCAGGTAGTGTCAGGCCATTTTGTATTCCTCAGCTGTGCAAGAATTGAATGCAGCCGAGCAGCTTTTTTTTTTTCTTTTCTATCATTAAATAACCAGGTGTCTCATGCAATAATAAGATACAGAAAATACACACTTTTGGATATCGGCAGATCTCACCAGGAGATCCGACTCGCCTTTTTTTACGACACCCAGGCAGTGCTACTCTCTGCAGTAACAACAGTGTAACAACACCGGCCTCAGGTGAGCAGCCCATACGGAAACAGGGAAAGAGAGGGGGACTACACACCAGGAGCTAAAGCTACATGACCACCATTATCTAGCCTGCTGCTAGCAAACATTTGCTCTCTGGACAATAAAGTGACCGAGCTGACAGCAAGGATTACTATGTGAGATCAGAGAGTGCTGTGTTTTCATATTCACGGAAACATGGCTCTCTGGAAACACGGCAGACCCAGCTATCCAGCTGGACACTACCATTGCAATTTCCGAACTCTGTTCCCCAAGTACCACCAACACTTTTCCTGACGAGGACAAGTAACTCCCGGAAGTGCACACCACATATCACCTGTTCAACCCCTGTTCTGAGACAGTGAAGATTTATTGAATTGAATTGTTCAGGACCTTTGCAGCATATCATACCTCTGCTCTCTCCCCTTCTTTTCTTTTTGCCTCTTTGCTATTTGACATAAGCAGAAATTGATGGAAACACATAGTCCATAAACACGTCATAGTGGGAACTATCACATAGACAATTTGGTGTACGTTTGGCATGTTTATGGTGATGTAATAATAGACACTGAAAAGACATCAACAGTACTACATCTTAGTTGCGAAACCCCCTTTTTTGCTGTGTTTATGCCTGGCGTCCATTTTGCGCTGAAGTTTTTAAACCCTTAAAACAGACTTTTGGAAAGACCTTTTTAGTTTGTAGGTTTGTGTTTTAGTATGGACATGGTTAGGGTAGGAGTAAAAACGTTTTTTGTACCAGACTGTAAACATGTTTGACGATTGACCATGCGGACACCACACTTTGTTCCAGTCAATTCTGCAGTTTGTTCCAAACACCAAATTTTATTGCTATTGGCATTTAAACTAATGTGTTTGTGTGTGTGTGTCCTCACAGAGTGCACAGACCCCATCCAGTGAGCAGCTGGAAGAGGAGCCACTGTTTGGAGAAACTGCAGGCTTAGAGGAAAGGGCTCAGGCTTTCTTGTCTGAGATCAGCGAGGAGGATGTGGAGGTGCTTCACCAAAGAGAAGAGGCTGTGCTTCAGATTGAGGTAAGAACACTAATATCAAATCAGTTTAACTTTGTATTTGCTATGTTCACGTCATTGGAAGTGAATTAAACATTGAGACATCACACAGTTGTAGAAGAACTTCACAATGATTAACGGATTGTTTCTGCACGAGCAGGTAGATATCAAACTTAGTACTCTTTAGTGGGAAAATTAAAACTTTTTTCATATACTACAAATCATTAGCTGTAATCTAAAATGAACTAGGTTAAATAGATTGCGGTTAGTTTTGTTTTTTTAATCCCAGGAGCCAAATATTTGCTACTCATAGTTCAATCTCACCCAACTACCTACAGCCATTCAGCCTACAAAATCCATAGTTTCTCAATACTTTCAGTTCAGAATTAAACTGTATTCCATGTGCTTTGAAAACAACAACACATTCTACAACATACTCTCCAAAAACATAGAGACAAACAAGTTCGATATTTGTTTTCTTGAAAATGTTTCCTCCCAGGAGGGCAACACATGCCAAGTTAGTAACTACGAACTCAGCCAGACTTGTTTTTTTTTCCTGCCCGCTCCAAAAGCTTATTATTATTTTGTCATAGTATCCCCATGTTGCTGCAGGTTATTGAATTATTAAGGTGCTCAAACAGACTTGTTTGTCCCTTTACCTGGGCAAAATGTGTTCGTAAATCCTTATATTTCCAGACTAGGCCTCTTTTAAAGAGCAAACCATTCTGTGAAATCATGTAAAACCATTTTCAATCATTTACATATCTCTAATGCAGTGTTTTGTGCGACCCTTAGTAGTCCGCGAGACTGGCATCGCACTAACCCTGACCTAACCCATCCCACAATTTTTTTTATTGGTTAAGTGGTACTTGGTGTGAAATGGTTTGAGAAACACTACTCTAATGTGAACTATATATATATATATATAACAATACTGATCCAATCACCTGGCCTTGCTATAACCATAGTCTCCCCCCCCTCTCTCACATGTTCACTCCACTCACCTTAAGGAGGTGATTGGAGGCTGCTGGTGTCTTGTGGCCTTAAGTGAGAGGCTCGTTAACAGCTCCCTCACAGGCAGAATGTCAACTCTCAACATCAACATGAATACATTTTTTAGTAGTAGATGTGGTGCTTGAATGCTTAGACATGGCGTTTTCTGTATTAACATTTAACTGAAACCACAACCTTACCATAGCCATGGGTTTTTGTTAACTTAACCAGTAGGCACAATGACTAGTGAGTCTTTTGATAACGTATGATAAAACTCCATCAGCGCTCTCAGAGGCATATGGCTGAATCAAAGCCGATTCAAGCCTGGCACCTGGTGCTGCCGTCTGCTTTTTAAAATGACAAGCCCATGTGTGATGGTCCATCTTTGGACAGCAGTTTGCCATCCAGCCGTTTGAAGACTAATGATAATGTTTAAGGATCACTTTGAGGCATAATGAAGATGCATCTCTGTGTCCAGTTGGAGCAGTCTGAACTTCATCAAATCAGTTAATCCCACTGCAGGAGCTTCTCTGAAGAGTAGGTAAAAAAAAAGAGAACCAAAAGAAGGGAGACATTAATCTCCCCCTGCAGAGTGACACACAGCGAAAAGAAAATGACAGCTTTATTTCAGCACAGGCGCCAATGTGGGCCAGTCAGATGATTGGTGTTTAAGACAGGGCTGTCTGCACTGTGCTTTTAGTGTAATGTAGTGTTCGGTTCACAGACAGGTGCCGAGGGGCTCCACGTTGTTACACTGGGGAGACTGATAGTATCTGCTTTTTTTTTATCCTCCAAGCCGCACTCCTTGCCACAATTATTGCGCCCCCGAACACCACCTCTCACCCCTTCATACGACTATATCGGCGGTGTTTGCTCCAAGTCCCAAAACGCCTCACTTTTCTTCACCGCCATGCTCCCAGAGGAGCAGCAAGTTCCTCTGTTATCAGTCCTCTCTCTCTCTGTGGAAAAAGCTTTGATGTAGTTTTTAGGGTTAATTCTGCCTTCCTCAGAGACTGCGCGTATGTGTGAACTCTGCTGAGGCTGAGCAGGCAAGTTACAGTGCACTGACTGAGCAATTTCAGTCTCTTTGGGGTTTAGCTTGCAAAGCCTTTTCCCTACCCCACCCCCTCACCCATTGTCATGTTTGATCAATGTATTCTCTGGAAAAAGTCCAAGATGCTGCTGTTTATTAGCAGATACAACCATGTCTGCTAGAAGCTGAACTGCAACTGCAACAGTGCTTCAGGGTTTGTTCAGATGCAGCTTTTTAAAAATGTATAAGTCATAAAACATGACATTTATTATTGCTAGCAGATTCACCAGCAGGTGGTTGGTGTGGGCATTAGTGACATTATCACAAGCATATTTGTGACAGTAAATAAGTGAATTACAAATAAAAAAGCCAACAAAGTGAAATCAGTCCGCACAAGGATGTCAATGATCTTGAGCTTAGTAGATACCGCAAGAAGTTATTTTCTGGCTTTCACAGAAAGCTGACATTGTCTTTTTTTGTGTTAATTCAAAGAGAACAGAAGGTGGATTCAAGTAGAAATGTCCAGTTGTCAGACAAATGGAAATGACAGGCTTTTACATTTGATCAACATGGCTGATGTCTGGCTTCAGTTAACCCAAACAGGGTCTAACCCGTTAGACTCCTAATAGACTAATCCTGGGATTGGAAGCAATGTGCTGGATATAAAGGCCTTTCAACACCAATCGCTGATATGATTTAGTGGAACGGTTTCCAAAGTAGGAAGTAGGCCTCCCTATGGGGCTTCAGACAGTTTCAGGGTAGTGAAAAATATTACATGAGTTATGACACTATCAAAACGACATTACATAGAGCAGTTTAAATGTACTGTCGGGGGGGGGGGGGGGGGGGGGGGGTCGGGAACATTTTGGTTGATTATACATTTTTTTATATTTAAAATTATTTTTCCAACTGAACATGAATATATGAGTTTATCAATTCAATAGCTAAGTATTGAATGCACAATAACAGGGTATCTATGTTTTTGATGTATAGTAGGTGCTGCTCCATCTCTCCATTGCTTTGAGGGTCCTTTTGTTCTATGCTATGTTAGTCTCTAACAACTGTTGATTTTTTGTCAGGTAAGCTCAGGGCATTAGAGACGATAGCTTTCAAAGGGAATCTGAACATAACACCTGATCCAGTAGAAAGAAAGAGAGAAAAAACCCCACACTGCGCATGTCTGCCATACCAATGTATTCTCAGTACAGTGTATACCCAACAGTGAAGACAGCTGTAGTATGAAAGATCAAAAGAAATTGGATGGCAGTCGACAAGACTTTTGAACCGCAAGTGCAAGTGGTTTATCAGAAGAAGCATTTGTCATTGACCAGGAAAATCAAAAGAGAATAGATTTTTCTGTCCGCACTGAAGCTAATAGTAAGATGGCAGATCACATACCAGGGTGCAAAATACCTACCTGCAACCTGCAATTTGCAGACAAATTCTGATATTGCTCGTAAACACATTTAGAGCTCGCAATTTTGCAAGTTTCAAAAATCTAAGTGGCCAACGCATATTTAAACTGGAGACCAACAACTTTTCTGAAACTGTCACGTCACAATCTTCTTTATGTAACATCTTTGGTGGTACAGCTCTAGTATTTTGGCCAATCAGTGTCAAGATAATGGCATCGAATTTCCAGGGGAGGACAGCTCGCAACAGGGTGGGAGACATTGAACCCCGCTCCTGTCTCCGAGCGAGAGAGAAGAGTTATGTGCCCGGCGCAGTGTTGCCAGCTTGACGACTTTCTTGCTAAATCAGTCGACTTTCCCCTCTGCAACCTTTTTTTATTTTCAAAAGTGACCAGTGACAAGTTTATCGCCTTCTTCTAGTTGTATTGGAGCCTTTATTTGTGTTTTGGCAACTCTGACGTAAAATCACGTATCGTTGTGCAGTGATTGTCCTGAAAGAGCAGCGGGTGCTGCCGTGAGCCCCTCTGCCGCCCCAAAGCACTCACTGGCGGTCAGTCTCACAGTCGAAATCGATAATTTGCACCTTTGAAAGCTTACATAGCTGTGTATGCCTGTATGACATGATATGATATGATAAAGGCTTCACCAGAGTAAGAAGTAGTAGGGCAGGAACATTCCATTATTACCTGCGGCAGTTTTTCAAAATTGCAGGTACAATTTCTGACACCTCGCAATATTGCAGCCAACAAAAAAAAGTATTTCACACCCTTTACACTATTGGTTGGAAAATGTGAATATCAACTTTCTGAGAAATCAAAATGCTTACTTTCCACTCCATCCATTCATCCATCCATTGGATGATCTACTAAACGTAATAGTACAGGCCTCAAGCTCCTACAATGAGGGACAAGTTATGTTTAATTTTTCAATTTCTGTAAAGGTTAGATGGAGTAAAAAATACAAGACACAGAAGGTACATTTAAGTATTTGCAATAAACAGTGAAATTACTTTAGGCGCAGTCATGCAGTCAGCAGTAAAGCATACTTCTAACGAGCTCTGACACTTTGTTGAGGTTTAGTTGAAGGCAACGGTAAAACTTTTCTGCTTGGATGTCAGCTAAATTCACCACACCACCATTTGACCAGTTCCCATTCTATTGGAAAATATTTTGTTTGTATCCTCTCATAGATAGCGAACTTCAATCTAGCGTGACTGACTTTGTAGCATTAATCACCAACAGTGTCAAACCCTCTGCTTTAGCCTTCTCTTCCTCCTAGACAGAATCTCTGTCTCTTTCTCTTATTCTGCCTGAAACCACTTTCCCCCTCATATAGCCAAACTTTGTTAATGAAAAAGTAAAATTGCTAATTATGTCTTGTTCCCTTACCTCATCTCTCAGTTTGCACTGAAACAGGTATTAGAATTGTTAAATCAAATCACATCCGCTTTAACTGGTAGAGCCTGTACAGATTGGAAGGGTGTAATGCAGGCAAAAAAAGGAGAATAATTAACTGTGAAGTCTCCTCGGCCCATTCAGCTCACCTCTTTCAAGCCCATGAAGCTTATACCTTGATCTCTCCACACCTACCTGTCTATGAACCCACCAGCTAACCTCAGCATTTCTTCCTGTCTTAAATTCCCTTTCTGTCATGTGTCCAATTTTCAATCAGCCGAGCTTCCTTGTGCGCTCACACACCTGTTCCCAGTTTCCTCATCATCACAGACACGTTGACACGTGAACCTGCCATTGTCATCTGTTTATGTTCCCCAGTGGTATCCTATACCGCTGTCATTCCTCTGCATCAGCCTGTTTGAGTGTCAATGTTTGGGTTCTCTCTGTCTGTGCTGCCTTCAGCAATTGTGGCAGAGAAACCAACTAACCACTAGACCCCATCCCAGGATGATTTTGGAGGGACCTGTGAAACATTTTATCACACGGTTTAGGTACCCATAGGACTGCTTAAGATCAATGTAAAATATGTCAAGTCAGTAATTTTAAGCATGAGATAGGTCACCTACACTTTAATAACCAATGAGCAAACAATATAAACATTGCACGTGTCAGGACATGGTTCAGGAAAAAGGACATGAGAAGTGTTGCATGTATAGCAACTATGTGGGTGAATAGGACATGTGCTTTACATAAATAAGATAAAATGTAGTGCAGTCACCATTTAACCTTAGTACCTTAGTCATACTCGCAGTACCTGTCCGGAAGAGGAGCCATGACACACTGGCTGCAAAGCCAAACAACTTGTGTCTGCCACGCTGCGCCATAGCCACCAACGGAGATGCGGAAAGAGAGGAGAACAAGTGCGCCGTCCCTGTTTATAAAGGTTTGCACAGCAATTAATGTGCAGGACGCTGATAGGTGTCTCACATCTACCCCCAATTGACCATTACCCGCAGGATGGTATAGAGTGGTACGGGATTTTGCAACACAGTACAAGGAGCAAAGCTGTTGAATCAATGAACTCAAAATTCCTACCTTGGTCCGAGTGAAGGTGGCTCCGAACACCAAAATTGAAGAACCGTCCACAAATCAATACCTGGGTCACAGTGGAGGCCTGATGAGCCCGTGTCGGAATGGCTACAGTGAATTAACTGAACAGGTTCCGTTATGACCAGAACATGTTCATGCCCACTCCAGGAAGGTTAAAGCAGCGTGAAATTGACCCAATTTTTGGATGTATGAGGACATACCCGGCCAATAGCAGCACTGCCGGACTAACTCCGTGGTACGTGCAATGCCTTGGTGGCTGTGCTCTTGAAGTAACTGGTTCAAGGTCTCCTGCTGGAGAGCTGCAGGCAAAATAAGCTGTAGGTACTCTTCTCCCCCACCTGAGTGGAACACCTGCCGGAATAGTACCCTGTCTTTTCATCTATGCGATCCCATTGATGAAAAAGTGCCAGTCTGTGGAGCTGCCCTCCTTCGGCCGAGTTAGGAGGAGCCTTCAGTTGCCAGAATACCAGCTCTTCCTGAAGGATGGGATCCTCTCCCTGCAAAGAGCAAAAATCTGATACTGAGTGAGACCAGAGAACAACCTGGCTGGAGATGACGTGCCCCAAGTAACCAACCTCGCATTGGAAGAATGCATATTGGTCCAGTTTTACCTTAAGGCCCTCTTTTTCGAGCCGACCAAGCACCATCTCCAGCCTTTGCAGGTGTTGCTCCACAGAAGATGAAAAGCAGCAATGACTGGCCAGTTAATCGTCAAACATCCTCTGCATTAGCCACTAAGGTGCTTGGGGCATTGCATAATCCAAAAGGCATGCGATTGAATTTGAAGAGGCAGTTTTGTGTCTGTCCTGCCCAGCCATAGGCACGTGATTGTAGCTGCTGGCCAAGTCAATGGTGGAGAAACCAGCGAGCTCTTGAAAGTACATCCAGGCGCTCCTCTTTACGAGGCAGGAGGAGCCTCTTTCCTGGTCTTACCGTTGATGAGGCAATAATCAACACACAGGCGCAGGTTTCCATCCTTTTTCCCCATCAGCACGATTGTTGATGCATATGGGCTACTCTATCTTCCTAATGACCTGGGACTCCAACAGTTTGTTGACTTGGGCCATTACCACTTCGTACTCCAATGGAGGGATGCGCCGGTATCTCTGCCGGCCTCGAGCATGTTCAAGAACGGGTATGTCATGTGGTTTGTGAAGCCCAAGTCTCCATCATAGGCTGAAAGTCAGACTGGTACTGGTGCAACAACGATTTTGCAATTGTCTGCTCAGGCTCGTTTAACGCAGACAAATCCAGCCTCTAATCTGGCAGGCTGAGACTGAGGTGGAAATTGTCGCAAATGTTTACCCTACCTCTGTCACACCTGCAGGTAGACTAACAACATGAGCAGCACTCAAGAAGCTAAGACCAGTTTGTGGGTACGAGGGGGACCTTGTTCGTCCCTGTTACGGCCACTGGTGTGACCGTCCGTATATTTAGTATATTTCTGTTAGTGTGTCGCCTTCTGTTATTCCTGTATTTATTCCTGCGTCCGGATGACGTCATCCGTTTTCCTTGGGGATTGCCTCCAGCGTGACGCCCTGAGACCGCCCACCTGAGGATGTCCCCGTTCCTGTCTACCTGCTCCTGTAGCGTCATCGGCTGGGCGGCCATTCCCTAGCATGGACCAATCACAGCAGTCTGTATATTATGAATGGAAATCCGTTGCGCAGGGAGGGGCAGTTATATTATGTGAGCTGTATCCTCCGGTTGTGCCTCTTGTGGTTGTGGTCCGATTTAGCTGTGTGTGTGTGTTGCCAGAGGTGGTTAACTTCTTGTAATCGGCACTCGTAGTATGAGGATTTATGTTGACGGCGTGTTCCTTTGTTTTTTTGTTTCCTGGGTTCCCGCGCCACCCAAACACTAGCCGTTTTGAAAGGCCATTTTGTGTTTAAATTATAACTACTCACAATAAAACAATTGTGTAAAAGCCTGACGCCATCGGCTCTTATGTTACCTCCTTTACCCCTAGTCCACACGGAGGGTCGTAACATAAATGGGGGCTCATCCGGGATGAATTAATTATTCCCAATTAACCAATTGTTAGTTGATAGAGTTGTTATAATTCAAATAAATTCAAAATGGCTTTTAATCTGGAGCTGTTCCTCAAAAATCCCACTGAGGACCAAATTGATGACTGTTGCAAGAATGACTTAATCACCATTGCAGACCAGTTTGGTTTCTCAGCGTCTTGACAACTACGCAAAGAAGAATTCAAGGCTTTGGTTGGTAAACTTGTTGATATGGGGGTGATTGATCTTCGGGAGGACGGCGCCCTGGCAGAGGGTAGCAGTCCCTCTGATGAAGAACCTCCTCGAGACAACTTCGAAAGAAGAACCGGTCATTACTTTCAGGGTGGAGAGCAGAATTAAAACACCGGTAACTCTTCCTCGTTATCACCTGGACTTCCGCCTTCAAGTTAGGAGGTTGGAAATAGAGACAGACAAAGCCATGAGGCTGCGACATCTGGAGCTAGAGTTACAGAGAGAGACTCTGGCTGGGGATGGAAGCCATTCATCCCCAAGCACACCATTAACCCCAGTTTTTCAACTGCCAGCCTTTGATGTAGGGAAGCACACTGCCTTAGTGCTGGCATTCAAAGAAACTGAAATGGACTCCTATTTCAGCGCATTGGAGTGTATTGCCTTGGCTCTTAAGTGGCCAACCGATATCTGGTCCATGCTTCTCCAATGCAAGGTGCATGGTAAAGCACAGGAGGCAGGCCCAGTCCATTATTCTGGCGAACCTTTTGCCGTTCTCTGAGCAATCGGAGTGTGGCTATAAAGCGCTTATCAGTGGCCTCGAGATCGGGTGCATACCTCGGCCATTCCATCAGGTGCATTTGACTACAGAACTAGTTATTTCCTATGAGAAATGTCAGTATTTCCTGTGGCTGTTTGTCCAGCTTTGGCAATCCATGGCATAGTAATGCTCTTGGGGAATGACATTGCAGGGAGTAAAGTCACCCCTACCCTTGCAGTGCAAAACACGGTGCCCACAGCTGTGCCGAAACTCCCTGACGGCATGGTCCTTTGTTCTTTTGTTTCCTGGGTTCCCACGCCACCCAAACACTAGCCGTTTGAAAGGCCATTTTTGTTCCTTTTGGTTTCAAAGTGTTTAAATTTTAACTGCTCACAATAAAACAATTGTGTAAAAGCCTGACGCCATCGACTCTTATGTTACCACCTGTTACCCATATTCCACACGGAGGGTCGTAACAGTCCCAACATTGACCCTTGGGATGTACATTGTACCTGCACACATGCTTGAACCTCCTCTATCAATTCAGCTAAGACTGTCTTGCCATAAAACATGGAGCACTTACGTTCTCTGGGTATAACGACCAGCCGCCCATTTGCAGCAGCGGCACAGAGGAAGAAGAGGAAGCCCCACCAGAGTCTGCAAGAGAAAACAACACACTCCCAACTTGGTTGCCTGTTATCCGCCTTAAGCTGATACACTAGATCCCAAAGCTGCTGCATTTCGTCCTCTATGACTAGTGAGAAAAAATACACCAAGGTCACACTAAATGGAATTAACAAATGGATCCTAAATTCACACTGCTGTTTTGGCTGTATGACTGCACACACCCACAAAAAGACACTGAATGTTCCAACTCTAATAAACAAAAAATAAAACTTGTCTCTGTACATTTCAATGTGGTGTACCCTGCCGACAATGCCAGAAAGAAGCGTGAGAGGTATTTAAAATGTCAACAATTACACCTGGTGGGGAGTTTCACCGAAATATATTTAAAACAGGCACACATATTCTCTACGAGTGCAGGACAGAGACAGTTTACAAAGTTAACATTTGGGCATGGGTGGAAAGGACGGCTCGGCGGCAATAAACCAATAGGGTCCAAAACAAATCATCTGTGGCAGCGCAAATGAAATAAATTAAGACGAGTGAGGAACACCAGCAGTGAGGTTGGGGTTGCCACCTCAGGCTTGCAACACCTGTCCAATAAGGGAAACACAGTTAAAATCCAGCCACAAAGGGTTAAATGTTTGTTGTAAATAATACCGAAAATAACAATAAACCAAATAAACAAATGCAAACGAGAAAATAAATTAACACAAGCAAATTACCTAACAAATCAAAAAGAAAGAAAGATCCATGAACATAAAATAAAGAAATTGTACAATAAATTGTCTGGAGGTGGACCGGTTCCTTTAGGTCCAGAACCTGCACAAACAGAGTGGCACTCCTAGAACACATCCAGACAATTGTTAACTGAGAGAGCTAAAATAGAAGTTGTGACGAGGGATGGTGGCACGAGATGGGCCAGCTGTTATGTTCCCCCAGCGTTCCCCCAGCACTGGTAGGCATGCTCTGCCAAAAAGTGAGCAGGTCACAGATTTACGTTTGTGGCCATGAATGAACAGCGAGACGGCAAAGCTCATTACCTGTCCGGAAAAGTGTCCATGACAAAGCAACTTGCATCTGCCACGCCCCTACCAGAGAAGCAGAAGGAGGGAAGAACAAGCACCGTCACGGTATACAAAGGGCTGCACGGCAATTAATGTGCTGGGCACTGGCAAGGTGCCATGCGGAAGAAATTAACCTCCAGTCACATTAACAAAAATGTTTGTTACTAAAATGTTGCGGGAAAAGCCTGAACCCACTTTCCCATTAAGTGGTCTAAGATGTGTGGCATTACTAACTAAAATACTTTCCATAATGTATAGGAAACATGTTTACAATAGAAATTGTCTGTAGAATATTAATATTAACTGTTATTTTATTGCTAATCTGTCATTATTTGTTGTTAGTGTGAGCTAATTGGATCGGAGACACTCGAAATGTTAGCATTCATCCTCTGTGGATCAAAGAATGAAATCTCTTGAAATGATATCTAAATGCCATAGCACAGGGTCCGTGACACAGGGTAACGGACCCTGTGTTACGTTAGATGTCAATTAATGTATATTTTATTGTGTCTGACGGGTTGTTAGAATGAACGTGCATATCTATTTAATTACTTGACTTGACTTTTACTTTCATGTCATTTTCACTTCCGTGATGTCTGAACTAGCATCAGGGAAACCAGCAGACACACGTATTTGTCCTTTGTCAGCCACAACTTAAACATTACAATTAGAACATTTGAATACATCGGATGATAAAACAAACTTGTATGTTATTCATTTTATGTTTAAAGTGCAATTTTTTATCAAAGAACAAAAAAGATTTGCAGCGAGAATCTTTCTCCAGCTGGAGAATCAGAGCTGATACACCTATCTGTGTATCTGTGGGTCTGACCCCCGAGCATATCAAGAGAATACATTACATATGATAGAAGGGACTTGTATTTGTGTATGACGTATTACGTGTGCTGTCTCACCGTCAAATAGTTGCAAATAGTCTGTACTTTTCTAATCTGGAGAGACCACTAAAAGCGCTTTATGCTTCATCTACCCATTTGGAGTTCAGTGTCTTGCCATAGCAGAACCACTAACTTTCAGGTTAATTAACAACCCCTTATAGTGGATGCTTGAAAAGTATTGTACCCAATGGTCAAGACTGAAGCAAAATCCATCAGACCTTCATTCAAACGACAGTGTGAAATATGAAAGGGGAGTGAGCGACGGCTGTGTAATCCTCATCTTTGTCTACATATATGAAAGGAAATTCACTTAATTAAATTCTTCATTACAGTGCAAAGAGGAAAATATAGAAATTAACCAAAGCCCAGTGAGACATAATATAATATAAGAATAAATGTTTCAGGGCTGTAAATGAATTGTGAAAATTAATAATCAGCCTCAGATGTGACCTAGTAAATGGCAGCTGCAAACGAAAAGGTTTAATTCCAAAGTTTCTACAAGTATAAGTTAAGTTTGAGGGAAAATATGCTCAGTATATGTATTCATCACTAAAACATGTGCATGTGTTTATTCAAATATATGAAAGGTGTTGATATGTCACGTTTTAATTTTCCAACAACAGCGTATCTACCATAGCAAACAAAAAAAAAGAGTAATGTCTCCCATACACTGAGTAGGGAGGAGGGAATGAAGGAGTCATTTCAGACTCATCTCTTACTGGGATATTTGAACTCAACAGAGTAATTGTCAATGTGAGCAGTAATTCCTGTTCTTTTCTGACTGGCACATTACTTAAACTGTTGATGTTGATTAGTCAATGCACATCATTAAAGCAGCTTTAGCAGGTGTAGCAGAATTCATCAAAATCATTAGAAAAAATTATCCTTCAATGCCTTATTTGGTCATTTTTTCTTAGAAAGTTTTGAGCTGTAGGATAAGAGCCTAAGTGCCTCTGTGATGTCACTCAAGTGTATAGTTTTAGATGCAGAACAGGTCTCCCCATGTCATAGTATGCATAATGACTATACCTTGCACCTGATGTTGCACTTCATGTTCTTACTTCAATAAAAGAGCAAACCAGTAAGTCCATGTCTTCTGAGTGTAGGCACCAGAATACCAAAGTCCAAAGAAAGGCTGACGGGGAAGGTGAGTTGAAATAACTTTTAATAGTAAATTTCATATCACAGATATCAAGAGAAACAAAACAACAAGTGTCATGACCACATGTTTGTGGGGGGGCGGAGTAATCTCTGTTAGGATGGAAAGCACACTGCTGGTATTAAAGAGACTTTTTGTATGACTCAACACGTACCTATGTTAAACTAGAGAGCTAGTAGTAATAAAATAAGGTAAGATAAGATAATCCTTTATTGTCCCACAGTGGGGAAATTTGCATCTAAATGATTGTGTCTGGAGTTCCTACCGCTGTTGCAGTCCCACAGTGTGAATACGATTTCTTGCCTATTTATGTAAAAATGTTGCTTTGTTCAACTTAAGTTCATCTTAGAGTTTATACAAGCTTTATTCGGGGTTGATTGGGAGCACAGCGTTTCACTGAGCTGCCCAGGACATAGTAAAGACTATTTTTTTTCTTCCCCTTGAGGGCTATGATTTTGTCAGAAAGCAGCAGGAACAGAAAAGAACTTGAAATGACGAGCATTGACAGCAAACTATGACTAATGTGCGTGGGGATCGTGGCCACGTCACCGAGCACTGCCAAATCACATCTGTCAGGACAGAGTAATGTTAATGTGGGACACCTGAGATACAACATAAGTATAACACAACCCAGGGCATATGCCACATATCCAAGTTGTTTGCTCTGCAAACACATTATTTTCTGCAGCTTGATAGCATTTCATTATATTAAACTGATTTTACAGCGATAATGAGTTAAGGTTTACTACTTCTAGCTAAATGGAAGTTAGTATGGGGCTAATATCATGGTAATACACTCAATGTTAAATAATTAATACACAAATATACAATATATAAATATATTAAATGAAAGAGCATTTGAGTAAAATGTCTCTGTAATAGATTAATAAAGGGTGTAAGGCATATTTATTTCTAGAATCAGTGAGTAAAACAGTTTGTAGTTTAGCTTAGTAACAGCTTTGGTTGGAAACAGACAATTGAAATTATTATATATTTCTCATAAAATACATTTTACAAAATGTTTTGCTCTATTGCTTTAGGTAAGGTCGGTCAATTTTAGGTAAGGTTGGTCAATTCATTTAGAATTGTAAGCTGTTTCTGATCAGGGATTGGGATCTTCAAATTAAAGCTGTACCCCAACAATTTAGTTTTTTAATTGCCATGAAGCTAAATTTTACATTTTAGTACAAGTATGTCTGAAGATACAAAAGCAACTGGTACTACATTTCCCACATTACAAAAATCCTCATGATCAGTTATTTTCTCAGATCTGATAAAGTCCTTTAAGAGTCATGCATGGAAAACAGAAATCTGTTTCTACAGACTTTGAAGAACACCATCAATTAACATGATAACAGGTTGCAGCATATGATGCAAACATTACTTAACATCCACATGAAGATATGATATGATAGCTATGAAATTGCTAATCACAGCAGAAAGCATTGTGTCATGTCGATTTAAAAGGATTTTACACTTTGCAAGCTCTGACTGCTGAGTTAGTCTAATTAGGCTGTTAAAAAGATCACGTCTGTCTTACTGTTGTTTTCAGACCTTCTTATTGGTCCTGTGTGGTGAGTGTGCGCAAGTGTGTTTGTGTTTTTTGTGTCATAGACGACCTTCGGGGACACATTTCAGACTAAAACCAAAAAAACTATCACAACAGACATTTATTAATAGATGGCTGTTGATATTGATGCAAGGCGACACATGAGTCAGTGTATACAAAAAAAAAAATCAGAATGCACTTGCTTTCATTATGAAACTCTAACGGGTCAGAGGAAATACGCCGTCCTTCACTACGACCCAGACAATAGGGGTGGGCGATACTGAAACAATTAGTATCGATACGATACCAAGTAAATACAGGACGAGTATTGCCGACTCCAATGCCGATTCCGATACTTTTGATTATCTAGCTTGTCTACTTTTGTGTAGGGGAAAGCAATGTGTTATAATTTATGAAGTGAATGCATCATGGATATGCAAATGTGAATACAAATTTAAATGTTCATGATAATTTAATGAGTTTGTGATATGTCCTTTCATTAATTATCATGACTATGATCATAATCTGGTCTGGAGAAGGGGGAGGGGCAGAGTGAAGATGAGCGAAGCGAGTGAGAGCAGCGGAGTTGGCTCATGCGCAACCACTGTGATCTAACGGGGATTTAGTACTGAACGTAGAGAAGTGAAACTGAAACTTAAGTATCAATCACATCGCGGAAGTATGGATCCGATACCAATGTCGGAATCAATACATCGATATTTTAGATCGATCCACCCACTCCTATATGAGTTCACACATCAAAATAAATGTTGCCTGGGTCGCTCAGGTCGCAAATGTGTATCAGTGCATCTTGGGAACATTTCACACCTGTACTTTAAAAGCTGACCACTTATGATCAGGTCTCCGGAGACAGATGTTAATGTCTGTTCTAAACAGGGCCCGCTTAGCAGAGAGCACTTCAGAGTTGAAGTAACTTGTCAGAGCAAACAATGTGTGAAAACGCCTTAGATCTCCTCATCTTCAGGGGCCTTGCTGTCTATTAAAAGTCTCATGTTCTCCTGGCTGACTGGCATACTTAATCAGCTCTTATTTCAGTAGCGAGTAAAAAAAACAACAAGCTAATAGTTATCCTCCGCCATGCCACATTTCCTTCTGCAGGCAGAGGAGGCCTCCAAAGTGATTTGTTTGTTTCATCACTGGTCTTCGCTGTAAGACCGAATGACGAATCATCACGTGAGCTGCTGACCTCTATATATGCTGCCATCTTTGGAGGAAGCCCTTTGTTGGCAGAATCATGCATCGAAGGTTGCGCTGTCTCTAATCACTAATCCTGCTCTCTGTTAAATCCTCTTCGTCGATATAACTCGTATGTAAATGTGCCCCGCACATTTGTATGATTTTCACAATACAGTCGCAATGAAGTAATCCCTGACTGAATCAACCAATATTTGTGTGGATCATTAAAACAGTCTTTGGTTAATACAAGCATGAAAGGGAACGAAAGGAAGAAGTCCCTCATTTTTGTGTGCAACCTATACCTGAGGATCTGCAGAATTTCAAAGCTTTGGACCAAACTCCAATCTCTCCCATTTGGGTTAATATTCCAGCTTATGTTTTATTTATTTCTGACTCCAGGTTAATTGTGTTTTTTCTGTCCACTAAATCTAAAGCAAATCTAAACTGATGAATGATATCTGAATCTGAAGATGTCATAACCCATATAAACTTTTCCCGCGCCTAATCAGCTGCACACAGGGACTTAAGCATACATTCTAAGCAGTGATATATTATCCAGGATAAGATGAAGCCTTTGCAATAAACCTGTTGAAAAACTCAGAGAAAGGTCTCCAGCCTTGGTTGCCGGCCCAGTGCCAGTCTCCACATTGGCCATGAGCAGAATTTAAAGCCCATTAAATATGGAAAAGGGCACAGTGTTGGCCCAAAGCCTGGCCACCCACTCGGCCCTCAGGCAGGGTTCCCAACCCGTCACATCGCTGCCTTCGCCTTGAGTGCGTGTGTGTCTCTCTCTTGCCCATTCACATTTACTTCCCCACATTATTTGTGTAATTGGTCACACACTGTTCAGTCATTATGATGAAATGGGCCCTGATTGCCCAATGCTTTGCCAGGTAAAATAAATATGTTATTCTATTACGGCGTGATAGACAGGGTTACCCAAAGATAAATGCAAAACAGTCCTTAGCGTCACAAGGTTTGCCAGGGGCCATTTTGGCTCCGTTCAAATGGTTATTGCCAAGTGGCAGGACAGCTGCCAGTTTCCACAGCAACTGCCGACACCTGTGATGGATGGCCCAGTGGGTTAGGCTGCACAAACACAGCTGCAATTGCATAGAGCCATAATGGAGGAAAGGGGTGATTGACAGACGTTTTTTACGCTTTCATGTTGAGTTCAGTTGTCTGAATTGAAGTGTTGAGAGCAGATTCAAGACTGGGAGACTATGGGACTTTAGTTATTGTTGCTGCACGTGTTTTTGCTAGTTACAGACGATTACCATTTTCACATCCATAGACCACACTGATCAAAAAGCAAATGCACGTGTGTAACTTGAAGGACTGGTGGGAATGTTAATGCCGGTCTGTTAAATGTGTTTCGTTGTGCGAGTTCCAATGAGTCAGGAGGACTGTCAAATGAATGCGTCACTGTTTTGATGGGGGCGGATTTTCTTTGGGAGGGAGTGAGAGAGACGAGTGGGGAACGCTACGAGAGAGCTGGTGGCTTTATGACTCAAATAAATAAGAGACTCAAAGTCTGACCGAATTCAGGCACCTACAGTGAACAATCAGTAACGTATACTGTCAAGGGGCGGGGCCTTGTTAATCATTGTCAATTTTTTGAATCGTCTTCCTGTGATTAATTAATCCAAATGAACGCGTTAAATATACACCCCTGATATAAGTGTATATTTCCTCTGCTCAGAGGCATTTTCTTTGGCTACCTGGCAAATCTGCCAATAGAATAGCAAATCTAAAGAAACACTTAGAAACAGAGTTGAATAGTGGTGTAACATGTATAATGTCTGTTTTCTCCATAGAGAGACATGCTGGACGTTAGTCAAATCATGAAGGATCTGGCCAGTATGGTTCACGAACAAGGGGACGCCATAGGTAAGAATTTGTTTGCATGGGAAATGTGTGTGTACTTTCTCTGCTATCTTCTCCAGGACCCGTTTCACAGAGAGTACAAGTGGGTGTGTTTGTGTGTGTGTGTTTTAAATATTTCTCACATTGTAATCCCTGACACATTTAGCACTAATTTGAACACTTTCATTTGATGTGGTGATCACATGAGTTCAAATATTCGACTGGGCAAAACAAACTTTTCAAACTCCACAGTGCTTACACCCTGGCTCTTTTTGTGATGAAAGCTAAAAATACTGTGGGTTTATACAGACAGTGGCGGGTTAAAGAAAAATCCATTTAGACACCCTGATATCTGTAAATGGCTCTTTGCACCCTGCAGTGATTCAGACTTGGCAGAAAGAATGAAACTTAGCACAGAGATATAGGGCAGATATAGAGGCTTTGCTGCTTGGTCACCAATCTGCTACTATGTCTGGCTCCAACATGAACATTGACTTTTACTTAATAATGTTACACAGTGACATGGACAGATGGACATACCTAAAAAACTTAGTTTTTAAAGGTTTGTAGATTCAATTCCGAGAAGTAAGTCTAGTAACACTTTAAGTGATGAGACTACACAATTTAGTAACTGTGAGGCGAAATTAACCCTAAAGTGTTGCAAATTCCCTAATAAAAAAATTAAGTTGATGGTATTTGCTTAAGCTGTACATGAAGTAAGTCTCTCCGAAGACATGAAAAAAAACAAAGAATGTATCATCAACGTTATTTTTTAACTCCACGCCTGCTTTGCTGTCATTTTTTATAAAGGTTACTGGAACGAAAGATATGCGATTGCGTTGAACATTTTCAGCAGTAATCCGTGAGACTGACTAAAAATAAACCAAAGAGTCCTCAAAAAGGTGTATATATCTGTGTCTGTCATCCACGTGTTTTTAGGCACATTGTTGGTGTCTTGAGGCAGGAAAACGTGACCAACGCATGTCTGGCCTGAAGTCTTAAGGTTCTTTTTTACGTTGTAGGCTCATTATCAAGACAGAATCATTCACCTTAATAGGTGGGGGCACTATGCAGGCACACTGTTACACACACAGATGGTCTGGTTTCACTTTAAACTGACCAAGTCCATTTCCTCTGCAGAAACTCTTATTACCTGGGAAATCTGCCCCTGAGACATCATTGTCCAAGGGTTGTTCTCACATAGATAGTCCTCAAACTTTCAATTACGTTGCATCTCTATCCACACTGTACACAGTGATATCACACGACGGTAGGCATTTTCCATTATTAATCATAAAGCATCTACTGACACCTAACATCTAAAAATGTGTTGTTTTACTTGTAGAGGGTGCGAGAAAAACTCATTTGTCTTGTTTTGTTTTGGGATCAAAGTTCTCCTTCACTACATCCGATTTGCGTCAATTAGAGTTTTTTTCATTATAAGACTTATTAGTTTAGTTTTACCAACAGCAGTCTCTCGAGGCTGCTCTAAGGAGTTTTTCTACTTATTGTAGAGAAATTGGAGAGAAAACACTCAAAGAACGACTCTGTCACACATCTGATGATGAGCTCAGAAATACTGAAGAGTGAAAAATGTGAACTGACAGGGAAAATAAGTATGAGACTAATTACAGTGAGAGGAATGGACCCGGAACAGTGAAAACACATTTGCTGTCACTTAGTAAACAGGTTTGTTTTACTGAAGGTTTGATGGCTGCAATCTATTTGATATGTTAAGGAAATGGACAGTATGTGTGTTCATTTTGTTGTTTGGGTTGTTCAGGATACATCGCTGTCCATGTGTTTCATTCTGACTAAGACTAGTACTAATTTATATTTGTACTGAGTGTCCGTTCATAACAATAAACACTGAATATAGAGCTGTGAAATGTGTGTAGAAGGTATGAGTGTGGCCCCTTGGATAATTGCATTAGTGTGTCAATGAAAAGCATGAGCGTGCACTGTACTGTATGTGCATTTTGTTTGTTATTGGACTTCAGGGCTAACTGCCCTCTCACAACCGAGTTAATTCACTTTATCATGTTATAGTAATTCAAAACAGAGAGGTTATATAATCACCCCCAAAACATTTCCATTTAATTGTTTTAATCCATGAGTGCTGTGGAAATTAACTGTGCCAATATGATATGGAGTCTATGTATGTAGACCTTCCTTTGTAGCATGTAGCTGTACATTCTGAGGGTAGTTAGCACTACGGGTCAACCTGCGATTGATTCCTTGTGTCACTTCCTCAGTCAAACATTGAATAAACTGAACACTTCCTTTCACAATATTCAGGAGTCTTCCCATTCCTTAAATAGGCAAGTGAAAGGCAGCTGATGTGGTATTTTTGACATGGAAAGTGGATGAAGTCAGAGGACTTCCAGCCAAGCGGATGAACGGAGGGATAGGACTTTGTGGAACACAGCAGAGTTAGTGAAATTATACCACAGCAGAAGTTCAATCTGATCATTATAGAGCCATGCAATAATGGACCTCTCCCTATTAAAATAAGGGATGCACTGAAATAGCCTTTGGCCTTCTTTTAAACAAGGCTTTTCTCAGAGCACTGTCTGATATGAATAATATGTGATTGTGCTTTGGAGGCGTTTATCACAAAAGCAGCATGCAACACAAAGAAATGAGCGGGCTCAAGAAGGGAGGATAAGCGCTTCTATGGCTCATTGGTGCCGGCTAAGGACAAACTGGGAGTCAAGATGCACAATCATTAAGGTTGGTTTATCAGGCAGACACAAACTCTGTCACAAAATACAATGGAGGAGTTAAAAACAAAGTGTATTCATTTGTACACATTAAAGAGAACATGTTTGCTTTTTTTTTTGGTATTTGGAACTTATCAAGGTGGCACTGCAAATTTGAATGGGTTCTGACAAGGCTTATTCTGCTTTGGGGTTTAAATTACTCATACTCATGAACAAGATTATGTGCATCGTATATCTTTTGAACAATAATAACAGTTTAAGGATGCTACAATGGAGCTCATGGAGTTCAACTCCTTGAGAGAAAGGAATGATCTTGGTTTGATGGAAATTTATTTTGTGAGCAATTGTAAATTTGTTCTGATGGTCGAGATATGAAGTCAAGGTGTTATTATGAATCAGAGCATTACCCAAACATACATATTTTACAGGAACATATAAAGGAGAGACTTAGGTCAGACCATCATCTTATTATACGAGTGATTGCCAGGTAGCATCAAGTTTCACAGGGGCAGTAGATACTAATAATTTTATCAGTAGTTACTAACATATACTACTCATAAAAAGTTAGGGATATTTGGCTTTCGGGTGAAATTTATGGAAAGTGTAAAAAGTTCAAGCTACAGCTTTAAGTAGAAGCATGCAAAAGTGATTTCCTCATCTTAAACAATTTATTGAAACAAAAGCCAACGACAGTGGTGGGTATACCATAGCAAAAGGCCACTTCATTTGAGGTCCCCCAGTCTCCAGCAGCCGTTCCCTAATGATGCGACCTCGATGAGCTGGGTCGTCGTGAGCTGGGAGCATTGTCGGCCATGAAGATGAAATTAGGCCTGTGTTGTTCATGCAGGGGCACAATGACTGGATTAATGATGTTATTCAGGGAGTACCAGCTTGTCACTGTACCATTCACAAAGTGTCGGGCAGTTCAGTACTGACTAGACACACCTGGCCACACTGTAACACCACCACCACCAAAGGGTCATCTGGAGGTCACATTAAGTTAACCTGTAAAGGTTATAGTGCATTTTAGGTTCATCCTGAAATTTCACCCCCGAAAGCCGAATATCCCCAACTTTTTGTGAAAGAAAGAATGCATTAAAGATTTGTGTGAAACAATGACGACGCAATATAGGAATGTCCATATTACTTATTTAGGAATCCTTTAAATATGCCTTGATGAAACATTGTTTTCAATACAGTAACAGGAAATGTGTGCTTTGTTTGGAGAGAGAAACAATGTCCATAGCCAATTTAAACTTTTACATACCAAGTTGACAACAATGTGTCACAAATCCTAATCGACTGGCTTTGGAAAAGAAAGTCAAAACAATAATGCAGAGATAAACAATACAAGTAGATAGATTCAAGTAGTTTTCACAATTAGATTTATTTCAAAGTCCTGTGGACTTCAATAGGGGGTCAGTGACGTGAGGTATTGCAGGGGGGTTGCAATTTTATTTTTTTTCCAACCAATCATGAATATATGAACCTCTGCATTAATTGAATAGCTATTGAATGCACAATAACAGGCTAGCCGTGTTGCCAAAAGCTTTTTATTTATTTATTTTACTTTTTACCTTTTTTGCCCACAGTGTCTTGAAACATCCCTGGTTATGAGAACATAGTTGACCAGAATAAAGGCCTCATGGATCCCACAGACTTTGTGTGGCCTCATTGTTAGACCAATATACGCCTGCTAGAATCAACAGGCCTTGTAGGTTTGGAGGTCTACATGGTCCAATGCTCTCCACGTGTCAAACCCACGCTTCCCCTCTAGTTTTGTCATCTCCGGTAGTATTTTCTCAATGGACTTTGGTAAAAAGGAGTTGGAAGCTGGATTTAATGTCATCCGCACAATATGTTGCCCTGGCTTCATCCTTGCAATGTTTTCCACTCTTGCTCTGCCTCCTCTGTCGTGGGAGGATGAATACCAGAGCAAGTTGCCACCCTTGGACTGGAATGTCACCTATTCCCCAGGTGCCTCTTCCTGAGGCACTCTTCCTCACCACTTCTTGACTGGTCAGTTTCATATGGTCTCAAGGTCTTGATCAAAATAAGGATGTATGTTGTCTTCCATTTCTGCGACTTTGTCTACTATATGTTGGTCAACTTCAACTTCATCTGGTTCAATAATTTGGCCAAGAATCTCTCTGCCAGACAATCGCCTAATCGGTTATATACTCCAGTGTTTTTCCAACCATTTTTAAGGCGTGGCACATTTTTTATATTAAAATAGTATATATAATGACCTCGACCTTTATATACTCACTCAGTGTGAAATCTGGGCCTGTTTAGAAATGATTTGCTTTAACTAATCCTGAGGCACACATGATGACCTCTCAAGGCAGTGTGCGTAGGCACAGTGCTTGAAAATCACTGCTCTACTCGTTGTGCTCAGAGTAAATGAGAGCAAGGCACTAAATAAAAGGCTTATATATGGGGTCTGTGACAAGATATGTTTTGTAGAAGTGTGTGTGTTTCTGTGTGTGTGTACTAGCTGATGGATGAACATAATCTATGGTTAACCATTCATTATCCCACCTATGACCTGTCTGTATGTGTTTTCAGAGCAAGTGAGACAGACGTAAAAAATAATAATAAAAAGCAGTTAACATGCAATACAATAATTGTTAGCGTCAATTAATGAATGTGTTAAGGCGTTAACTTGCCCAGCCATAAAAATAATATAAACAAGACTAGTGTTAAAACTATTAGGATAAAACCACGTTAAAGAACCTGAGTAGACCTTTTAGGATTGAAGAGTTTTAAGAAGTTGGACATTTTGTTATAGAATGTATGTATAATGTAAGTAATGTATAATCAAGAAAAAGTGTGGGATATTTAAATAAAAAGTACGTTCAGAAACAATCCTACAGAGGACATTTAACATTTTCTTCATATTATTAATAGCAATAGAAATTTTTGCTAAAAAATAAGATGGTCCCAAGGCTAAATATAGAAAAAAGGGAATACTGCTGTTAAAAAGCAACTTATTTGTTTACGTTTTTGTTCTTATAGCAGTACTGTAAGAATAATAGTTAAAAATACACTACCTTTAAATTCACCATTAAATTTAGCGCATAAAAATGGGATTGATTGCATTCTAACTTAAGAAATATACTTAATAAATTGGCCTTTCATCAATGTACTTTGGTCCCGAGAAAGAAACTCTTTTTTGGATTCCAGTCAAAATTAAATTGCAATTGAAATACATGTTATTTTCACAACATTCTTTTCATTAGTCAATATGCTTTTGCAGTTCCTGTTAATAACCCAAGTGCTTTCGTGCCAAATTGCCAGCCCCTGTGGCTACTTCAGCAAAAGTAGCGTTCATATGATTTGCTTGAATGCCAAGCACATCATGTGAACATCATGTGCACTGCTTCCCACAGCAAGTTCACAAGTTCAATTTGGAGAAAGCAACAATCGATGATATCACTGATTAGCGGTGTCCTGACTTTATCAAGTCACTGACACAAAATGCACTAGTGGTTACCAAAGCAGAAATAGACGTCTGTGCTGTCCACCCTCATACTCCGAAGTGGATTTTGCCTCGAACATGTTTGATATGGGTGGATATGAGAAGGTACCATTTCCAAACCACTGGTTTCTGTTATTAAATCGTTTTTGAGTTAGCTTTCAGGGCTTTGGCACTGTTCATAGAACGAGGAACTGTTCACAATCACCGTGTGCTGCCCCACTCTCAGAGGCCCAACCTTTGAGTTTGCCAATTAGAAGAATGTGGGCATTTAGGGAGGAGAGCTTAAAATAGCCTGAAGCTGAGTGCCTGCTTCAGTCAGATGCTTAACTAATGGTTTGCTAAACAGGCAGTATTAGATGTTTGAACCGTGTATTATGTAATGAGCAATGTACACCACATGCTACCTTCTTAATACTGACAATGTTAATATGCACATTGTATCTTTTTATCAGATATATCAAATTCCATAAACCTCTTTTGTAAAAAGATTTTTTTTGAACCTCTTTCGATATTTTATCTTCACCAAAGTTTCAGACAATTGACACATTTGAAGTGGCTTATAGAAATAGATTTTAAAATCAAGAGACTTCATCGTTTCCGGCATCATGAGTGCTTATATGCAGTTTCATCACAATGTGTTCTGTAGTTGGGATATTTATCTCAGGCCAAAGTGGAATCAAATAACTGCCATTCCATTAGCCAGTAACCACTAGCATAACAATAAAATCCTTACTCTGATAACATTCCTTATTTCAAATGCTCATGCATCATAGTATTAATACATCATGGAAAATGTTTTCTATGTTTGGGTTTTCTTGAAATTGAATTCTAATAGAACTATTAATTGGCAATCTAATCATTCTGTTATTGTGCATACATCCACTATAACAGCAAGACTTAAGTTTTAAGAACAACTAAATACCTTGCACATAGTTATAATATCTGTAGCACTCGTGCACTCAGTTGCATGCTTACAGTCATCATACATGACACATTCACGCTTGCTTTAATTAGATTTTTACAAGTTAAGCATAGGGTATGCCCCAACTGAATATTTATTAACAAAAGCAGCTAGGTATTTAGGCACAGAGACAAACAAATTCCACAAAGAAACTCTGGCAGCAAACTAGGAATACAGACAAAACACAAGGGTATTACGTAAACAAGAGCAAACTGGCAGGCTGAACACACAATCAGACATTGGAGACTTGGAGCACAGAGACTAAATATCCTACACAAGGGAGGCACAGACAATTGAAAAAAGGTGAAACACGTCAGGGAATAGTAACGGAGGGAAAGCAGACAAAGGCAGGAAGTATAGAAAGAGGTGGCACACAAGAAACAAACTACAAGGTAAAATCAGAAATTTAAATAGACAAAACGGCTCTTGGAAATTGAGTCAAAAGTCGAAAACTGCAGAAAACCCAGAAATACAAAATAAACTACCAAAGTCCAATGTCACTGAAATTGTACCGGGATCATTGGATATTGTAATAAAGCCATATTTGAAGGAGTGAATTAGGTATTGGTTACTTTGCAATATCAATCAGTCATAAAAAAAGAAACAGTGGCACAGAAAATAAATGAAGAACTCAACCTTATTTCATGATCTACTGAATACGCCAGTCTATGGCTGCAATTCATTCACACAAACTTCTGCTCTCTGCCTCAAAAGTTAATTGTCTACAAGCTCAACTAATTATAAGAGGTCCTCACAGCATGGAGCAGTGCGAGGTATCCGTCCACATCCATGAACTGGCTGCACCCTTTTCACTCTGCTGACACTATAACAGGCAATACCAATCTCAGTGTTACTAGCCAAATGTAAATATGTGGATAATTATGTAGTGATAGCAAATATTTTGCTCCATCCAGTTCAGCACGTTCTGTCTCATCCCATTCACTTCTGTGTTATGAAAGCCTTTAAAGGATACCTTGCTCTTTTCATGGTGTGAACTGGCAAGTAGCCTTCAGTGAAAGAACCAGAAAAAAACAACTAAAACTAGTAAAAGTAGACGGTGGCGATAATTTAACTTATTGGATGCTTATATGTGAAATGAATGTCAAAAACCAAATGTTTTTTGATCAATGTCTTTCCATCTGATCCAGAGGGATCAGATTACACTCAACACAATACGTTTTTAACCGAGCCACACAATGTAAGTGTGTGTGTGTGTGTGTGTGTGTGTGTTTGTGTGTGTTTGTATGTACAGTAGCAGTGAGGCTGCTGCACAGTGACACGGCAGATGATAGGCAGATGAAGTTGTCTTAGCTTATTTTGTAAGTTTGAAGTACATGTAAAGACATAAATATCTGATATGTATTATTATGAATTGTTAATTTCAGGAACATTTAAAAAAGATAATCGTTCTTTCAGCCTTCACTTTGTGGACTTGAAACTAAGATTTCCAAGTTTAGACAATAGTTACACTAACTTAGATGTTGTTGTTCAACCAATTATGATACTCCTGTGAAGCCAGCACATAAATGATTGCTTCAATGATATTTAGGTTGCTGTCACTATTTTAAAGGAATGATTAAATACATGAATAAAGTGAAGAGCAGATGAAAGTTTGGTGTTTATTGTGTTACAGCACTGGGTCACTTGTGGAGGCAGGATGCAGATAGACCTGATCCCGTCTGTCTGAATGCTCTGCACACACAGAGACACTTCCCAAACACTGTGGCAACTAACTTTGAAGATTAAAACACTACAAATACAATGTCCTAACTTGGATGTAACAATTCCACCGGCAAAGCGGACATGCATGCTTACAATAACTACATGTAAACAAACATTAATGCATAGTAGGGGTGTAACGGTTTATGTTTTCGTCCGGAACTGTCACGGTACTGACGTCACGGTTCCGTTAGCGCGGACGGAGCCGGGGGACTGCACTTCACCGGATTGAAATGGGAGGCATGTACCAAACACCGCCTTGTGGTTTTCATCTGAGTAACTTACTTTAAAAGTGTTGTGCACACCTGGTTATACATGTGGAAACATGTCAAATATGCTAATGCATATTAGACACCAGTGCAACAACTCATCCCCTGCACAGACAATGTGCTGTTTATATTGTACGTAAACTTGCACCACTTTACAGAGAATTATGGATTTGGGACTTTTTGTTGTTTCTTCCTGTTGTACTGAACAGCCCTACGGTTACACCCCTAGTGGATAGCCAATGTTCATGGCATGCAGTAGGCTGAGGTATGCAAAGGCAGTACCAGTAGGTCTGGTTGGTCACTTAACACTATGGCCCCTTCCAAAACAACAGCCACTTCTGGTGATGCGGTGGTATCATGGATTTGGGACTTTTTGTTGCTTCTTCCTGTTGTACTGAACAGCCCTACGGTTACACCCCTAGTGGATAGCCAATGTTCATGGCATGCAGTAGGCTGAGGTATGCAAAGGCAGTACCAGTAGGTCTGGTTGGTCACTTAACACTATGGCCCCTTCCAAAACAACAGCCACTTCTGGTGATGCGGTGGTATCATTTGGAAACAATCATGATGGCAACACCTCTAAGGATCGTTATTTTCATTTTGGTTGACATCACTCTTAAGGTCACTGAGCATTGCTATTGGTCAAAGTTTGAAGGTTACATTTTAGATTCAAGCACTTCACCTACAATGCCAACATTTAATTGATTATATGGCCAAAAAGTCGCACTACAATGTTACCACTATGGTTGGTCAATATCGAACTTTTAATACCTTCAAATATTCCCCAAATTATACAGTACTGCCGTCGGGTAATGACTTTTTTTCTACTTCAATGTTGGTTTATTTGTGTTAGTTTCTCACCGAACACTGCACTATACAAGATCACATTAAACTAACCATGATGACTTTACCTTTGCCAAATAATCGTTTTTACTTGAACACATCACTAGCTGACGAAATATAAACTTAACCCTCGCCCATAAATTAGACTATACAGTCCATAGTAATTGCGAAGAGCAAAACCATAGGGCAAAAACATGGTGTACCAGTCGTTTGGATGTTCTGGAAGCAAAGCTAAAAGCAACACTTGTGTCTGCAAATGGTATCTTGTCAAAAATCACGCTGTCTGCCCAAAATTGGGGTCAAGTTCCTTGCAAGTTGCGAGCAACTTTGCTACTACCTCTACTCAGCCAGCATGGGTCAGACTCAGAAACCATGTAGATGCACAAGTGCGCATGTCCGCGTGCACAATTCAGTCAGCTACGGGGTTTCCACGGGGTTAGTAATTTCAACTCAGAAATCCTTGTCATTCCCCTGTGAAAGTATAAATATAGGCAACTGTAAGTAGTTTGTTGTACCAACAAATAAAGGAAATGGGAAAGCATTATTCTCGAGTCAGAAAAACTTAAAAACTTGATTGAGATCAACAATTACAAGTTATTGTTTTTGCAGTTGATTTTATGTCGTGGAATGATTTTTGTGTTTGTTTGTTTTGCAGACAGCATTGAAGATTACATCCAGACTTCATCATCTAATGTGGAGTCAGCCAATCAGGAGCTCGCGAAGGCCAACCAATACCAGGTATACTTTGAATCTTCCTTTACTACACTGGGCTCCCAGTGGGTTCACAGTAACTGTGCTCTGTTTTCATTCTGTGTATTTAACTGAGTTTTTACATTGTAACGCACTCTCAAGAAGCTTAGTTTGATTAGCCATGCAAACAGGGACTTTGCTAACTAGGTTACACAGCTACCACATCCCAAACCAGCATAATAACAGAGATGATGTAATTTTATGTCATAGTTTACTACCTTGCGTTGTTAGTTAAATTCATTTCATTTGAGAAAATGTATTATGGCTGCCTGGAGTCTAGTGACAACAAAACCATATATTATTCATATTTCATGGTCAAATGTTATTTCTGCTTAGCAAATGCTTATAAATCTGTAGTTTCATGTTAAAAGTATATTGACTGAGAGTGGAACGCATTTTAGACAACTCTGGACTGAAGTTTTATAGATTTTCTTATGGGGGATGGCAATAATTTCCCCTCCCCAGCAGATAATGGAGAGATATTTTATAAATGCCCAAGGGTCTTTTCATTTTCAAGGAAATATACAAGTATCTTGCTGTTCTCAGATCTCAGAAGGCTAGGATCCAGTGTGCTTTTGTGTTATGTGAGCCCCTGGCTATGGTAAATCATATATTGGCTTAAGTGTCACTGAGTTAATTCAGTATATACCTCTTTCATATTTTTATATATAGCTCTGAAGCTGCATCTCTCCACCATTATTGCATTATTTACATTTGGTACTGGGAAGATACTGGGTATTTAATGATTTTTACATCATAATATCTACCTCATAAATAAATTACCATTTAAATTACCAACATTTTTATTCTCTGTATCATGGCTAGATGAGTCAAAGATGATCAACTTTATTTTTCCAAATGTACATGTTTTTACATCATACGAGCAGCTGTTCAATGTGAAATGTCCGCTAAGCAGTTTCCAGGGTCTGTGATGACTGCTTGGATTTCTGTCCATCTCTACATGCTGTTTCACCACTAGTAAGTGAACAAATAAGTGAATGGCAGCAACTTTTCAATTAATTGTCATTTCATTATCTCAAGGAGAGCTGAACCATGACTGAGCTCACAATGAGCAATTTAGCGTTCTGCCAATCCTGAGTGGCTGCATAGAAGAAACACAACAGAGGAGAGGACAGAGAGACAGACACAACGTCCGACTGACACACAGACAGAAACATGGTTGTGAAGAGAAGCTTGTCCATATTCTACACAGTCACATGCTTAACCTGATCACTCTTTTCAGAGCAGATCAGCAACATTACTTTTTAGTTTATGACACATCCCAGGCCTTCCTCATACATACCAACCAACCACACCTGTGATCTTGTGGACTAACACTATAATGTGGATGTAGCAGGCACTACACTAGTTAAACATTTGTCCCACTTCATGTTCAATTTACAACCTGCAACATTGGAAAAATGTAAAATTATTAATACAGGTATTATCATTATGTTGGCAACACAATGTAGGCGTATATGAGAGTGAGAGTATAAACATGACAGCATACTGGTTATAACAGTGAGGTAGATGCCATGCACATGTGAAGTAAGAGTTGTGCCTCAAACAAGACATTTGTCAACTCATTCTTGCTTATTGTCGTCACCTATTTGTCATTTAGTGTCTTCAACACCTCCATTTTCTATGTCTTTCTTATATCGTTATATATCTTATATACTCCCCACTTTTCCACAATGATTTTAATGGGTGCAGTGGATCTTTGTGTTTTCCAGGCTGCTATACAAGTGTTTCAAATATGTGCAAATCTGTGCATGACGCAGGCACTCTGCCAACATCTAATGATGCTGAACAATTAAGCAAGTGAGCGTATTCATCTGATTCTGGATTGGATCATCTCATTAAAAAATCCCTACAAATATGTTTCATTATATATTGAAAAGGTCACTGCAGTCAGTTCACTATTCAACTAATATCTATATGAACATTGCTCAAAGCCCATTCAGCGCTTCATTCAAAATTGGTATTACATCTGAAGACAGCATAACATAAACTAAAGCCATAGTAATACTCGTGCATGTCAGCTATGTTTTTTTTTTTATTTCAGCCTGGCTCTCTCCAAGTAATCCAGTTGCAGTCCAGGACAGCTGTTTAAATGCTGTTGAGTTGGGCAGCCACTTTATGCACAACTCAAAAGAAAGCACAAAGCACAAACTCGCACAGAACGTATGTGGTTTTTGAGGAAATTAGAATACTGTACTTCAGTTGTTATACCACTCTCTGTGGCCTACATTTCAACAGACATTCCATGTGCTTTCATAATTTTCACTGAAATTGCTGTTGTCTTATGAAATTATTTAGTATGCACTCATATAAGGAGAACCAAATCTTACTGCAGCATTTTTAGACAGTTTAATGAAATTGACCACTCTCATATGAGAAGCCTTGACTTCCAATTACGTTTACTTTAAAGAACACACAAGCAACAACTGGGTCCAACTGTAGGCAAATTATTGACTATTATCTACAAACATGAATTATAATCTAAAATCCGAGGAAATAATTACCTTTTTAAATATGAGTAAGTAATTAGCAAGATTAAAAATTGAGTTATTGTAGAAGATATTTTTTCCATATGATATTTTGTATGATAATAAAAATACCAGGGTGTTCATAAATCTATTCATAGAATTCTGTCTGGCTAAAGTATCTACCTCCTTATTAACAGAAGAAAATAAATAATTGGCTTCGCCAATATGTACTTCCTTAGCAAAATACCAGTGCAGCAGCAGGAGTTTCTGGGCTGGCTTTCTCTCCCAGATGCATTGTTTGTTGCCTGGCTATGGATGGTCTTCAAGCATGTGTCCAGTGTATTACTGACAGGCTGGTGGCATAAGAAGGAACTGACTAACTTCACTAGATTACATTTCCATTGGGTGAACGACAGAAAACTTCCCAAATTGTCATATGAAACTCTTGGTGATGGTAGATCATGGGGTGGTAGTATAGTTGCATAGATAAATATACAAAGATATAGGCTCAGACCCTAAGGCCTGAAAAGTTTAAACCGCACCCAATTACTTGGAACATGGCTTGTATCTCGCACTCTAAGCCTCCTCCATTGATATGAGCCAGCTGGAATGACGCTGACTATCGAACAAACACTTATCTGAAGTTGGTTGTGGCATTTGAGATTCCGGAGAGATGGCAGGATCGTAATAGGTTATAAATATTTCCATTTCCCATGGGTCATAGGAGATCTTCTCTTTATTCCTTCTGATTTTCTCCATTCCCCTTGCCACCACTCATTAAGATGTACTAATCTCTAATCATGTCCATGGATATGTTGAAGGTTTCAGTGGTGCTGTTGTCAAACTTAGTTGCAGAGCCTGGCAGCAGGTCTTACCAGCATAAATACTCATGATAAAGTGTTATTAATATAAAGGTATATAAAGGTAAAAGTACTATTGTAATTTCATTAAAAACCATTTAATGAGAAAACACATTGTACAAAGTCCAAGCTTTGGTGCAGCATTGAACAGTGGTCTACATGCACCGCTGCCTTTCCACCAATGGTCAATTAAGAGCGGATGTCCTTTTTTTCTCATTCCTCGCCTTGTCTACTCACTTTACATTGAAAATAAATCAAATCTATAATCCATTATCTGGAAGAAGATTACTCTCACAGCTGTACGTTTCTCTAGTTGCTGCAATGTTTTATCACCTCATCCATGTTCAGTGGACCACAGTGAACCCGTATTGTTGATTGCTGCACACGATGGCTTATAATTACCATTATGTTGTAGCAATTTAGAGAGAAAAAAACTGTCACTTCAAAGGCTACAAAATAACAGAATTCATTATTGATTTGACAGGGGTGGGGGCAGGTTCCAGGCTGATGTCTTTGTTAAGACTTTAAAGTCCATCTGTCTTTAGAACTGAAAATTGATCTCCTGGTGAATGACTAAATCCCTTTGCCTTCTGAAAAAGTTGGTATTACATCTGAAGATAGCATAAAGTAAACTAAAGCCATAGTAATACTGTGTAGTTTATACACTGTAGTGCATGTCAGCTATGTTGCAAATTTCCACCTGGCTCTCTCCAAGTAATCCACTTGCAGTCCAGGACAGTTATTTAAATGCTGTTGAGTTGGGCAGCCAATGTATGCACAGCCCAAAGAGAGCACAGAGCACAAACTCACACAAAATAACATAATTAATTATTGATTTGACAGGGGTGGGGGCAGGTTCCAGGCTGATGTCATTGTTAAGACTTTAAAGTCCATCTGTCTTTAGAACTGAAAATTGATCTCCTAGTGAGTGACTAAATCCCTTTGAGTTCTGAAAAAAAATCAATTTAACACAGTTCTTCTCTGGCTGAATTGAGCAAAATATGAAGCACTGGCTAGTGTGATTGTTGAAGGGAGAAAGAAAGAGTGTGGAAAAGAAAAAGAAGACAAAGGGAGGATGGCTTCTAAATTATGGGTAGACAGATGAATGGATCCATCCCCACAGCGACACATACAAATTGTTGCCTTTATGACAAATACGTTAATGAAAAATAATGACCTAATCACAGTGGTAACGCTCTGAATGATCACTGCACTTGGAAGGGGGGTGGGGGTAAGGCGAACAGTTTGTGGGGAAATGAGCTTTGCCATCACTCTTATTTTTCTAAGGAGGAACATTTTCATTTTCCAATATCTAACAAGCTTAAAAGACAGCATTATGGACAAAAAAATGTGAAACCATAATTACTGGTCACAGAAAAACAAGATAGTACCCCTATCAGATCGTTTGGCTGGTGTGCTGATGTGCTGCAGTAAGCATATTGTGTTTTTTCAAGTTGTGGGATTTTGCGAAAAGTGTTTTATCTGGATAATGTCTATTTGTTCGGCTGCTATTTTCTCCCCTACTGCAGCTAATTATAGATTAAATAATCCTTTATGCATAATGTGTGCAAATATACAAGATGATGCAGACCGAGCGGACGCCTGTTGCAGCAGCTCTTTTCTACTCTTTTACTACTTTCGTATTTTTCCAAACTCAAACTGTGCACTATGGACACCAAGTACTCCATGCTTTTCGTGAACATCAACATAATTTTTTCGCAGTTTTTGGCCATGACCGTGTCAGGGGAAACCACGTGGAGCAGGGGTCCCATTGCTTACAGCAGAGATCAGCTGATCGCGTTCCGTAACACAGCTGTGTTGCCGGAATCGTGCCGGGGTAAAGTCTTGTATGCAGAGGAGAAAGTACACTCCTGTCCTCCCGTCTGTCGTCATGGGGAATGTAAGATCTCTGCCCAACAAGATGGCTGAGTTAATGGCGCTGACCCGACAAGAGGGGGACTGTCGCCGCTGCAGCATCATGGTGCTTACTGAGGCATGGCTAACTATAGCAGCTCCGGTCACACACATCACCTTGACCTGGATGACTGAGAACCTTCACAAAAATAATAAATGGTTTAACTCTGGCCACATCAGTGTCAAAGAACTGCGCTGTTGCAAGGACGTTAAACTGTTAGCTGTTAGCATGAGACCAAACCATCTGCCGCTATCCACTATCAACTTCTGTGTGGAGAACACGATTTAAGATTCAAGAATTTATTGTCAAGTATACAATAGATGTACATTGGAATTCTTAGTATGCTGTCCACTCTCAATGCCAGTTAGAAGAATAAGAATCGTAATAAGAATACAAACTATTAAAATAACAATAAAAAAATAAATACTGTTTTAAAAGCAAAATATACACAGGGGTAAATGGCAGTGCCAAAACCAGCAAACAGTGCAAAAGGTAAATTCCAAAAAGAAGGTGCACAGATTGTCCTATGCCAATGTGTGTGTGGTGTTGTGCTCGAAAAATGTGCAGGGGAGCAAAGACCAATGCAAAATTGTCAGAAGTAAACATCACTGGATGTGCAAAAAAAGAAAGGGAAAAATTGCAAGTCTCTTGTGTGACGCAGTGAGGGGGGGGGGGGGGGGGGTGGGGGTGGCAGGGGGGGGGGGGGGGGGGGTGGTTGAGTGTGTCAGGGTAAGTGTGGGGTGTTAAGCCGCCGGATGGCTGAGCGGTAAAAGCTGTTCCTCAGCCTGGACGTCCTGCTTTTCCCACTTCTGACCCTCCTGCCTAAGGACAGAAGTGTGAACAGTCCATGTTGGGGGTGGGTAGAGTCATTAAGAATGGGGCACGTTCTTCTGTGGACTCTGCAGTGGTAGGTTTCCTACAGAGAGGGCAGAGGTTCCCTGACGATCCTCTCTGCCGTCTTTACCATTCTCTGCAGGCGCCTGCGGTCCAATGCAGTGGTGCTCCTTTGATGCAGCTGGTCAAGATGCTCTCCACCATGCAGCTGTAGAAGTTGCTGAGGATCTTTGGAGACATGCCAAATTTCCTCAGCCTCCTCAAGAAATACAGCCGCTGTCGAGCCTTCTTGACAAGCTGGGTGGTGTTTAAAGTCGAGGTGAAGTCCTCAGTGACGTGCACGCCCAGGAATCTGAAACTGCTTACCCTCTCGACCTCAAGTCCCGGAATGATCAGCGGCCGATGTGTTCGCCTCTCCTCCCTCATGTCCAAGATCACCTCCTTGATCTTGTCAGTGTTGAGGGTGAGATTGTTGCTCTCACACCATGTCACCAGACTGGCCACCTCCCTCCTGTACGCTGTCTCATCACCACCAGTGATGAGTCCAATAACGGTGGTGTCATCAGCGAACTTCAGGATGGTGTTGTCTTTGTGGGAGGCTACACAGTCGTAAGTGAACAGTGTGTAGAGCATAGGGCTGAGGACACATCCCTGTGGGGTGCCAGTGTTCATAATGATGCTGGAAGATGTTTTGTTTCCAAATCTGACAGACTGCGGCCTGCTAGTGAGTAAATCCAGCACCCAGTGGCAGAGTGTGGGGTTGAAACCCAGAGTTAAAAGTGCGTTGATGAGGCTGAGCTGTAGTCGATGAAGAGCATCCTGATGTATGCAATTTTCTTCTCCAGCTGGGAAAGGCCTATGTGGTGGGCTGTTGAGATGGTGTCTGTGGTCGACCTGTTGTGGCGGTAGGCGTACTGCAGGGGGTCCAGTGTCTCTGGTGAAATCCTCTGAATGTGGGGCAGTACCACTCTCTCAAAACACTTGGTGATGAGTGGGGTGAGTGCTACTGGCCTGTAATCATTCAGGCAAGTCACTGGAGTTTTTTGGGGACCGGAAGGATGGTGGTGGTTTTAAAGCAGTTGGGGAGCGTGGCCTGTGAGAGGGAAAGGTTGAAGACGGAGGTGAGAACATCCACCACATCTGTTGCACATGCCTTGAGGGCCCACCCCGGTGCCTTGCGAGGGTTGATTCTCCTCAGGGCCTCGTGGACATCAGCTGGTGAGACAGTCTGGGGGGGCGGTGCGATCTGGGTGCAGGGAGGCCTCCGCTGTGTGCTAGAGGTCTCGAAGCGACGTAGAACTGGTTGAGTTCCTCTGGTAGGGTGATAGTGGGGTTTGAGATGTCTGTGGTGGGGCTTTTGTAGTCGGTGATATGTTGCAGGCCCAGCCACCTTTGCCTGGCATCAGCAGCAGAGTAGAAGCGTCCGGTTTCTGCCTGTACTTCTGCTTTGCTTCCTGAATGGCCTTTCTCAGTTGGTACTTTTCTGCCTTGTACTCAGCCTTATGCCAGATTTGAAAGCAAGAGACCGAGCCTTTAACATGCATCGTACTTGAGTGTTCATCAAGGGCTTCTTGTTAGGAAACGTCTCCATCTGTATGATGGGCATGATGTTGTCAACACAGGTGCTGATGTATCCGGTCACAGATTCAGCGTACTCCTGTATGTTGATTGAAGAATTGTTTATTGTTTATTTATTGTTTAGGTATTTTTTTGAGATATAAAGTGTACCCCCTCCCCATGGAAGTGCCCTCAGCCGATGCAGAAAGCAAACCAAACTTGTTGACCAGTCCGACACACAGAAACTTGCGGCGCATGCGCATAGACATAGTAATGGACAAACAGACACTGAACACATAGGACACAAAGACCCAAACAGGACACTCGAGACGGACCAATCAGGTGCAAAAAGGAGGTGACATGTCAATGACCACCACCCACCTATAGTTTAAACCAATAGGAAATGTTATGTTAATGTTTACACCATTATTTAATGCGCTGCGACGCTTCAGTAACTGTCTATAGGTAGGATAAAGTAAAACGGAGATGTGGTCTGAAAATCCAAAGTGTGGGTGCGGAGCGGCTCTGTATGCTCCATGGATGTTTGTATAAAAATGGTCCAGAGTGTTATTATCAAGTTTTGGGATTTTGACGTGCTGGAAGTATTTCGGTAAAATAGTTTGGAGGTTGCAGTGGTTGAGGTGCAGTTCGGTGTTGGGGGACTTTCCCCGCTGGTCACCTAAGGAGCAAACAATGTGGTGCAGCTCCGGAGGAATAAAGCAAGTGAAACCACCAAAGTAATGTTGGCTGGAGATATCCAGGAGTACCTGCTTGTTGTGTGTAAGGAGTGTGCTGCGTTGTTGCACAGTACAAAAACAAATATATACAAATAAAATAAAATAAAACACGGCATTCAGGAGCGGAGCAATAGAAAACACGTTCGCCGTGGCAGGCGCCATTTTCCATGAGCAATGAGCTGGAGAGGCCTGAAAACCATCTCCGGTTACAAGGAGCCTGACTTTGAGGCTGTGGGGGACCAGAAGTGGGTAAACGACCCTTGATCAAACATCTACCCTTTCCACGACTCAGTCAAACCTGCTGCGGCCTCCCCCATCTTCATCACCAGTGTATTGTCCCATCCCCTCCCTCAGCCCCACTCCAACAGCAATCATATCACAGTTACCCCCCACTTCTTCTCACACCCACTCAAGCCATACCCCCACCCTCTGACTCACACACCCCCTGCTCCAGTTTGGCCCTCACTACCAACCAAGTGAGAAATAAGCTCATAAAGGAAGATAAAGGCAAAGAAGGCAGCGGTTCCTGACGACATCAGCTCCAGGCTCCTAAAATCCTGTGTAGACCAGCAGTGTGGGATTGTGGAGTACATCTTCAACACCAGCCTGAGACTGGGGAAGCTACCACAGTTGTGGAAGACATTTTGTGTCGCACCGATGCCAAAAACAACACCCCAAAGATTCAGCAACTACTACTAAGGCTGAGGTCCTACAGGGGGGCACTCTGGTATCAGACACACACGCAGAAAGGAAGAGACTGAACAGGCTGATCAAGAAAGCCAATTTGATTCTGGGACAGCCCCTTGATCCAGTGCAGGTGGTGGGAGAGAGGAGAATTATGGCGAAGCTATCATCTCTTCTGGACAAGCTGTCCCACCCGCTGCAGGACACAATCGCAGCACTGGTCAGCTCTTTCAGTGAGAGACTCATTCACCCAGTGTCTGAAAGAGAGATATCGCAAGTCCTTCCTACCTGCCGCTTTACAATCATCACTGGTCAGTCGACCACTGTCACATAACTAGAGACACATAACTAACTAAACAACCCAGTGCAATTCTTCTGTTTATTCTGTATATATGTTTTCACTCGGAACACATTGTAAATCTAAGACTAAATCTATGCTTTATATATATATATTTGTATATATATATACTGTATATATATATATATATATATAAATTCTGAAGGGTTTCGTCATCTCAATCACACCGTAAATTTTCAACTGCATATTATCATTTTTCCCTATAACTCAAAAATTTAAATTAAGATAGTCCCATACAATCTTACTTCATCCATAGTGATTTTTTTCATCTGAATACACTGTAGCCATTATATATATTCAGGACTGTATATTTTGTGTACTTTTTTGCACAGTTTTAGTTGATTTTATTCTCTATTCTGTATTTTTCTGTTAAGCTGTAGTGTTTGTTCTCTGCTGCTGCAACACCGCAAATTTCCCCTCTGTGGGACAGTAAAGGAATATCTTTCTTATCTTATTTCAACATACACTAGTTGTCTCTTTTCAGCATTCATGATGGTACAGTGAGTAGAATGGTCATCTCCTGTGAACATGTGTATGGTAGTAAATGACCCTATGTGGAAGACATTTTTGACTAAAATGTACAGTATGCTGAGTACAAAGGCACAAAGCCATGTTATAACTGGCTGTTACCGCTTAACAATATATTTTGCTCCAGCACACACTCGCACACATGCAAAGGCAAGATGTAAAAGGCACTTTAAAGCCAGGCTTTCCCTACTGAAGGCAGCCTGATCCTACAGACCACACGTTGCTCTGAACTGGGTTCATCTTGAAAGTTATCCCTCAACAGCAGCAATGAAGATGCCTTTGTGAGTCAAAAATGCTCTAAATGGTCTCCATTGCTCCTTTTCCCCTTCCAAAAGCCCTTTCCGTTTTCATAACATCAGGCCACATTTAATTATAAGTTATAACCTAATGCTTCTCCATGGCATGTTTTCTGATGTCAAGTGGCAGCTTCTCCATGGCATGTTTCTCTAAAAAAAAAAAAACTCTTACAAACCCTCCCCTTTAAAAAAGCCCAAAAATCCAAAAGGCACCGCCCCCCAAGGACACATTAGTCTACCATTTTATGCCGTTTTTTCTTTCCTGGCAGCATACGTTTATTTCTATCATGAGAACTTTTTTGGATCAAGTTGTTCTGTAGACTGTTTAGAGACTGGAGCTAACATTTCCCTCCTCTGTAAAAAACATGAAGCAGCGGGTCAGAAATAACATGCCTGTCCGTGTGACTTCATAACCTCGTAAAAAAAAATAATAGATTGATTTGACCAATAAGTGTTTTATTGTCCATTGTCCAATTCTAAAAAGAGCAAAGGAAGAAGTCAGGTTACATGCCTGAAACTAACTAAGCCATGATCTTAACCATGTATCCTTTTTTTTTTCCTTATTTTCTGACGATACTGCACCTTTATTTTCAGAGGATATTCCTATAAGTTGTGTCAGAGAGTTTCCTCAAGTAACATATGTGGTCACTCGGGCTACCATTCTGAAAAGCTGCATTTCACCTGGTCTGTTTTAATGCAATCACAATTGTTACTCCAGGTATGGCGCCTAAAGTCCCGTACCCGATAAATCTATTGTGTCAGCTGAAGCACTGTGGTGCATGCTCGTGTGATCCCTCACAATTGTGTGTTTGCAGTTTGCCTGCTGGGCCTCCTGAAGCCTGCAATTATCATGAAGTGGGAAACCGAAATACGGAGTCCGTAATGTCCGAGCTTGATAAAAATGACTTGAGCTATGCTTAATAAAAAGTTAATCCAACCGTAAAAGCAGGCCGAATACACAGACGCCGGTCAGTGTTTATGTTCAATTATTGACTATGCTTTTCACAGCGATTCAGCCCGGAATGCCGGCATTGTCTGTGAAGTCTGTGTTTATTTGTTGCACCTCTTAAATATCATAATCAGGATGACTGCACAAGGCTCTGAGTTTTATGTAAATTGCATATAAGCCGATTACAAGTCGGGCAGTTTTGCTATAAACATTATTTATTCTATGGAGTTCCAATTTTCCCAACCAGATGTGATAAAGAGAGCATAATATTATAATCATTATTATGCACTGCATTATTATTGTATTATTAGGATATGTCTTATATCGGACAAGGTAAGCTTTCCTCCCAAAACATTAACTTTGTCTTCCACGGAAGGGAGGCAAAGATGATATTGATTGTGTTTTTTTTGACAGTGCGAATGCAGTTTTTCTCCCAAGGACACAGTTTTCAGAAATATTGAAGGAAGGAAAGGTGAACAAGCCATACATGCTCTCTTCTCTATCATATTTTATTCCCGACTCACCTCTTTTTCTCTCGTCACCCGCGCTGCTGACCTTTATGGCATGAAAGGGATTTTTGAGAGATGAGCGAGAAAGCGACGTAAAAACCCTTCACCAGAGGAGACTGTGCTATAGTTTAACACCAGGATGCACATATATACATCTTATTTCCTAAAATGGCTTGGTATGGTTATTAGGCTGAACTCATCTCCAAGGAAATAATAACTTGTCTGAATAACATCAACAAAGCTCATTTCCAAAGGGGTCTCCTTTACTATCTAGACATTTTTTCATATAGTTATCAAACTGAATGGGGACATAGGTAATGTTTGCCAGGACTTCAAATCATATTATAGTAGTCTTTAGGCAAAGCATAAGTGATATTATCTTCAGAACACATGGTCAAGCATAATGCAATTATCTTTTCTGAGCGGCACTTAATACACTTTACTAATTTACAGCTATTTTTTAAGCAAACATCTATTTCCCTTCCACATTTGTAAAGCGCCTAAGCAGCACTCGACACCTATATTAATGGTATTGACCACTGAGTTATATCCAAGCAAAACAATAGGATTCCGCAATTATTAAACTAAAGGGAGACGCAGTTCCTGACAGCTTCTAGAACCTATGGGCCCTGATGTTCCGCTGCTCAGGACCAATCTCTGACAGATTAAGTCCCTGGTAACTATCCTCCACTCTCATCCTTCCTATGGGAGTCTCTGTCCAACCTCTCAGCCTACCCAGCAATCGGGAAAATTCTGCTTTAAAAAATACCGCAACGCTCCCTTTATTACACTAAGCCCCCTTTTTTGCCCCCCCCCACCTTATGTATTTTCCTGTTCTTCCCCAAATAACAGCAGTGCTGGTATGATGGAGCAAGGGGAAAAAAGAGAAAGAAGGAAGTATGGGTGAGAGAGGGAGGGAGGTGTTACAGTATATAGAGTGCGGGAACCATCGGTGCTGTCAGAGTGAGCAGAGAGAAGGAGAGGATGGCAGAAAAAGTTTATAAGGCGTAGTTTAGGAGGAAATGCGTGAGAGAAGCTGGGGAATCTGTGGTGGCCAGCTGCAAGAGGGGAGATAGCGGAGAAAGGCTTTTAATTCTCAATCCCCACAGAGCCTTTGAAAATTACCAATCTTCTTATCACAGACGCAGGGCTGCTTATGCAAATTGTTGTGGAGTGGAACGTTTAAACGGAAAATTACTCGACAGCATTTTTTTCTCCCTCTCCCTCTCTCTTCCATACAGAAAGCCTGTTTTGAGTCTCAGATAAGAAGATGAATTGCTCTCTCCGTGCTTTGAAGCGCGTCAGGATTTAAAGACTCCAGCCTCGTCTCTCGGCTCACGCCGCTGCTCTCGCTGCCTTTGTAGCAGAAAACAGGCCGGGGAAAAATAACGAGAGAAAAAGCGTTTCAGAACAACATAGATTCCGTGCTCCAACACATCGCCACCGCCTGAGGAGACAAGGAAATATATAAATATTCCCCAAACCCTGCTCTTCATTCTGTTTACTTATAATATTTTCGCTCCACACAGTCAACAAGATATCCCCTTTCTTAAAAAAAAAAAAACAACTGCAAGAAATTGACATTAATAAAACTCATTCAGAGCGGATGATTGTTTGAGGCATTTATCTAAATTACACCACAGGCAATACTGGGATTATAACAGAAAATGTCTCTGGAACCATTTGAGATCTATAGTTACTGGCACTCAGTGTATTGTCTCCACTCTAGGAAATTGTGAGTTTTTCACATTTCAGGGTTTTATATTCTGTGATCAGCAGATCTTGATGACATTCTGTAAGGACTGAGGGGCACCTTGTTTACACCTCTTACTATGATCTTACTATAATGTAAGGAATCTGTATGTACAGTATGTTTTTTATGAATTAATATATGTTATTCACCTAGTTCGAAACCATTCAACTCATCTACTTTAAGCTTGTTGGGTGTGTTTCTCAGGGCCCAAGAAAGTCATTTTGGTGCGAGGAATATTGTATGTTTTGAATAAACAGCAGTTTATTCTGACGGGCTGGGACATACAACATACCTATATTACAACAACAACAACAACAACAAAGCAGTCCAACCAAGCAATCTGATTTGTTAGGTTAAACTAACAAAACATACTTAGTTTAAACTGGTGTTAATTTAGTTTGGGAAATACTGTTTCTTTGGGTCAGCCTGCTTGCTGGAGTCGTAAACTTGGTTGCACATCTGACAGTTACTGGTCAGACCCCATGAGTTTCTAGGGAAACAAAATTAACACCACAATATTTTATTTAAATTGAAAATACAATTATGGATACATTTTGATTATACCTTTTATGTTGTCTGCAACTTATTATATAATCACAAAATTTGACTTGATGGTAGTTTTTCTTTCAACCATACACAAAAAAGTACAAGTAAATACATGTACTGAACTACTCTCATGCACACACTCACACGCTCGCACCGAGCACACACGCACTCACGCACACACATAACTGGTGTGTGTTTATTATTTCATATGAATATGCTAGTAATTACATGTTTTTTAATTTTCATTGTTTATTTAGACAACATTTATTGTGGGGGCCAAGTGTTGGATTGGCCCTTGAATGGCCATTAAGGGCCATCCTGCCATGGTCTGCTGGCTGGGTCGAGTTGGGTTATCTTTTCAATGTTATGGCTTCATTCAAATCAGCAAATTAAAAGGTTATAAATTAACATTATAAGACAAAAAGCAATCTCGGCAGAAACAATCCCTTCAGAGAGATAATAAATACTCTGGGGAAGCCATTAAATGTGACAAATTGCTCAAAACTAAATCTCTACAGTTTCAATGTCTTGGCAATGCAAAATCTGCAACATTTGTACCCTAATTTGTTTGTATTGTCAAACAATATTTTGGATTTTTTCCCACAATTTGGCAATAAATTGTCATTTTCTTCTCAGGTAACGTAAATTTAAAAAATGTAATATTTGCCAAAGAATACACTGACATAACATAGCACGTAAAATCGGAATTATGAACATCAGCTAAACAGCTAAACTATCATTAAAATTAACATTAGACAGCAATGAGGGAAAGCAGGTTACCTTTAAACTTAAGATTTATTTATTTATGTATGGCAAAGGATTACATATTTCAAATCCATTTACATACAAAATAAGTAAATAAATGATATTAACATTCCCTTGGACAAGTCAAAGGTTTCTTTCTAGTTCATACCATCATAAAAGGATTTATTCTGCAGGATTTATAATTTGAGGCGGGGATTACTTGTTTGATTGATTTATCTACAAACTTTACAGCTTAGCATATGCTGCAAAAAGTGGTAGTATAGAGGGTGTACTGCAATGCATTCCTGGGTTCAATGAAAAGAAGGCTTATGTGATTCCTTCCGAAGGGGCAAGTCTTAGAAAGGAACCCATACCTTCTGCCCTGGCTGGTATTTAGGGGCAGGGGTTTGGTGGGGGTCAGCAGGGCATTAATGGCTAATGAAGGTTGGATGGCAGTAACAACACAGGCCCACTCTGCTCACTCTGCACATGCTAAAGTGATAAGAACACAATCTTGAGATTTGCTTCTCATTTAAACGGGAACGTAATGGCGCTCACATATACTGAATGAAGATTATAGAGATATTTCCCTCAAAATAAAAACTTAAGGAGCTTTTTTGGACAAAAATTAGCTTTCATTTCAAAACACACCTGCTATTCTGAGATGTCAGTATGTGGTCATTAGATGACCATGGTTTATATTAATTAAATGAAACAGGTTTTCAGGTGAATTCTTTCATTTGTAACGTTTTTGAAAAACCTTACTAGGTATTCTCTTTTCGACAAAGTGGAGGATTAAATGCGTTTTTACCCACTAGATGAAGATGAAAAGCATTGTAATAAAATGATAATCTGCAGAAACCGCTCCGATCAAAACCTTTTGATCCCTGTTGTCTTTGTTTTGTTTTTTTTCATTCCCATTTTTTTAAATAAACAACGACAGGCACTGAACTCTACCTGTTCCAAAGCTCAATAACTGACAGCTCTACATGGGCTCTACCACTTTGTACTCCCGGTCCCAAAGACTTGAAGGACGTGGAGCAGAGCCACCACGGCGATGACTGGGTGGCACTTCAATGGATGCTTTCAACACTCCTTTGCTATTATTTTTTTGTTTGCTGAAATTGAGTGCATGTAGACAGGTGCTGTCGGGTATGATAACAGTATATCATGATAAACTAGTGACCGGGCAGTTGGGCTGTTGTGGCTCTGCAGCCATTCAGTTGGAGCTTAATATTTACAGCACTTTGTGGAATAACATATTAAATCACTGTTGTTTTATGGAAACCACCAACAGCATGAAGAAACTGACAAATAGGATGAATTAATGTCAAACCACAAAGATTTAAAGCGCCGCCTGTTATAATTGCTTCTGGTGGACCCAAAACGCAAGACACAAACACTTTTTTAGTTAGTTTAGTAAGAAGAAAGTTTATTGTAGACGGGAAGGGGGCTGGTAAAGGCACTTACAATTGTTTGCTTTATTTTGAATGCACTTATTGAAGGTCGCTTTGGCCACAACGCAGCCAAATGAAATGAAACGTGGCTGGAGCAGACGAGGGAAGCTCAAGACGATGCAGAGCAGCTGGTTTTGGCCAAATAAGACAGGGTAAACTTATCAGACTAATCAACATATGTAGAGGTTGAAAAAGACTGAGAGTGCTAGCACACCAGTGGTCAGAACAATGTGGTGTAGGCTGGAGAGGGGAGCTAGCTTTGTAGATGAATCTCACCAGGAGGCCCCTCCCACCTCCAGGTTGTCACACACGCACAGGGAGAGAGACATGGGGGAGGGGAAAACACAGGGAAAGAACCAACATCACTTTGCTTGTATGTCCCTCCAAATGTAGGTTTTCTTTGGGATGAAACAGGTGAGAGTATTAAATGACCAATAGGTAACTGTGATATTTAACCTTTGCCCACACAATAAGTGCTTTCTCTCCACAGAAGCAGCTGAGGAAGAGGAAGTGCTACCTCCTCGTGGCGGGAGCAGTCATCCTCACCATCCTCCTAATCATCATCGCTGTATCAGCAAGAAAATGAGACTACTGAGGTAAGATCCATTATCTATAACAAACTCATTTTGGACAATATTCATCTGCAATTGATCTGGCTTCCTGACGCTATTAACTCATGGCTTCTCAGCCTCATATAGAGTGGAATGGTGTTGCTCCGTGTCAAAATGATTAAAGTGAAATGAAATTAACATTGTGACGACGCCAGCCAAGGACGTACAACTGTGCACCTGTGTATATTGCTGATTATTGGATACCACCAGCCACTAAATACTGTTTTGTACACTAAAATAAAAAAAAAAAGTAGTATAGCAATCAATCAGCTAGACTGTACAGAATACATCATTTGAAGCTGTCTGATTCTCTCTTTTTAATATCGCTGCAGGCACTCTAACAGTATATTTACGCACACATCTCCCTTAGCGTCTTAATCAGACACAATCAATCAAGTCCATTGAATCAATTTATCCCTGCACAGAGCCGATCGTGAAGGAACTATGGGGGTCTGCTGGACCACCAGTTTGTCGTTAGTCGACATTAACCTCCCTTTAGTTTGTTTTATTATTTCCCCCTTTTTGATAAAAAAAAAATTGAGAGTTTTAGAAGGCTGAAGGCACTGCAGTACCTAAAATCCCAAGCAATTGTTGCAGGGATGACGTCACCACTTGCAGTGGTGCAGTGTGATACAAAACGACATCACATTTGTAGTTTTTTTGACTAAGGTTTTAAAAAGGTTTATCTTGTGATTTGATCAAATATGTAAAACAGTCGAATTAGCATTCATACTTCACTGGGACACAGTACGTGAAGAGAAATTAAAGATGTTGTTTTATATTAGATATCATTTTGATCCATGCCATGCATTCCCAGAGTCTTGTCAAAAAAGCTTGAAATTAGCATTCTAATGCTTTTTTTTTCATTTCAGTGTAAAGCACATTATTAAGAGGCACCTGTAACCTTCACCCTAACCCTTGACTGGCGTCGTCACTATGGTAATATGCGGAGTTACTGTGCATTATAAACCGCCAGATTGTACTCTCCCAGTTGTACATTTTTCAGTCCGTTTCATCAGTCAGAATTCTCATTACTCACGTGGATCAGATTTTATTTTATCCAGGAGCATAAACATAAACACAACAAAAGTAACATCATTTCACTGTAAAAGGTGCCAAGCAGCTTAGGTATGAAACCGACATGAAGTCAGATGCAGAAAACAACAGATAAACCGGCGCAGTCTGTGTCCACTCGGATGCTGGAAAAACGTTTGTCGCAAACGATTAACCCTCCCAATGGAAATACATTGGTTTTTAATGCATAACCAGCAGCACGATTATTGAGAGCAGATTGTGATGGTGGCCACGATATAATACATACATTTTCGTAAGACATCGTGAGACAGTGGCGCAACCACACACACTTACAGTGAATCATTCAGTGTGTGTGTAGAAAGCAACAATTCCCATGCTGAGCAACACTGAGGAAAGTCAACTCCATTTGAATAGAAAGGAACCTCCAAAAGAACTAGACTAAGGCTCTGATTATTATAGTTGAGTATAGTGTCAGATCTTGATCCTGCAGCTCTGGAGTCAGAGATAGCTGCAGGCTGATGGGAAAGAGAGAGAAATCCTAAACTTCATGATAGAGAATGGATAGATGGAGGGACAATAAAGTGAGCTGTGCAGTTTATTTCAGAGCCTACCTAAAAAAAATCTATATCCCTTGTCACAGCAACATATTGCATCATTATAGCCCCACTCTAAAAGGGAAAACATTACTCATTATATTACTCACATCACCGATGATATAAAAGCTGAAATATATGTTTGCCCTGTCTTATTCTCCATTATTTTTGCTTTTGCAAAAAGTCAGTTTGGCCTCTCCTATTATCAGATTTAGTAGCTGTCACTTGAGGCATCAGCTTTTTATAGCTGACTCCCAGAATGAAGGCAGCCTCAAACCACCTCTCACCAAACTGACTGAAAACATGGCCCGATACATGAAGAACATTGCAGTCTTTTCTGCCCATAAAAACAGTATACCAGACTCCAGTCTTTTCAATTTAGAAAAAGCTCCATGTCTTAAACAATAAATATGCGGTAATAAACCGTTTTAAAACACTACAGCATCTAACCCCAGACCAGCTGTTCTACTCAAAATCTTATTTGTCTCACCTCTTTCATCATTTAGATCTCCGTACATAGACTAATATGAACGTCTACCAGACCTTGCACACTCACTAGTACAAGCAGCACAATCGGAGATAAGTAGCCTTTGTGTACAGCAGACACTAGTTTAGTCGTTTACCTTATTGAGTTGTCTTTCTGGCGCCCCTTCAGAGCAGCTTCACTTCAAAACATTTTTTAGATTGAGATTTTAGAAGATTTTTAATCTTTTCTGCCCTTAAAAATCGAAGAAAAAACGTTTAAGGTGGCATCACATAACCGTATTGTATTGAAGTCGAAATATGCACATGCATATAAAGAATTAAGTTAAAGTTTTAAATATTAAAATGTTACAAATAAGCAGTGAGGGTAGATAAAACCAACGGGCAACATTGTGCACTAAAGATATCATGGCACGAGTAATTAAAAAACGAACAAATCTGGCGCTAACTTACACTCTTGTAATGGTCATCATCATCATCATCATCATCATCATCATCATCTTCTTTATTTACACCTCTCTCTTCACTGCTCATCTGTGGCAGGGTTTAAGAGATTTCTGTCTCAATCAATAGGGCAGATTAGGGGCAAACGAAAAAGAAAGAGGGCAAGACATTCAGCAACTACAGAGGACTCACACCTCTGTATATATGAGGCACATGATCAAGTAAATTACCATGTGGCCTCTATTCACCTGTGATGAAACAGACACGCATTCATTTATATTTTTGTTTATTAAGGTGAGGCTTCGCGTGAAGAGTTCATTATGATACTATCACAATATCTGAGAAAAAAAAAATAATATACTTTCTGGCAAACCATCCCAACATTTGCTCATGCTTCCCAATCTACCAAAAGCCCCATTCTTCCAATCAATTTGAAACCCAAACTTTTCAACTTTTTCTGAGCAGTAATTATTTTAGTTAGTCAGTTATATGATTACATTTATTCAAAATTATAAATATTATTTTTATAATTGTCTATACCGCTTATCATTTGAATGTCACGGTAACCTAACCCCATTGTGAATGTGGAGGGCTGTGGGAGTAAGTCAAAGAAACCTTTAGAAAACCCACACAGACATAAATAGGAAGGGCAAACTCCTTCTTGCTGTAAGTGTTAAACATTGCACCACTGCACCACCCTAGACAGATGTTTACTCATGAAAAAAGGTTGCCAATGTTTTTCTTACCTTCTATCTATAAACAAAATATGTTTTGCTTTTTGTAAAATGGCGATGAAAACTGAAGTTAGTTACTGACTAATAGTTAGTAGTCTGTTGCTGACAGTCTTGTTTCTAACTGTATGGTAACTTGGTGGGTTTATTTTAAGAGATTTGGCAGTAAAAAAAATAATAATGTAATATATATGTATGTAGTGTATTTTAAATGTAACTGAATAGGTTACATTTTAAATTAAACTGCCAAATGATATTGAAGCAGCACCTTACATATTTTCAAAAAAAAAAGGTTCCTCAAGAAGGCTTTTTAAGTGTTTTATTTCTCTTATTTGACATTCAATTTAAAACGTCTGCTCACGAAAAGTATTCCCTGAGGGAGAAAATGGAAACAAAGCATTCTATTCTTAAAACAGCAGGTGGAATTGATGCTCCCGCGGTGACAAGTTCAGCAGGAGGTGGTCGAGGCACAGGATCAGTTACAAAAGCAAGTCTCAGAGCGAAAACATTTCAAATTAAAAAAAGACAGAGATGAGCCATTGTGAAGAAAGGCCATTATTGTCTGCTGCATTGTTTGCACGTGTACAAAGACCATTTTATTGATGTTTGTCATTTCTGTCTAAAAGTAGCAACATAGTACAGACAAACCGTGCAGATGTCGTAACAGATGCTTTGCACTGTGTACTTCTCCCTCTTACGATGAGCAGCTGTTGATATGCTTCCACATCATTGTTGCTGTCATGAACTCAGAGTGCATTTCCGTTATTTTTGCTAGACATTGATCATCAAATAATGCCTGTATTGCTTGCATTAATCTACTGAGTACATCAGCAGATTATTTGCTCTATGAGTCATGGTCAGTCTGCAAAACGTCAACATTGTTTGCGGAAACAAAACATATGTCAATATGCCCATAAATGTAGGCATTTATACAGATGGATTTTGAGGCATGACCTGATCAGGTAAAGATAGTGAAGGAGGGAATAGTTGACTTGGAATTGAACAGACTTAGTTGACATGCACTTACTGTACAATGTATAATGTCTCTGCATAGATTACTATAAAATGTAACCCAGAAATGCATGCTAATCTCAGAGAAATCAGTTAGTGAGTTCCAGTTAGCATGTAAGCTTTTTATTTCAAATTTACAATCGTATTCTATCATTGATCTTTTACACAAATAATTGTATAGTTATTTATTTATGTGGAGCCAAACTTAACCTTTCTATTTTCAGCTCTCATTTTTTTTTTACCTGCATTTCATTGTCAACAAATATTAATATTATGATGATACTTACTATTATTGTATCTTTTCACTATTTCAATTCTCCCATTGTTTTGGGGTATATGTGAGAGAGAGAGAAATCCTTACAGTATTTCAGTTTAGCAGACGGGACTGGCTTTATCGCCACAGCGAAGCAACCTGGCAAAGTCAACAACTTCTTCACTAAAGATCCAGACGAACACTCTTGGCTACATCTCCATCAAACATTTTGGTGACTGCAGAAAAAACAAAATTTTACTTCAGTGAATGTCCAACCCCTTCTTTATTATTGTGTTGATTTTAGCACCAGAGACATGAGTGGAAACAAACGTGTCCTCTTCTATAAAATGCATATCGACACAAATCTTCACACTTTATTGTGAAATGTGATGCTGCTTCCCAGAAAATAATTTCTGAAACAGTTGCAAGCATAATAGTTATACATTGCCTGCCAAAGACAGGCCATCACCATCAACAGCAGTTAAATAAAATGGTGGGATGGAAACGAAAAGCAAAGTCAGTCCAAGCACTAAGGGAACACAAGGCTTTGTTTTTTTGAATGTCTATCTATTAGTTGAGTAATATTTGTAGCTCGCCTCAGAAGGAATCAGATATTTGATGTCATACACTATACGTGAATAATTTAAATTGTTACTGTTTCTAGTAAATTTAGTCGGAGAGAAATCTATTGGAACTTTGCCTTCAAGTTATACATCTCAGTGGCAACAAGATAGACAGTATTAGATAATTGCATGTAGCCTCACATTGTTTTGGAAGAGACTGTCTTTTTATAATGCAACCTTTTTTTTCTGGGCTGTATGTCAGTGCAGTGTTTATATAAATGCCAGGTGCACTTTAAAAGATGGAGAGTCAAAATAGTTATGAAAACGGAATGCATGAAGAAAATATGAAACAGGTTCAATGAGTGCGGTAAAGTCTTTTTGTCAGTCAGTGTGCTTTATCATATATGTGAAGAGGCCAATGTTCGATGCAGCAATAGATGTACATCAATCCCATATTGCTATTTAAAACATTAGTGCCTTACAGTGCATTATGTGCTGTGATAAAATCTATCTTCCATGACATCATCTGACCCCGTGCCTTCTTCGCTGTTCTCTCTCTCCCCATTTCTATACTGTGGGTGGACCCTATGATAGTAATAATAATAATAACAACAACAACAACAAAAACAACAACAACAACAACAACAACAATAATAATAATAAGCTTTATTTGTATATCACCTTTCACACACATAGATGTAGCTCAAAGTGCTTTGACAAGTTTAACAGGAAAAAATACTTTACAGAACACAGAATAAATCAGCACGAAAGAAGAAAACAAATATATAATTATGTCCATACACATCTGGATATGGACACAATTTTCACAAACCCATCTCTGCACACCCCCACAACCGACCTGAAGCAGAACAATCAACATGCGCCTCAAGTGCAGACCCCCAACTCTAACCCGAGGGCATTCACACCCAAACCAGACAAACCAGTAACATCACCATAATCATTTTTAAAGGTTTACCTGAAGCCTTGTGACAAACATATCTGTGAATTAATACGCCTAGCCAGCTTTTAAGGAGAGGAAAGGTGAAAGCTAAAAATATATAAACTTTAAGATTTATTTGAGGAAATCTCTGTACCTTTCACAATTTCACATTCCCTCAACCCTGACCAGTGTTACAAAAAACAGCCCCACCATATGATACTGATGCTATTGCATTGCTGTGATAGTGACTAAGGAAAAACACTTGTGTTATTCCTTAGTCTTAGTCTGCACTATGTTATCGTAGGTATATATCGTAAATATAATGCAAATGATTCAGACACTACACTTGCCAACGTGTGTTTGATCTAGCATGAACTAAATCTACCTAGATTTGTGGAAGATACACGGTTGAAAATGTTGTTAATGGCAACAAGTGTGTTGAGTTTGTTTTCCCCTGAAGAACTTGTCTGTGTATGAAAAGTGTGTGAAATAGTGATGAAGAACAAAATCCAGAGAAGCAGAAAGGAGAAAAACCAGTGCCATACATCAGTTTAATGACCTTGACAATGACAGGAATAACTGGGGAGCTGCTTCTGCTCTCAAATCAATAGCCTGGATCTTTATGGCACACTAAATAATGTAATAACTGCACCCCGACACTTATTCCTATACGACTTATGTTACTGGCACTGCCCTCACATTGTGTTTACACAGTCACTGGGGGATTTCTCTATATGCATGTCATCATTCCGTGTGCTATATATATGCTTGTCAGTAGTTTTGAGGATTCTGGAATCAGGCCTTCTGCTTGCTATAAATCACAGCAGATAAAAAAAAACCTTATCAAGGGTTACATTAATTAGCCATGTCCTTTTATGAAAAGTACATTTGGATTTTTGTTATCCTTATTCCCATGTTGATACTTACAAGTTAGACATTTCCTGAAACCTCTCATTTGTGAGTCATTTCAGTCCCATTGCAGATATGCCTGGGCCAAAGGAGAGTTATAAAAGCCTATTTTCTGAAGATTGCTGCCATTAATACAACAGTATTTAAACATTGATGTGTGATATATTTGTTAGAGCATGAGTTGAGGTTTTAATCAAGTCTACGAAACGTTTACGGAACTGCAGTGAGAGTGACAATTATATGAGGCCCGAACATTTCTGTTGATATCTAAGCGGTGGAGTGGTAATTCTCTCAGGACAGTAAAAAAAACTGAAAAAGAGACAAAAAAAAGAACAGTCTTCCCCTGAGGTCAAAAGCCCTATTGTTTTATGACATTTGTTTTATTTTATTTGATGCAAATAGATAATCTTAATGATGTGAAACATACTCTCAGGGTCTCCGGAGTAGTGTGCTCAAATGGAGTTGTTTTTGTTTTCATCACTCAGCATAAGCTAGCTCAGAAAGTGATTAATAACAAGGTAGTTACCAAAGATCAATATATACAAATACATATATAGCATCACTATCCACATTATCTTCCCCATGGAAAATATCAATTTACTGGTTAATAAATTAAAGTAATGTCACCTGGTGATATGTGTGGTTCATATTAATATTAAGGTGATGACCTAAACGCTATAATAATGTGACAAGTTGTTTTGTCCAGTAAACTATATGTACTAAATATGATCTTTACTGTAAATACGTATTATTATTATTATTAGTATGCCTTTTATTAAGAGGCAATGGAAATTGCTATCTTAAAATAAAACAATTTCGGTTCATGTAAATTTGATACATATCTAATTTACACTCTGTCAGTGGAATTGAACAAAAGACATGGTTGGATAAGTGTTCATGCTGATCTATCATGCATTGGCCGTGCATGTTCAGGACTAAGCAGGGAAAAGATTGTCTAGTTGAAGTTGCTTGGTCGTGGAAAATTTCAACAAAGTTCAAGGAAGCGCAAAGGTGAAAAATTAGAACAGGCATCACCTTTTGTGCGGTGGGCCCGATCAAATTGTGCTTTGGGTGTGTGTCAGAGATTGTACAGACCATGTGTTTTTTTGGACTGTTTTCCCACTGAATTTTAAACATCTATATAAGCTACATTTTGTGCACCTTTTCCCTCTCATAAATATTAAATAACTAATGCAGTTGATTCATGTTATATTTAGCCTCTAAAGCTGCTTTAGTCACTATGAGACACAGCAGACAAGCTTGCACTGAAAGAGGCTTATTCAAATGATGTAAAACGCTAAGATGACAACACAGAGCTAGAATTCCGGAGCACTGCGATGATATGACAAAAAAATATACATATGTATATAAAGAGAAATTGATATTTAGCGGGTGGCAAGGAAAGTTTTGTGCATTATTTCAAACATCATTGTGAAAAACAATCGACACATTTGGCTTTCTCTTATAGCTTAGATGGTCATGGTATGCTCGAGGACATTAGTTCGATTGATGCCTAACAATCCAGCACAACTACTGGACAACTATTTGTATGTATTTGACGAAGGTATTTTGCCATTCATGTTGCAGACTCTCTGAATCGATGTCCCACTTTAACAGATACCCGAGCCAGTGAAGAAGGGACATTGAGAGTTGCTGCCACAGTTAGTGAAGTTACTTGGGCCTAGTATCGTTAACCCATGTCTATGAACAAGTGTGACAATAAGCTCTCTGTCTGAACAGCAATCCTCTTAGGCAAAGCTTTGTGGGTAAACTCGCCTCATGCAAATGCTAAACTCCATTAGCTTTTGAGGGACTAGTCAGCTGCATTGAGATTAAGTAGTGTGACTACTTGATTTAATATGGTGATTTCGCAACTTCCAGGGGAAAATGTTGAGTTAATGCAAGACACAAACGTTTTTTGTGCATTCAGATGTTGTTAGTTATTAAGCCTGGCACTGGTGAGACAATGGGCCAGCTACTGATGTTGCATGTGTGTAAATACAGCCTGGAAGTAAATAAGAAAATTAAGTAAGTTTAATTTGTTGAGCCTCGAAAAAAAAAAACCCAAGGTGGGACATTTGTGTGCATTGTAGTAAATTACTGCATGGTCATATCTGAAAATGTGTTTGAGATAAATGCAGCGAGGAAAGAAAGTGTCATGCCATTTTTTCATTGCAGGGGGAAAAATGAAAATCCTTATTTATCTTTTTCCATGCCGTCAGCTTACTTCAAACTTTGCTGCAGGGGATTACTGGCTGGGTGGGTAAGGCTCTGTCACAGCAAAGTGGGAGACAACACAGTGTGACAACGGTGATTTGAGAACGCTGCCAACCCGCAGCTGGGGAGGAATAATTAGCCCAAAGTTGTGCAAGAGCATTTAAATACTTCCTTGTGACCTTTAATCCCCGATGAAATCAAAAATGCCAACCATCCTTCAACTGCGAAACACAAGCAAAAACTCCAAAGCCCGTGGTGCCTGCTCAGCTCCCACCATGCACAGCTCAGAGCTTTACAGGAGATCGGAGATTACCTAAAGCCGAGTGATTGCTTAAATAGGTGAAATGAGTGTCATCTTGCAGGGGAGGGCTTGCGGATCACGTCCTATAACTGCAGTGGGACTGGGACAGCCTGGAGTGTCATATTCAGGTGTTGTGCTGTGATGTGCTTTGTACAGGTGTTTGACCTGGCAATAAAATACGATGATGCCAGTCACAGTTGTCAACCCACTGTTGCCATTCATTGCTTTCACTGGCCACCAAGCTAGACTGGGTCTGACCATATAAGTAACACAAGCTGGAAGCCATGCTAGTAGCTCTAGGCTGCAGGCTAGATAGATCTCAGCTTATAGTTTTAAAATTATGAGAGTAACCGCTTACAGTTTAGTTCCTCTGCTCCGTACCTGTTGATTTGCTGTGCTGTACTGACAGGAGCCCATTTCACATGTTTCTTCCATGTGATTTGAATTTTCTCTATGCACGCTAGACACAAGGTACATATATTGTGTTTCAAACTATGTAACATTACAGGCATGTCTGTCCTTTGGCAAGAAGTCTGTATTTTTAAGACGTTGGCTCTCTGCCTTCAGCAAGCTTATAGCCGGCAGAGGCTTTGGAAAGTCAGGTGAGGTAAAATAAAGAATAGCAAAGTCTGCAGCTCAAGCAGGATGTGGTGAATTAATTGGTACAATTGAGAACTGTAACCAAGGAGACAGGTTTTTAATCCCGATTTCTTCATTGGCTCAGTTAAATTGTTAATTTCTTTATTTTCTTTTGTTTCGGCTTTCATGATAAACTTCTCTTTGACGGACCACCATGATGTTGTGTCATGGTATGGTATGTCCGATGTCCTCTGTCTTGTAGCTACAATGGCCTGGCCGTTGGTCAGCCAACATGCTATTCTGTTTCTCTGCTCTTACTTAATCACGTGCAGAGCAGGTCTTTACAGTAACCCTATGAATTGATGGCATACAGTTTTTAGCATGAATTAGCATGGAACTGCTTCTGATGCAACATTAAAGTTAAAAGAACCATAATACAGTGAGATCATTTGCAAGGGCGGTCTTTTGCCTGTGTGGGTATAAGTGTCTGGACGCTCAAAATCATTTACTAAGTAATTGAAAGTGTTTTTGATGGATTTCTGCGCAACATTTGAAATAAGGTAAATAAATATTAAAACAAAATGATACATTAAAAGGTGAGAAAAATCCTATGCTTCAACCATTTATCCAGCACCGCCTTCGTTGTTTTTAGACTTCCCTTACTCTTCATAACAAAAAAATATATTTTTATATATAAAACTTGTCTTTAGATTGAATGAAGATTTTTTTAAGTGGAAAAGGAAAGTGTTTTTAGTCCCATCTTGCAAAGGGATAGGGCTTCTGTGGACAATGGACGAAACAAGTGGATCAAAATTGCAAACTCAGACTAGGAGGCTCCGTAAAAATGTATTAATTTATTACAAAAAAATGGATGGCAGACATGGAACACATATGAATAAATGTTCAGGCACAGTTCATTCAAAAGTCTTCCATTCTTATCCTGGGTGTCAGACTAATTTCAGACAGCTGGTCACTCCAGCTGAGCAAATCAGGCTTAACACTGTGCATGTGGAGGATGCAATCAGCAGTGAATAAGTCAGAGACAACTAAGTGATTTGGAGGGAAAGCAAGAAGGTCAGCCACTCCCACATGCAGGAAATATATGATTGAAAAATATATTTATATATATAAGCGTTTGTGTGATTGTGCGCTGGAAAGGCAGATGCAAAACTATAGCAGGGCAAATTAAATATATTGTTAATTAAAATGTAATTTAATATCAATGCACAGTTATAGGGCTATTCCCGTGGGGGGAGTTTTTGTCATGCTTGATGAGCAAAGGTCTTGCACTTCTGACTGGGAGATATTGCCTGGACACATGGAAAAAAACAAGGAGACAGTGTGTAAAAAGTCAAACATAGCTTTAGGTACAGTACACGGTTTAATGATGACTATCCGTGTGTTGTTGGTAGACTGTCGGGTGCTGTTTTACTGTATATGTGAAGACTCCAGGCTTCATGCTGACACTATGGCCAGCGGAGACTATGGGCACTGTTTACCCTCTCAAACCTTACTGACCTGCCATGTGTAGATCTATTGCTTGGCCTAAAAGGTCTGCCAAACAATCAGATGAGAAAAGATGGGAAAGCATGGTTCCAAGAACCCCTGAACCCAATCAACATGTCCGTTTTCTGAGGGAGTCAATCTCAAGTGAGGGTGCAAGGTGTACATGAGACTCTGATTCCCTGAAGTCTCTGGACATCTTGAAGGACATGCCTCTCCAGTATTGCATTCAGGTCAGGATAAGCCTCTATTTACTTGCAGACTTTTCTGGTACCCATTATTTTATATCGGTGACCGGAATATGTGCTTAAATTATCAGGGTATTCTTGCAGGGGTACAAAATAAATAACTGCACGGCTCATCCCTTATTAAGTTAATAAACATTTATATGTTCAGGTTTATATGGGCCTATTAACATCTACTCTCTGGCTTTGTAAATGCTGCTCTGACTATGGCATCATTTATTTTGGTCACATCTCCCCTATCCCAAATAAGAGTAAATAAATATACTGCAATTATTATTTAAATGATTTAGACTTACCACCCAGCAGCAAGTCAGTGTTAGAAATAAAGTCTACTACATATTTTAGGTATAGTTTCACAGTATTTAATTGAAATATTCTCACCCAACTGCATCATTTAAATGACTGAATTTACTGTTTAGCTTTAAAAATGGTACAAGTCCTACTTTTCTGACTGACTAATGCCCGCTTAATCCAAAGCATCATTTCGGAAATGATCTTTTATTTGTCAGCTAACAATGGTTTCTTCTTTCTTCTGAATACATCCAAAATATCAACTGACACAAAACATTTCAAATGAAAATGAGGTTTCATCTCTTGAAGTTTCCTTTAATTGGGAGTAGTCTTGGATCCATAAAGATCAGACTGTATTGCAAATCCCCGTTTGTTATTTATATCAATTGATAGGGAACCCCCTAAATGGATTCTTAATCCATATTTTGGATCAGATTAACGTGGTCCTCTGAATCTTCTCTCGTGACTGGCTTTAATTAACTTACATGTTTCCTGTTGGCCAACCATTAACTATAATTCAGATAAAAGTGATGCACTTTGGCCTTTTTTCTCTACCAGGCCAGTCTGCTAGTTGGTGATTAATGAACCAATTCCATTTCCAGCACTATGAACTCTGGCCTGGACTTAATTAAAAACTCAGCTGTTGGCCACCATTCATAAATTACTTCCCACAACCTGTGACTCTTTCAGAATAGAAAGAACAAATCTGTTTCTTATCAACTAATAACGCACAAATGAAAGGCCTCTTGCCGGGATCTGCATCCTCGCTTAGCATGAAGTAGTGACGTCTGCCGGGTGACTGATGCCTGTTGTCAGCTCTGCTTGTGTTTTTCAGGTTGCTGCTTTCATTAGACTGTCACCTCGGTGCTCCTGCCAAGTCTGATCCCTGACCTGAGCAGCTGGTTTCCAGTAAGGGGGAGCTTCCCTGCAAGATCTCTACTCCATCATCTTTGACTCTGTCCACATGTACTTCAGTCTGGGGATGGAGGCCTCTCTTGCTCCATCAATTTGTCAAGGGGCACCTGTAATCATTATTGTGCAAATGTTTCTCTTTCCTCAACGCTGGAGTCACAATGTGAATTTAGTCATTACACCAGGCGCCCAACTCTGGTGCTTCCTGTCATGATTACTGTCATATATAACACAATGGCCGCTCCTAACTGTGGTGTTTCATCAGAAAATGAGATGATATGGAAGCAGTCTCCATTTCCTTTATTTAATTTTACTGAAGTAAAGTTCCTATTTATTAGTGTGTAGTCTCATTTTATTAGCATTGCGTTGTACAATGTCTTGATATTGGTAAATATTATTTGGCCAAACATATCTTCTAAAATAAAAGCATATGTTCGACAGCAATGGAAAGCTTTCATTGTTTTTTTTTAAATCAGAGACACCACTTGCAAAGAGAAAGAGAGGTGGTGGGGGCTCGTTTATTTTGGTAAACAACAATTTACTAGATTCATATCCACTTCAGACAACTTTTAGCTGTAGCTCCTCCGGAACAACTTGCTATTGATAAACCAGCTCATTGTGGTTGGGTAAAATATGTAGCCTGTAGATAAAACAGGTCAAAAGTTTCTACATGTTTGAAGAACAGTTCGTTTAATAAAGTATTTTGATGGCCTTTTAATTTTACAATTTACTTTTTTCTACTTGTCGCCAACTGAGGTTATGTTTATTTCTCTCTGGTCCTTCATTCATCTCAATCTTCATTATGAGCAGAAGTTAAATGGGTTGTCCTCATATTAAAAATAATCATTACTTATTACGGATAGCAAAGTGTGTAACAACGTTGTATGGTCCTGTCGGTGGCGGGGATGTGCCAAACGCAATTTGTCATTGACTGAATCTCAAGAATGATTACTGCATAGTGGTGTAGTAATAAAAGAGACTTGATAATAAGTCTTGGCTATACAAAGAGGGTTTTAATTATAGCCCACACATACAAGTTTTAAGATTTTGATGGGGAAGCCTCTTCAAGAACTCAATTCTAATGGAACATGTCAAAGCAATCATGCAATCGTGCTTGAAATGGTATTTATCATCCATTTGCTCTGGAGTGGATGTCAATGGTAAATTGTCTTATTGAAATTGGACTTGAAGGACAGGCTGATATATTTCTTTCTCTGTAGCACCCTGATGAATGGTGAATGATTAGAAGACTGTGGCTCTTTTTTATTAGTCTATCTATCCAGTCGGTCAAGGAAAGCAGACCTTTGCCACGCTGAGCCAACGCAGCACACGTCTGCAGCGGGGACATCATCATTAACAGCATGTGAAGAGCCCTCTCGGATGCTGCTGCGTGAGCCGAGTGTTTGTTGAGCGCAGCCCATTGGAGGGCTGAACCAAAAGGGCTGAGGCAAGGGTGCATGTGTGAGACTGAAAAATAAACATCGAGCTCAGTGTCACGCCACAGAGGAAAAAGCGCCAAACGCACTGATGGATGAGAAGCAGTAAGAGCATAGAGATGCAGGAAGTGTTTGCGGGCGGCTGTGCTCACTCAAGACAAGTGAGGTGTGGGGAAGAATCAGACTATGACTAACAATGATTGCCTGAGCATAGAGTTGTCAACCCACATGTGCATGTTAACAGTGACACAGTTGCCAGATGCAAAAAAACGAATTGGCCGTGAAGAATCTGCAGCTGAACTTTAGTGCAGTAGTTTGAAGGATATCTATTTGACTTAAGCAGAACTTGCATAACACACAACATATAGAACTTACATAACCACCAGATATCCAGTTTTGCCCCCCACACTGTCGCAAAAACACATGGGCATTGTGAATCACAATGCCAATGACAAATACTATGCAACTAGCAACGCTGCCTGAAGTGGCACCAGAGCAATGGAAAAAGAAGCAGAAATAAAGGTTATTACTTTCCTGTATCATCATCATAGCTGTATAAATGCACCCACACACTCCTTTACACTTACCAGCGTAGGGAAACATGTGACCCATATCTTATAGGTTTTGGTGGCCTTGAGCATAAGTTAATCACACAGCAGAGAGTTTCTGTGGTTTCTTTATTGCTGCTACAATTCTAGCTCGCAGTCTTATTTCAAGATAGTAATAGGCTTAAATTGATCTGGTAGAGGGGTGATTATCTTGCTGTGTGTTGTCTCCTGAGGCCACACAGCGATAAGTATTATGTCATGCTGTGACGCTGGAGGGTCAAGTCCAACGATCCATCGTCTTTTACTTTCCACCACTAGAGCTGGAAATGTTTTTTTTTCTGTACGATATGTTTTTTCGGTTGTCTAAGAATTATAATTCTATTTATATTATTATTATTATGTTAAGAATTGAAATACACCGGTTATGTTTCGTGTCATATTTCAAACTAATTTACTCATATATATGAATATATGTGTTAGTTTTATTTTGTTTCCAGGTCACCAGAAATGTTCAACCAGGTTCTAGACATACGGGTCATATTGACCCAAACCATAATAGATGTGTATTAAATGGCCTCAGAGAAAATAAAATATATTTTAGAGACTTTGTTTTTAATGCATAGGTTTGTGAGAATTAAAAAAAAAAATTAAGAGAAATAGCATTTAAGATAAGTGGAATCCAATAGATCAAATGGTCAAATAGACCCTAACATAAATGGAGGGTATATTACCATAATTCTTCAATTAACTGAATACGGGGCAATAATGGGAAAATAGCATTCAAAAAGCTTTGCAAACATTTGAAAAAAGCAATCAAAATCAAGTTTTAAACCTAGTTTGAGGCTGCGTATCTAGATTTTATCTGCGCAGGTTGTTGGACAAACGTAACATGATTGCTCACAGAAGTGTACTATCTGAGAGCCTCCTGTGTCTGTAAATATGGCATTAACATGAGGATAAATCTCCTAGGAAATGTGGAGTGAGGGGCATTTCAACAAAGTGAAGCAGTTATCCCCTCTAGTCAATGTGTAGAATGTTAACGAAGGTTTATTTCAAGAGAAATACCTGGAGAAAGAATGTGTTTATATGAGTGCTGGGCAACGATTACATTTTTTAATCACATTGTTATGCGCAAAATTCAATAATGAATTCAAGAGTAATGTATAGCTCACTTCTACTTTAAAAGTAGTAGTAAGTAGTATGAACAAAAGTGCAGTAACACTTGCAAATCTCAACTTAAACCTTAATTAATGTAATCCAATGAAATATAAAACCAATACTGAGCAGCAGCAAGGGAACATTTTTAAAATTGTTTGTTTTCTTTATAGCCAACACGTATCTATATATTTTTCATGATTCTGATCCATTCTAGCTACGTGCATGGGGAGATGACTCTTTTAGAAAGAGGCAAAAATGCAACCCTGTCAGGAAGAACGGAGGACCCAAAAGTTTAATAACACAAATCGGTCAGTAGACAGGGAATTCAAAAGAAAGGCCAAGGTACCAAGGCAAAAGGATCCCAAAACCAAGAACAGGCAGAGGGTCAAAACAATCTAAAAACAATCTCTTAGAAAAAGGCCGGAACGCTGCGCACAAGTGAAGATGACAAACTAGCAACAGGCAGAGTGACACACAGGGGTATACTGTATATACACTATATATATATATATATATATATATATATATATATATCATATATATATATCATATATATATAATGACACATCAGGTAATCACACAAGCAGGAAAACATGTGAGGGCATAGCTCCCAATGGCAAGTCATGATTTTCATTTGTGGATGGAGATTCACTATTCATATCAGCAGTTGCCTTTTCTTAAAAGCAAACCCAAACAATGTTGATTTTTTTTTTTATAAAGTAACTCAAACACACACTTATAACTTACCTCTAAGTCCAGTTCGCTCCTGTTGGTGTCATAAACAGATAAGTTCCAATAATATTTGGAAATCTACCGCCAGGGTTTGAAATAATCTATTCAATATGGATAATAAGTATTTTATAATGCATGCAATATTTCTTAAATTGCTTGTTCATCATTTAAATTTACATGATGAGCTGAAAATATTTGAAAACATGAGTACTGGTATACTACGGTTATTTGGTTTATTGTAGGGATGGATAAGTGCATCCTTTGACGGTGTAATTTTTCTTTTATACTCCATGGGCTCCATGCCAAGTATAGTTTCGGAGCCGTGGATGATGTTTCAAACCTCATGAATCTTAATCATGCAAGCCTGCATACAAGACCAATCAGGGTAAGTCTTGACAAGAGTACAGACTTCTTTTAGAAACTGTATGTAATTCTGGGATTTAGCTATAAGGCCTCTTTAGAGTACATGGAAAAAAGAAGATATTTCTGTGACACAGTTTTATGTTATGAATAATTGAAATTCAATTAAAACAATATTATAGTGATGACGCTAATAACCGCACACAGTGGGCGGCACAATGCAGATAAATCTAATTTAATGGATTCAGCATCCAGTTGAAATAGTACATTCATAACTCATGGGTCCCTCTCCAGTCAAGGAGGCTGATATCTGTGCATCCGAGACACCCACCAGTTTAGCCCGCTGAACCCCTGTTAATTGCTTGCACTCAAAAATGGGATGACAATATAAAATCAAAGGTTTTGCAAAACTTTCTCAACATTACCTGCTTGCTTTGAATGGATAAATTCGGAAAATATAATTAATTTTGCATGAAAATCGACAGCTAGGCAATCAGAATATTAGGGTTTGCCTCACATACTTACCGTATTTTCTGCACTATAAGGCGCACCTAAAAGCCTTAAATTTTCTCAAAAGCCGACCGTGCGCCTTATAATCCGATGCGCCTTTTATATGGTTATTATGGTAAATCATGGCTACCGTAGTCAGGGGGCGTCGCTGAAGTAACAGCTCTAAGAACGATAAAGAGGAATTCCAGTCCCACACCATTTGTGTATGTAAAGACCCAAAATGGCTCCTGTCAAGAGACACGCTTACGACGCAGAGTTCAAACTCAAGGCTGTCAGTCACGCAGTCGATCATGGTAATAGAGCAGCAGCGAGAGAATTTAATGTTGACGAACCAATGGTACGGAAGTGGTGGAAACAACAAGATGACCTGCGCAAAGTTAAGAAGACCCCAACAGAGTTTCCGAGGCAACAATGCGAGATGGCCACAGATAGAGGACAAACTCGAGCAGTGGGTTGTTGAACAGAGAGCAGCAAGTAGGAGCGTCTCTACAGTCACTATCCGAATGAAGGCTAGAGTGCTAGCCGGCCAACTTAATATTAATGATTTTAGAGGCGGTCCTTCTTGGTGCTTTCGGTTTATGAAGAGACGCCTAGCCACTAGCTTCTGTTCTGTAGCTTCTGTTCTATGCGCCTTATGATGCAGTGCGCCTTGTATGTGAAAAAAGTTTTAAAATAGGCCATTCATTGAAGGTGCGCCCTATAACAAGATGCGCCTTATGGTGCGGAAAATACGGTAAATACTTTACCAATACTTTGCCATATCTTTGTGTCAAATATTTTTCTAGTTTTTCGGTCATTCAACTAACAGCAAGTTTTCCTCAATGTTTTTCCAGTGATGAATGAAGTATTAAAATCAACTTTTTTTTTGCTATAAGTTAAAATTGTTCTTTGATTCCATTCTACATCTTAAGACTTTTGTCATCAATTATAACCTGCTAGTAGATTCATTTGATTATAAGAAAAGAGGAAACCTGTTTTATTGTATTACAAATAAAAAGCTCAAATGAGATGAAGAAATCTTAACAGAAAAAAGATTAATTTAGTTTCAAGATTAAAATCAGGCTAGCCATCTGTCGGTTTTAAGAAATGGTTTTAAGACCTAATTGTAATGTTTTGAGGACGACCTCATTATTTTTGTAGTAGTAATAATAGTTTATTATTCTGTCCAAACCATATTTCTCTCTCTGCATATTCAGATTTTATTAGGTATTTTGATAAGAAGACTGGAGGCAGTGTAATTCAATGTATCAGGTTCAAGGGTGGGATCAAAGTGGCAAAACTGATGCTTCTTTCGTACCACCCATACTACATTATCCCAGTGTTTAAACAGAGTTTTAAATAGCTGCAGTACATGATTAACTCCTCTCTAGGCTCAACATGCAGAGCTGTAGGAGAAGAAAATAAATCAACATTTTATGGCTCCTAGGGGCACCATGGATTGAGCTCTGCAGTGAGAAATAAAAAGGCATCCCACTGTGCTGCACAGCTGAAACATATTACTGAATCTGTGATCACAAATGCGCACACTTATATCAGCATGTGGACAAACATAGCATTAAGTTCTGTTGTGGATAAAAACTTAAAGATTTAGTGGCAAACAATGTCATGATAAAGTAAGATGTATTTTAATGTTTTTATATGTGTACCAACAAAGGCAGGTATAAATATCTATCAACAAATGATAAACACTCATAATTATCCAAAATTCCATTACAGCCACAGGTGTCGTAGCAAAGGTAGCAGGACCAAATGCCTAAAGAGCCAATCAGATACTGTAACGTTACAGGGATCTATTCCCCTTTATCTATACTATTTCTCAACAAGGTCACAGAGGTCAAAGGTCATAATTGTTTATCCTTATCAAGCTGATTATAGCTCCTGTATCTGCACGATCTGTAGGTTTCTTAACACAGCTATTTGTGCTTAGGCAATCTGGGCCTGACACACTAACAGTAGACTTCTCCGCAGTAGACGTCTCTCCATTTTGAAAACAGACGATCTAAGGTTGGGATATAATTAATGAGTGTAAGGCTTTTCAGTTTATTACACTATAGTCTGCATTCTTCTATTTCTTCTTTTTTTCGTGTTTGGCAAACATTTCAAAGTCATTGCAAATACACCATCCAAACTAAACTATCACGCGTCCATTGGGTCCCATGGCAGTCTTTCATGAAACTGGAGCTCTCTGATTGTAGGATAGGGGAGCACTATTGTTGCGGCACTGTCTAATTGTGATTCGGTAAGAATTTTAAAAGGAGCGATATGTTATCTCCCTGCTGAAGAATCATCATGAGTTGCAGTCTTATACAAGTCAAAGAAACACATTTTAAAAAATACAGCAGCCTTAGCCCGACAGCACTAAAATTATAATCTTCTAAATTAATTTTGTTGAGTTTCAATCCACTACCTATACCACTTATCCTTTGAGGGTTGTGGGGGAAGCTAGAGCCTATCCAAGTTGACTTTCGTTAAAAGGCAGGGCATTGACAGCCAGCCGATCACAGGACTGACATATACAGAAACAACCTTAAGGTATCCAATTACAGGGGATTAGACAGACAAGGAGACTGACTTCAGACTGGTGGGTTGCTGGTGTGAGGCCCCCACAACCCTACCGCGATCCAAAAACAAAATAAAACTGGAATGGAGGCAGGAATCCAAAAATCCAGCTGTCCCAGTGGAGACTCCGCCTTGTGTCCCTGAGTGAGGCACTTGACCCCAATAACATCTGCTCCCCGGGCGCCTTCAAGATGGCAGCCCACTGGTCTGTGGCCTCACACTCTCTGAGGACATTGTTGTGTTCTTGCACAGATGGGCTAAAAGCAGAGAACCAAATACACCATATACCCCCTCACGTACACTTCGCTCTGCATGGGCCAATCGACTCGCTACCCCTTAACTGCAAGGGGAACCCAGGCACACCTTGAAAAAAACATGACTGTCCAGGTTCCTAAATGGTGGAACGAGCTTCCCCTTGAGATCAGGACAGCAGATAGTCTTTACACCTTCCAAAGGAGGGGGGGCGGAATCAAGCAAAAAATGTTAACATAGATAAAGGCACCTGCAATGGTTGTTTTATTTTAAATGAATGTATCGTCATAGCTTATATGGGTCTGAGCTTTTATCTTTATGGTTTAAATGCACTTATTTTAAGTCGCTTTTGTCAAAAGTGCCAGCCAAAGGAAATGAAATTCAGAAGATGTGTAATAATTTCTGTCTCTAGGGCCACTGGAAAAAAAGGTCTGAGGAAATATTTGTTTTACAGCAGCTGCGAATATATCCAATGGACTGATTTCCGGCACTTATTTTATGATTTTAAATTGTTTGTGCTTACATGTGTGCATTGCTGACTGTGTCACATGGCAGGGATCATGAGTAACGAGTGGCAGATCGTGGCAAGGAAGCTTTTGATCTGAAACAACTGACACCACTTAACAATGCAGCCTCAGCTAATACAACAAATCACATCTGAACATCAAAAGGCCGCCTCTCTTCGATGATCTCCGAACACTGGCTTCCTTCATTGTGTGTTGCAGTGTTTGTGTGCCGTCGACAGAGACATTTTCGTGCGAGCGGGCGCAGGATGTCTGAGTTAGGCTGACAAGATGCCTTTGCGTCTGCATCTGGATTAATGTCTCTCAGAGCTTTCTCTGCTCCTATCAACCCACCCACTGCTTCCTGAAGAGCATCAAAATGTCACATATCTAAATGCACGCACACATTGATTTATGGACTCCCCAACTATAGCTGACTAGAGGCTGTTAAGACAAATGAACATATACACCCAGGAGCATCATGAGAGTCGGTTTTATGCCATCGTTAAAACGCAAGGTCAGGCACATATGAGTGCATATGAGTTTGTGTGGTTCTCATACATTAATTCAGAGCACTAGTTTATCTGACTAATGTTAGCTTTTTGTTGTACTTCAGTTCCAGAGCTTGAAACTTAACTTTACTCAAAATCACACCAATTCTGAGGCTGTATAGCCAATTGCACAATTGCAACAGTATAGCAAGCTATGCAATTGTGGACAGTTAAGGAGTCTAGTTGTGTGTGTGTACAAAAGTCTAGTGATGCCACTGCTAAAGCTAATTGCTAGCCTGGTTTGAACAAGTATGAAGCTAAAGTTTGAACATCAGAATCAGAAGAAGAATTGCCTTTATTGCCATTACAAGGCATTCTCTGTGGTGCATTGGTGCAACATGGATTTGTTCTTTAAATAAATCTAAGTTGATGTGACACTCATTAATAATAATTCTTAAATTACTTGTAGATTAATTATTATTTGTAGTAGATCCTTTATTTGACATCATCATTAATTTATAAATGAAAACAACTAAAACAAGTATTTGAACCTATAACATCATGATAAAATTGTAATTTCAAACAATTTGAAACGTGAGTTAACCGTTACTGGTAATTTACTAAGATCAGTTTCTTCAGTTTAGTACACAGTATTAGTAACTGAAATCCCCTCAAGACTGAGTATTTATTCAGCCCAGCATATTTTGTGACAACAACATGTATTTAGCCTAAAACTCAGGCCACCTAACTTGCTTCCTGTTTTCTAATTGCTTTCTTAACAGCTGCTGAAAGACCAGTGTGTGATTTTCTATGTTCTACCCCTTTTGTGGTGTTGGACATTTCAGTGTTTTTTTACACTGCACACTACAGTATCCTGGTCAACATGCATTATGAAGTATGTGCCCTATCATTGTGTATCATATGCCCTCTGTCACTTAATATCTGGGTCAACCTGTGTAACCCACAAAATACATGTAGTTTTTTTCTTGTATATTATTTATTCTTCTTTCTGGATATACTTGTGTCAGTTTTTTCCCTTTTCTTTCTTCCCTCTTCACTTTTTGCAATTTTAACTTTGTACAGTAAAGTTAAATCAAATGAAAAAGCTATGGGAGATGTGCAATGAAAACTCTTAAACTCTAATTAAAGCCACAGGGAGTCGTCGACATCTTCCCTCCCTCTCGCTGAAGGGACAACACTCACCATAACACTGCGTACAGTGATTACTTCTTGCGGCCAGCTTACCTCTCAAAATACACATATTTTTCAGAGGATATGTTGATGTTGTATTCAGCTGTCACATTTTAGACTCTTTACTAAAATGTCACAGCTTGGGCTCTTGTCACATTCCTCATCTCAGCTACTGGTCCCTCTTCCCTGCTAGCCACTCTGCAGAAACACCCATCACACAACTTAATGATGTGGAAGATTCATCTCCATTCCTAAAATAACCCATTATCTAACTAACAATAGACACATTTTGTAACACCAACCCTGTCATGTTGTCACTCTGTCTGTCGTCGACTGGGCCTCTCCTAGGATGCACAGTGCTCCCGCTCTGCTGCTAAATAAGGGTGTTGGTGGAAATGGGACATCATGAAACAGCAGGAGTGTGGTGTGACGAATGAAAGGGCACTGCACTTGATTAGCACTGAATTGCCTTCTTGGAGATTCCCACCAGGAACAAGAGGCCTTGCCATGCTTAATTGGTGGAAATGATTGAGGGTTACAAGGACGCTTTTGTCCTTCCTCCTTATGTAAAACTATATCTATGACATCGGTAAAGGCTCCATGTCGGCAGCCCTCTGAGACTGCAACAGTGATTCAAGAGTACAAAACACAAACAATATCCACAAGTGTGAGAGCAACCGATAGACATGATCAGTACAGTAACCCAAGGCAAGTCAGCTAGAAGAGTGCTTGTATCAAACTCCAACAACACATTTGTTTTGAAAAATATATTTTTTGATAATTATAGTAGAACATCAAAAGATGCAACATTATTATACAGTGCAGTAATGTGTGGATAGCTCCATCAAGTTCATAGTTAATATCTTATCTCATAATATCTAATATCTGCAATTGTTTTCCTTTTTTACTCTAAAATGAATGTACAATTCCGCCAGGGCCATTAACAGACATTCATATAGTCATTCATAAATGCCTCATGCATCATTATTAATGTTGATGTTGGGTGTTCTAACTGTGCACAAGGCTGAAGTATCAAGGTGGTCCCCACCCTCTGGTCCCAAGTTAACTTAGAGGACACATGACAAACTCAAGGCCCGTGGGCCAGAACCGGCCCGCCAGTGGGTACAATCTGGCCAGGGTGATGATTTTGTAAAGTGTAAACATAGACACGTACGAACCCAGAGCTCTCTCGTAGGTTTCCCCGCTCCTCTTTCTAACTCCTGCCCCCAGAACATACACCCAATCAGAAAAACCCTCCCCCCACTAACTCACCCCACATACTGTATGTCAGTAGAACTGTCTATCAAAACAGTGATGCATTTGCTTACATTCCGTAAATTACAATTTAACAGTGATAGAAGCACTATTCTGTGTAATTCCTGCAGGAGAGAATTCAACATTTCAGGTTGTCTTGGTTTCTCAAAAGATAGTTTTGTGAACATGTTCACAATGTACCCTTCTTTTTTTTACTGAACCAAAAATAGGTTATTATGCTATATATTTTTCCGGTTTGGCCCACTTGAGATCAAATTGGGCTGTATGTGGCCCGTGACAAAAATAGGTTTGACACCCCTGACTTAAAGAATTTGCTAAAATCATGCATTTTTAACATTTTGAAAAGATTATGCATAAATAGTGCATGTATGGTGTCGCAAACTACTGTATGTTAATGTCATGTTTGCATGCGTGTATTTGAACTCATATATAGTGTTGAGACTCTTTTCCTGTTTTATTGTCTACCTGCCTTTTGTTCTCAGTCCAGATCTCTTTACTTCCTGCCTGTGTTTTCCCACCAGCGTCAGTGTTTTCGCTGCCCTTGATTGTTTCCACATTAATTAGTCTTTGTCTTCCCCTGTTCACAATAAAATAACTTTCCTATTTAACACTGTGCGTCTTGCATTAGGGTCCAGACTTCCTGTGTGAGTTGGTTGCAACAGCAGGTTCCTAAAAATACATTTATGGGAAATTAAATGATCACCAACCTAATGACAGACAGCGGGGGCCCTCGTTTAAGCCCCAAAGCACAAGATCCTTGTGTTTTGAGTGTAAAAACTTTTATTTACAAAGTAACTACAGCTGACAAAAAAATAACATTTACCCCGAGGGCAATTAATAGAAGCTCACAGTAGCATAAAAGGAACATTTTCTTGAAGATTGAAATTTATTATTTTAGTAAAAATATTACAGACAGTTGGATATACTGTATGTCTCCTTTTCCACTATAGGGTTGGTACTGATTAAGCAGTATATGCATTACATTCTTGTGTCAATGTCAGGATAGCTGTCATAAAGATGGTCACAAGAGTGCCAAAATGTTTCCCGCTGTGAAAATGCAAAGTGGACCACACAGATTCCTCACTCCTTTATATATTTTATTTTGAACATCTGTCAGGGTGGCACAGGTTTTGGTTGTTGCACATAAGACCCATTCTCCTTGTCTATGCGTTTTGGAAGCAGGAAGGGCTTTCAGACTGTCATTCATTGGTGCAGGACGCCAGGGCATAGAGGATGAGGACTAGGCTGTCAATGTAAGCAGTCAAGCGCCTATTCATGAAATGAAATTACTCCAACAATGGCGTTGCTTTGCTTTTGAAGCTCTCTGTCTTTTTTGAACTTTAAATCCCCTGGCTAGAACATCTTCCCCAGCTGTCTCTCAGCTCTTTGCCCCCTGATAACTGCAGAGGGGTGATTGCAAAAAGCAAGCCTTTCTTACCTTTGCACAAAGAAACAGGATTTGTCATCAACATTTTCACACTCTTTTAAAATTCCTTGAAAGGATAAATCCATTGCTGATTTGACCATATGTTCCATTTTACCCAGGGTGAAATAGGTGACTTAAATAGTGTTACTTTCATTTCCACTGCAATAGTGATTTCAAGCAGAAGGCTGCGTGACTTGACTGGTGATTTGATTGTCATTAAATGCATCAGGCCATCTCCAATGGCAACAGGTGGGGCAATATGATACAACAGTCATACATTTTTAGCCTGCTTCAAGGTTGCTCATTGTTTTCGGTTCATTATGGTTCCAATCCTAGCTTTTCAGTCCACAACTCCTTGATAATTATAAAATTTTGATTAAAAACAGTCCTTCCTGAAATACAGTGCAATAATGTCTGTGTCAATGCAGTCTATTTACCATTCCGTTTATCAGAAAGGATGATAGATTTGAACATGCATTGAAAAGGTCTATGCACTGTTGACCAGTAAACAAAACAAACTTGAATGAAAAACCTTCACCAAAACCATTTGTAACTATCACAATTAGCTTTTGCGAAGTAAAACAGCAGTTAAAATATAAAATAATAATAATATAATTGACGGCGTTGATGAGTTGCTTTTTAATTCTTTAACGTGATAATAGCACGTTAATGTGCCCAGCACTAATATATACACAGACATTTGTGGTGTATTGTTAGCTGCAGAAAAAATGTAAAATGCAACATTTGTTGATTGACTAAAGAATCATATGTAAATTGTTTGACTTACAATGAAATTGGTTATATAAACTGTTCTATTAATTCTAATTGAGGCTAAATACATACAATTAATAACTTGAATTATTTACTGATAATTTGACATGGAGTTATTAAAATTGTTTTGATTTCTGTGTCAATCAATTTTTAATGTATTCTTCAACTGTCCTCATTGTTTATTCTACATAAGCTCTTAAACATTTAAATCGACACAGTGGAATTATCAATTTTACATTTTTATTTAATTTGTTGAAGCTAATCGTGATTGTATTGTTGGCATCTGAGCTCTGATGACTGCAGAACTGATTCAGTGAATAGGTAGTCACCAACCATTAACTGCAATTGCCTCTGCCAAGTGTGTTTTCCTTCACTGAATCCCAGAAGCTGTATAAAAGCTTTGTCTCATGTGTCTGTGTAGCCTTTTGCTTTGAATAATTATCAGCATGTTGCAATCTACTGAGGGCCAAACTTCAATTTGTATGAATCAAGCAGCCAACTGTCTTGGCTTGGTTGGCAAAGTTGTGTTCTTTTAGTTTTAAAGAGAGAGAGAGTGAGAGAGACTCCATGAGGTCAATTCTGAGTTAAAGTTCCCAGTAGTCCGATTAGATATACTGTAGGCCTGGTAATGAATGCTATATACAACTAAAAATACAAGGTAAGAGTTCAGGTATCAAAGTCAATGCAAAATGGTTTCAGTTGTATTTTTTGTCCAGTAAACGTTAAACCTTGAATAGGTTTAGCCCCTATAGAGTGTTTCTGGTTTATTGAAACATGTGATCAACTCAGTTTTTGGATGTGGCAATGACTTAATTGCCAAGTTGTTGATGGTTTTTGGTCAAGGACTCAAGCAGAAAGTAGGCAATCAAATTTATAATGGGTAAGGCTTTTTTTAAATAATCATAGCACTCGGCCAAGTGAGTCAGCCTGAGTAATTAAGTCAAGCTTACCACATCACTAAACTCTTACATTTCATTACGGATTAAAAGGTATCCATATGCATGGACTAGTTTGGGGCACAGCAACAATTCCTGCTGCTAATTCTCTCAGGTTATTTTACCTGTACCTTTGTACAATAATTCTACATTATGTAAAGCACGTGGCTATGACAGAAAAAATGGTGTCATACAACCATACTCCTCAGATGTGCCCTACTCTAACACATTGCAAGAAGCATAAGCCCACCGTTCTGTCTTTCTGATCAAATGCAACCTAGAAATTCAATATTTTGTATCTCATTGCAGTAAAGGTCGATCTGATTAATTAAAGAAAGAATTCCGCTGTTATAAACTCCACTGTCACCTGTCCCAAGGCGTCACAACAAACTAGGCAATTGCCTAGGGCCCCGAGCTAGAAGGGGGCCCCCAAAGATGGCTGTTTACATTGGTCCACAGCAACGACAACCTGAAAACCCTTTAAATGACTTTTAATGACGTTCAGGACCCCCTTTATAGGGGGCCCCATAGTCCTATGAACAACTTTACTGCCATACAAGTCAATGATCTTGTTGATGGTCTTGATGATGGCGCAACATCCTGCAACTGCATTCGACACTTGACATTGTTGGTCCCCTGAAGAAGAAGGTAGTGAATCTGTACTGATAGTGGTGTTTCTCCAAGCTCAGATAGATAGTCTCACAGAGCGAGTCTATTGAGCATTCTATCCCTTAAACCCTGAGCAGTACTGACTTCATCAGCCACTTCAAACATAACCTATTAGTCAAGACAAAAATCTTATATCATCTCAAATAATGAATACACAATAAAAACTTTAATATATGACAGTGAAAACATGAACAAATCATGCAGCATGCATTTTCTAAACATATATTTTAAATACAATAGGGTAATTTCAAGAGTGTTACATCTTCCTGAAAATAAATGGTGTGCCATTTTTTGGCTTTTCACTCTGAGCCAAAACTTTGGTTGTGGGCAATTTTTTTGTTGTTTTGAAAGATGGAGATAAAGTAAGTCTGTTTAAAACTCTAAAGAAATGTGTTCAATGTTTAATGTAAAAAAAGGTTTTTGTTACATTTTGGAAATCAATAAATTAACTGACTTAGCTAATTAGGTCCAAACACATCTGGACACCAACACAATCTCCACAACCTCGTTTCTGCACACCACCACAACCGACCTGGAACAAAACAGTCAACAGTCAAGCCTATTGAATACACCTTTGACCGCAAAGAACCAACCCCGAACCAAGCATCAAAAGCGACCATTTCATTTGCGACCGTCAGTCCCAACCACCCCTGGCCCCTCAAAAGGAGGGAGGCACAAACATAAATAGCCGCAATCCCTACATGGCCCATCCAACCCGGATGCAAACACCCCCAAACCGACCGTTCCATGCCAAGTCCAAAACCTTAAAAACCGCACAAGCGCCCCAACACACACCATGTGTTTAGCCAGGTTTCACCTAAAAATATTAAGTGCAATTTATTTTCAGAAGTAAAATAATTGAGTAAACAACTCTTATTTGTGAGTGACCTTACATTCAGGAGTGCCATTTTTACATGCATGTCTGGTTTTATGTGGTTGAGATTTTACTGGTATATGGATTAGGTTGCTGAGGTTGCAGCCAGCAGGCGGCTGTCTTGTACTTATAGGGAAAGAAGTCCGGGCTGTTTCAACAGTCTGAACAGATAAATGAACCGATGAAGGGATTAATGCCATTTGATGACGGTAGTGTTGTAGTAGTGACACGTGGTGCTGTCCTCACCTCTGTCTTCTGGGGATACTGCTGCTCAAAATAGCTGTGCTTGGATTCATAGTGGCGTTTCACATTACCATTCTTTATGATGTCCACGGTTTCTGTGCAAATCAAGCACATTGGTTTGGTGCTGGACTGTGGGAGAATAAATGCATACTTCTCTGCACATTCTTCTTTAAATTATCTGTTCGCTTGATCAACTTTCCTTTGCTTTTGGGAACGTTGAGAAAGACATGATAGCATTCGAAATAATGTGTGCAGGTCCCTGACTAACGATCCCAACTAATTTGCATAACAATGATTCTGCGCTTGGGATTTGGGAAAAACTGCCTCACCTGCCCCCCTCCCTAGTGCAACCAATGTCTTATGGAAAGCATTAGACAATTTCACTGAAGGTGAAAGTCAATCATGGATAACTCGCGGTCCACAATGCGTGTCATGCTCACGGACAAGTTAATATGAAGCAAGTTCATTGCACCGCTCCGATATGTTCAATACTGCAAAATTGTGTACAAGTAGTGAACAGTATTTTGGTCTGCAGCTGTAAAATGGGACCAAACGGAGCTCCTCTTTTTCTCTGCCATCCTCCATCCAGCGGTGTGCTGCTGAGTGACGTGTCTGCACGCCAATCACAGTATAGCAGGGGAGGAGGGGGAGGGGCAGAGTGCGCATGAGCGGTGTTTGCACATGCACAACCACTATGATTTATGGGAGTTTAATAATGAACTTAGAGAAAAGAAAAATGGCCAAAACGGCCATCCTATGCAGAGGTCTGTCACTGCTGGTAACGTTGGTTTGAAAATGAGTTATAAAGGAAAGTGTACTTCCATGCACTGAACACATAGTCAGTGCTGAATTAATCAGTTCCTAATTAAAGTTGTACTAATTAAGACTGCTCAAAGGGAGCAGGGCTTTGATGGCATTAGCGTAATCACAGCAGAGCTCACAGTTACGTTGCACAGCAGCTGAATGCTGATAGCATCTGAAGCTATCAACGGAGGAGTTTTCGCTGTCTAATTCAATTGTGGTAAATTGGTTACAGGGCAACGATTGCATGTAAAGCCTTTACAATACTGTGCTATTGATAATGTATTATGCTACCCGCAATATGTGTAAAACGAGACTAAATGTGCTTTTAAAAGTTAAGAATAATGTAAACGTTTGAATGTCATTACATTTACGACTGGAAATCAACAAACTCTTCTTATGACCATCACTGTCATTATTCTTTTTAATAAAAAATTAAATTAGAGTTTAAGTGAGGTGTTGATAATTGTAACACAAACTGCATTAATAATGAGCATAACTTTGTGTCAATGGCATTATGTGTTCTGTAAAGGATATGACGTGCCTGGTAATTTTGTCATTTATTACACATGAGGGCAGAGGTCTTCAACAGGGGGTCCTTGATCCTAGGAGGTCCGCAGAGGTACTTCAGGGGGGTCGCAAAATATTGGGCTCATTTGACAATTATTATTATTTATTTTCAACCATGTTTACATTGCATAGCTTAGTATGTAATGCACATTAACAGGTTAGCTATGTTGCATGTATGCATGGCACTAGGCCCAGTTTAATATGAAACCCAATTTTATAAATAATAGGGGGTCCCTGCTCTATCTCTCAATCAGTTTGGGGGTCCTTGGCCTGAAAAACATTCAAGACCACTGGTCTAAGGGGGTGGATATATTATTATCAACAGCCAGATAACGTCACCTTGGGAATTTCACTCAAAGAAATAACAAGAGGTTCTATCACTAAAAGTATGCCATTCAGGTTTTTTTTTTCCTGGGATGCTGGATACAAGCTCTAATTATTTACGGTCAGTGTTTTATTTAATTTTATATTTTTACATTTATAAATCACTGTAAGGCTTACATACCAATCAAGTTGTGTTCACGAGGACACCGGAAAAGGAGAGCCTTAAGCTTATGCAGCAGAAATTGTCCTTTTCACAACAGAAGAATTACATGCAGGAATTTAAAGACAGGCTACACAAATAAATATAATAGGATAAGATATGATAACCCTTTTTGTCCCACAGTGGGGAAATGTGTGGCGTTGCAGCAGCAGAGGTAAAGACATTAATAGAAAAAAAGGTACTGCCCCCCCCCCAAAAAAAAAAAACATCTGCTACCCGGGCGCTTGCATGATGGTTGCCTACTGTTCTGTGGCCAAGTTGGACTATTTTCTGTGGCCACAGATGGGTGAAATGCGGAGGCTACATTTCTATGTGTGTGTGTGATTGCATGTGCATGTTGGGGACGATTAAAAGCAATCTTACTTTTTAATTATAATATAATAATATGTTTATTTTTGACCTATTATTAGTGTGTTGACTCTCAAAGGGTTGCAAATCTTGAGCCATCTTTGTATCAAGGCTAAGTCTCCTTTTAATTTGGTATTCAAGGAGATGCTTTTCGCATTTTAAGAAGTCACTGATCCTTTCTTCGTTCAATTCAGCTGTAGCACTTACAGCTTGTCAACCTCCAATCCCCAAGAGGAGGTAGGTGATGTTTGAGATTTGTGTTCTCAATTAATTATACAATGCCATTGGCTCAGTCTTCTCCATGGGATAGTTCCAGTAGCCTCTGCAGCTCTGTATTCTGCTGCCTTAGCATCTCACTCTCAGGGACAAGCTCAGAGATCTCTGTAAGGACCACAAGGTACTGCCTTAGTGTGCTCTCTGTTGCTTCCCAGAGTTTGACTTTGTACTCATCAATGATATTGCCCATATTTACCCAGTATTCTTTGTCCTCTGAACTGTCCCTTTCTTCTACATGCAGACCACTGAACTTTTGGTGACCCGAGCTCTCCCTGAGCGGCATATACTGCTTGAGGAAACTTTTAAAAGCAGACAGGACATAGTTAGGAGGGATGAGGTCAGAGGTTGGTTTAGACGTAGAGCTGGTTTCGATTGCTTCTGCCTGATCCCTCGATCCACCTGACTCCCAACTGACATCCTCGGTCTGCTCACTCAGCTGATGTTTGTAATTTAAAAAGAAATTAGCGAGCTTGGGAAAATCCTGTTCTTCAATGCCAAAAGAAAGAAGGAGAGAGCCAATCTTCATTGCGGTTTTTTCTTCGTTTTCCAGGGGTGCCAACACTTTTAGATTGTTCTCTATTAGGAAGCATGCTTCATCACACAGCAGCTCCAACATTTTAATCGGTGTCGCCACTGACAACTTCTCTTCCTCGACATTGTTCTCACTCTGCATGGCTGTCCACTGATTGCACAGCTCCGTGTCTGCGCTCTCGGCGCTAGACTCTGAGCGTGGCCCATCTGAGGTGTCCATCATCCCCTGGCTACAGCATGAAGCCATGTCAGTTTGAAAAGGCTGGTAGATGTCTTGGGGGGTCTGTCTCTCAGACTCGATGGGGCAAGAGACATCTATACCTTGGTCCATGCCAAAGTGCTGCGTGCAGATCAACATGTCCATTTCTAAAGCCCTCTCAACTAGTTCCATTACCTCTGCTTCGATCGTTAGCCACATCTCCTCAAATTTCTGACCATCAGCGACCGAAAAGTGCTTAATTTTCTTATGTATACGTCCGTATTTGTGGATGTTGTTTTTGTAACTGTTGGTCAAATACTGGCTCATGGTGCTTATCTGTTTCACCTGACTGGTATATTGGGTGACGAGGATTTTCTTCTGGGCCTGCAGACCTATGATCCTGCTGTTCATATTGGCGTGGTTTACCTTGTGTGCTTCTACATCATGCTTTTGTTTGATTATTTTTAGCTTACTGATCATGTTGGTGGTCTGTATCTTTTGATGCTCTCTCTCCAGGAGCTGCAGATGTGCATTGTGATCTATATTGACCATGTTCGGCAATTCCAACATCAGATTGTGAATTTTCACTTCACCCTCCACTATTTTCTTCTTCCTCTGAACCTGCCTCGCTAGCTCTCTCTCTTTGAGGTCCTTCATATGTTGTTCCCATTCCCTCTTGTCTTTCGTTAGTATGACTGTACTTTCCTGCTGATGTACTTCCTCAGCGTGGTTTAGCTCCTCCCTGTAGGTTTTGGACAGACATTTGATCTGTTCCTCCATCTTTTTCATAATTAAGTCCAGCTCTTCTGCCTGCTCCCTCAAGTCCTTCACAAAGCGATCATCTCCAACCTTCAGCTCCTGTAGCAGGTCATTTATGAGTTTCTTCTTGTCCTTTATTACAGGAGCGCATAGTTTCTGCTGGCTGTTCAGAGCTTCCCGTAGCTCCTGAGGGATCACCTTCGCCTTAGCTATCGACCACCCTCTTATGATCTCCTCGAATCTTTCCCGGCATGACTTGACATCATTTTCCAGCCACTCTAATCTAATTTTGCGAGCTTCCTCCAGCTCTTTCCTTCGCATTGACTCTCGGGTATCAGCTGCAGTTTGGATGTCAGATACTAATGTCATATGTTTCTGCAGGTTAGTTATCCTCTCAAGAAAAACCTGTTCCTGCGACAGGCTCTCCAAGGCCTGTTCATTGTACTCCACACCAGGGTCTGCGTCAGCCTCTTGTGTTGTGACCCTGCTATTAGTTTCCCCGTTTTCAGACAATTTAGAGTCAGTCACCTCCTCAGGATTGTTATCAACGTCTTCCATATTTAGAGTATGTTGTGGAGAAATTACTGACAGAACTTCCTGAATACTATGGTGATGAAGATCGGGAAAAAATCATGGGCTTTGTAACTTCTGTTGTTTATTTGTGGATTACAAACCAATTTCAGGTGCATTAGCGCCCCCTTCATTCATTCTTCTTCTGTTGCTCTTTTGGATTTTACGATCATTTGCATTAGCGCCACCTACTGGTTTTACCCCTCCATCATCTCTGCCATCCATCTATTTTGCCCTTCTATGGTCTCCTTATGTTAATGGCGAACAACCTTTAGGTGTAGTAATGCCACTACTTTAATCTCAGAATTCTGACTTTAATCTCAGGGACATCAAGACATTGTTCAACAACTAAGAGAGAAAAATAGAATAGGGATTAAATTAGTGATGGGCAAATTACGCTTTTGTGCAGCACAGAACCACTTGAGCCAATTGTTTTGAAAATTGGTTTATTACTCGAAGGGTCAGTTACAATGACCTCTCCTGGCGGAAGGCTGCATGGAATTTAAAGTGTCTTTGCCTTGAAAATTATTTGATGCACACATGCACACTAAGACTAAAAATCATGTTTTACGAGCATATTTCAGCATTTCTGGACAGAGTCTCCCAAAGGTTTGTACCTGAAAGACAAACATGACGGTAATCATCAGTAGTGAAAGCTTTCAATTTGCGGCCTTTTTTTCAGATATTTATTTTGTCCCGCATTTTATCAATGAACTATTTGCTGGTTGAGCTGATGTGGAGACCTGTTTTTTTGAAGTTGTGTCGGGGGGTCTTTATCTTATCAATTGTGAGCATAGTGATGTCAATCGTTTCACTGATGCCAGTGCCTGTACTTGATTATAGACTCCTATGGCTTTGAATCTAGGATCCAGCAGTGTTGAAAGTTCTAAAGCTGTTTGGTTCTTGGGAGTGTCAAACTTATTCGCATCGCCGACACCAAGTTCTGTCCCAGTAGTTTAACCATGCTGTGGCTTATTTTTCCCCATTGTGTCCACTGGTGTTCCCCCGGTTAACAGCAGGTCCAGGCTTTGCAGTGAAGTGGCACGGGGAGAGGTGGCCTAGTAGTGCGGTAGGACCAGACATGCATTGGACCAGAGGTTTGCTGGTTCGAGGCCCAGTCAAGGTGGTCTGCATCTGGTAGGATGCACGAACCCCTGCCACTAATAAAACAGATGCCATCTCTAATGCCCTTGAGCAAGGCACTAACCCCATCTGCCCCCTGGATGCTCTCAGCTGTCCACTGCTCTGTGGCCTTGCATGTGCCACAGATGGGTTAAATGCAGAGAACAAATGTCCCCTGACTTGTGTGTTTGCATGTGCATGTTTGTGTGGGACGATGTGCACAATTCTAATTTGAAGTGTCTAATCATGGAGGAAGTAATCCTCAGTTCAGTTGAACACACCATGCACCAGACCTGAACAGTAAGCCATTTGTTAATAAAGAATGCTATTTGAGTCGTAACTTAACTTTACTTTTCCTAAGTTATATTATATTAAACAGCCAGCACACCTACCTTATTAGGAGCGATCAGTTTGAAGTGTTCCCACATGTCAGAACAGCCTCTCTTCCTTGCTAGCTGCCTAATGTTCCATTACAAACGCAATACCTGCAACTCAACAGCATCAACACAAATGATGATCTGGCTCAATATAGTTGAATATTGTTTTACTGAAACAATATTCAACATTAGAATTCAATGAGATTGTTCCTTAAACATTGCATTTTTTTTCCTGATACCAGATGGTTCAGTGATACATTGGTGGAGGCTGAACAATGAAGAGTGATTGAAACTTCTTAAACACCTGTGTAATCACATCTTTCCCTATCACCTCCACCTGTTCACAATCAGTGGTTTGTCAAGAGAGAGCTTTAATTGGCCATAACATGTTTAAATAGCTGCAGTGTTGGCTTCCAGCTACTGCACCATTGTGGAAGGACCTTTGGGTCAGCGGAAGTTAGATAGAGGCTTTTCAATTTGCATTTGATCTTATCTCTAGCTGAAGCCATGGGACATATAGTACGGTAAATATGACTGACCCTTTTGCTCAATTGTGTGTATAGTAGAGTAGAATGTCTTCATTTGTTTTGTTTTTTTTACCAATTTTTCCCAAATTGTTTTTTTTAGTGTGGTGTTTCTTTCTCTGATGTTTCTTGGAGTTCTTCAAGTAATACTACAATGTGCGTCTACAGCCCTTAATTTACTAATCATAGAATATCTTGAATAGACATAAGAGCATGACTTCTATAAATGTTTTTTTATTTTATTTTTCCTTATACCAGCTTCTGGTTATCGCTTCGAGTCTGGCATTTGGGAGGTGAGCGAGGAACACAAGCCTCAGCCCCAGGGTCATAGTTTACAACCAAGGTTTCTCAGCTTCCAGCCTAGTCCACAGAAGCAACCTCCGCTTTCCAGCCACGACCCCAGTGTCAATCCTGACTCTCGTCTCACTGGCCAGACTAATGCTACTGACATCACAGGGAATATAACTGGGTGAGTTTACAAAAGTTTACCAACTCAAAGGTAATTCAGTTTTAAATTTTAAATGTGTTTTTTTATTTTGTATTAGGGACTCTATGGACTACCTATCAACTATGCAGGAAAAGGAAAACCTCTCTATAGACTAAACTCTAGCATAATGCCCAAAATGGTAAGTGGAGTGGAAATTGCAGTTTTTGTGAATGTTCTCTCTGCCATTTGAAAAGCCTACTAATGACCACTGACTGTCATTTCAGATGTTTGGTGTTCTTGTGAAATGTACAATGAGTGGGGAACAATAAAAGGATTTTGTTAAGCTTCTTGTGGAATCTGCCTATTACCATGCTTAACTGTTCCCAGTGTGGCCTATAGGGTACCTGCATTTGAATGATATAAATGAATATGTAAATAACTATATATGGCTATAACCCAAACTTGCGTTTATCCATACTCGTTCTGCATTTGACAAAATATTTAATTGAGACTGGAACATTTTATTTGGATAACTGGAATTCTAAAAATGGTGTTGGCATTGTTTATCATTTATATTCCAGTTTGTTCTTGATGACTCCTTAATGCACAAAAAAAGTCATGGAGTTTCATAAGGTTCTGTGCATGTATGTACATGCTTTGTTATGGTTATATCAGAAAGCACCACATGAATGAGCACGTACATTTCCTTAACCCTACACAGATGGCACCCAACTGTATTTATCCATAAGGCCAGATGAGGGCCTTGTTATTTTCCCCCAGCTTGTGTGATTTTAAGTTGACATCTCATCTCAACTGCTCATCCAGATTTTAAGGAACTGAGTTTCCATTTAATTAAATCAATTGTATATTTACATAGTCCTAATGTATAAACAGATACCAGGCATCTTTCGAACCCCTGGCTCATTAATGCGGGCTAGTGGATGTATGGCACTGGCCATAGTTCCATAGGGCAAATCCTGACCAGCCCAGTGGGGCAGCTTGGCATGTCTGACCAAGTATGACTCTAATTCTTTTTCTCTGGCTCTGCAGTATAATAGCCTGGCCTTCCCCTCTAGTTCTTTTTCCAGAACATTGTTCCAAATACTGTATGTTGGTAATGTAGTCTATTTTACCTAAGGCACTTTGCCTGCTGTGCCAGGTTTCCGTCTGCTGGCCCTTTAATTGCATTTTTGTTTTTACATTTTTAGTGTTTATTTGATTGTCAGCCTGGTGTTTTTTTCTCTGCATGCATCCTCCATGCTTACTTGTTCTACTTCAGCCATGTCCAGCCATGCCATTATCAAACACAGCTGGTTTCCACCTTGTTTATGCCTCTCACTGTCTGGAACCTTCTCAGACCTAAGCCATTGGGAGCCCCTCATCTTGGATCTCCCCCATTCACCAGGAAGCCCCTGTTTCCCCACTAAGACTCAAAGCCTGTTGCGTACTTTTCAGCTTGTCTCTTTTTTGTTTTTACAAAAAAAAAACTGGTTCACCTCTCCAGCACTTGCCACCCTGCCCTTCTTCTGTCCTGCCTTCCTGTGGCATACTATTATTTTTGTGTCATGTTAAAAATGTTCTTGCGGTACGAGTCTGCATTGTGAATTCATCCTATTTGACTGACGCTTAACAGAATTAAGATTGGTTCCATTACAGAAGTTTAGTCATTGTTTTATGATCTAAAAGAACATCCAGCAACATCAGCATTATAACTTTGACAGGTTCATTTCTTAATAACACAATGTAGTACATCTATTGTAATTAGAACTTCACAAAGCTCACAAATTCTCACCAGATATCTTTGGTATAGTTTCACTGTGTAAAGAAATGTTAGAGCATCGAAATCATAGGATGTGTATATATTTCTTTAGATGTAATAGAGGCTTTATTCTTTGCCACTGTAGAATTGTATTACAGATAGCGATGATTTTATGTACGTGTGTTTTTGTTCATCTATGTTCCTTTTCTGCTGATTCACCATTGGCCATAGCATATTGTGTCACCAGCTTGTTGTGGACTGTTGTGTTTGCTCCAGCAGCATCTTCAGTTCTGTGTTCTGCTGCCTGAGACACTCAGTCTCAGATACAACCCCAGAAATCTCCGTGAGAACCACAAGGTACTGCTTAAGTGTGTTCTCTGCTGCTTCCCAGAGTTTGACTTTGTCCTCAGAGATGATATTTCCCATGCCTTCCCAGTGGGCTGTCCTTTCTTGTACTAGCAGAACACGAGGTTGTTGATGACACGAGCTATCCCTGAGTGGCATGTACTGCTTGAGGAAACTTTTAAGAGCCGGCAGGACATTGTTAGGTTGGATGAAGTCAGAGGTCAGATTAGATGCATAGCTGGTTTCCATGGCTTCTGCCTGGTCACTGGATCCACCTGACACACTACTGACATCCTCAGTCTGCTCACTCTGCTGATGTTTGTACTTTAAAAAGAAATTAGCAAGCTTGGGAAAATCCTGTTCTTCGATACCAAAAGAACAAAGGAGAGAGCCGAGCTTCATTGCAGTATGTTGTTCCTTTTCCTGGGGTCCCAGCAGCTTCAGATTATCCTCTATCAGAAAGCCTGTTTCCTTACACAGCAGCTCCATAATTTTCTTCAGTGTTTCCATTGACAGATTCCCTTCCTTTGCATCCTTGTCACCCTGCATCTCTGTCCCATCCTTGCAAATGTCCATACCTGTGCTTTCGTCGCTTGCCACCGAATTGTCCGTCATCCCCTGGCTGCAGCATGAAGCCTTGGCAGTTTGAAAAGGCTGGTAGATGTCCTGGTGGGCAGGCCTATGGGCCGGTCTGTCAGACTGGATGGGGCAAGAGAGCCCTGTGAAAGACATCCGGGGCTGCTCGCCGGCAATTCCAAGGTGCTGCTTGCAGATCAACATGTCCATTTCTAAAGCCCCCTCAACTTGTTGCCTTATCTCTGCTTCAATCGTTAGCCACATTTCCTCAAATTTCCGTGCATCAGAGACTGCGAAGTGCTTGACTTTCTTATGTATACGTTCATATTTCAGGATGCTGCGTTTGTAGCTACTGGACAAATACTGGTCTATCTTATTTAACTGTTTTACTTGACTGGTATACTTGGTGACTAGGATTTTCTTCTCTGCCTGCAGACTGATGATCCTGCTATTGATGTGAGACTGGTTAAAATCATGTGCTTCTGTATCATGCTTTTGTTTGATTAGTTTCAGCTTATTAATCATGTTGGTAGCCTGTAGATTTTGATGCTCTCTCTCCAGAATCTGCAACTTTGCATTCTGTTCTATTTTGACCATGATTTGCTTTTCCATATTCTCCAACATCATACTGTGTATTTTCATTTCACACTCTACCACTTTATTCTTCCTTTGCCCCAGCCTCTCTAGCTCCTTCTCCCTGAGGTCCTTCATGTGTTGTTCCCATTCATTCTTGTACCTTGTAAGTGCAACTTTACTTTCCTGCTGATATGCTCTCTCAGCCTGGGTCAGCTCCTCCCTGTACGCTTTGGTCAGCGTTTTGATCTGGTCCTCCATCCTTTCCATCATTAAGTCCAGCTCTTCTGCCTGCTCCCTCAAGTCCTTGACAAAACGATCATCTCCAACCTTCAGCTCCTGTTGCAGATCCTTTATACGTTTCTTTTTGTCCTTTAATACAGGCGCACACAGTTTCTGCTGGCTGTTCAAAGCTTCCCTTAGCTCCTGAGGCATCACCCTTTCCTTAGCCATCGACCACCCTCTTATGATCTCCTCAAATTTTTCCTGGCTGGACTTAACATCATTTTCCAGCCACTCTAATCTAATTTTGCGAGCTTCCTCCAGCTCTTTCCTTCGCATTGACTTTCTGGTATCAGCTGCAGTTTGGATGTTGGTTACTAATGTTGTCAAATGTCTTTGCAGGTTGGTTATCCTCTGAGGAGAGATCTGTTCTTCTTGAAAAAGGGTCTCCAAAGCCACTTCATTGAACTCCACACCACATTCTCTGTTAATCTTGTGTGTATAGACCCTGACCTTAGTTTCCTCGTTTTCAGACAACACAGAAGGTTCAGGCGCCTCTTCTGTAGTCTTATCAACGTCATCCATATTTAAAGGGTGTTGTATGGAAATCCCTCGCAGAAATTGCTAAATAGCATGGTGATCACAAAAAAGCGGTGGCATTTTTCCGGGCTTTACTGCAGATGGCACCCTCGAAGGTGCACAAACGCCACCTTCTGGTTTCAGTACTCCACTATTTCCTGTCCATCTGTAGTTGCAACTTGGCTGTTCCTCTATCTGTGTTGGCTACATGATCCTTAGATCATACAGCCACCAAAGTGATGACAAGGTGGTAGAATTTCCTTTGATCCCCTTGTTTGGTTATGCTCACAAACCATCATCAAAGGATTGCGTTGAGGCAGTCCCTTGATTTTTGTATGATTAAAATCTGAATTTTGGTTCTTCTTCTGTTTTATGGCAGTTGAAATCCTATAAGTTGCATTACTGCCATCTTTCGGATTTTAGCCTTTTAAAAGGAACATTTGTATTGTGTTTTTTTTTCCCCAAGGTAAGTCCTGATCTTTTTCTTTTTATTGCGTGATCATTTGTCTTGATAAGTTTTACCAGGTAATCTGGGTCGGAAGTTAATCATTTTAGCACCTACAAACTTCAACATTCAAACGTTATTCCAGCACCTGCGCGCACACAGACCATTTTATCTGTTGTTTTCTACATTGCCCTTATTTTTATTTCGGAAAATATTCATCTGCAATTGATCTGACTTCATGTTGGTATCATATCTAAGCTTCTCAGCACTTTGTACAGTGAAAAGACGTTGCTTATTCTGCGTTTATGTTTATACTCCTGGATAAAATAAAATCCGGCCCACATGACTAATGTTGAGTTCTTTTATCCTCCAGGCCGAAGATGGACCGCCGAGACGAGTCTCCTATTTTAAAGTCCGTTTTGTTTATTGTTCGTTTGTCCATGATCGATGCGCATGCGCTGCAAATCTCCATGTGTTAAACTGATCATCATGTATGGCAATGCAGGCTGTAACTACAGAATATGAGTAATGTAATAAACAAGCAACTACATACGTTCATACATTCCTACCTACATACATGAATACATTCATACAGTAAAATACAGTACACTAAAATTAAATAACTGATGTTTTTAGTATAGCAACCAATCAGCTAGAATGTACAGAATACATAATTTGGAGCTGTCTTATTCCCTCTTTGTAATATCGCTCCATGCATTCACCTGCACTCCCTTTATTTATTATTACCTTTCTACCCTAGTTCTTTTTAGAACGCTAATTGCAAGATTTTTTGAAACGCTTACCAAACCCCATTATGAAAATGAACGCACGGCATGGATATTCACAGAGAAAAATATGTCTGAATTAAAACATCTTTAATTTCTCTTCACATACTGTGTCTCAGTGAAGTATCAATGCTAATTTTAATGTGCTACATATTTGATCAAATCAGTAAATATATCTTTTTAAAACCCTAATCACACACAACAGAAAAAAACTACAAATGTGGGGTCGTTTTGCATAACGCTGAACCACTATATTGCGAATTGTAGTTTTTAAAGATATAATGGATTTTCTTTGGATTAGAAAAAGTAAATACTGAGTTGAGATCAAATGATTAAATGACATGAGGAAAAACTCACCTACACGACCCATTACCTCTGTCATTAATTCAATATGTAACCTGGACCAAGTTTTTTAAGAGATACAATAAGATAAGAATCCTTTATTTTCCCACAGTGGGGAAACACACAGTGTTGCAGCAGCAGAGGTAAAAAGTATACAAACATAAAAAACACAGGTTTAGAACAAAGTACACTGAGACTGTGCACGAGTGGAAGCAAAGTACTGAAGATGCAATATATATACAGTGACCTGAGTAAATGCAGTGGATGTTATGTGGTTTAAATAATAAGCATGAATGGAAAAGCTAATCATACGGAAGAGTGAAATTTACAGTACAAAAAAATATATGGAATTGAAATTCACATTATCTTTCAGGTTAATAGAAATGTGTGGTTACAAGATCTAAAGTGCATGTACTATATAGATTTATGTTAGAATAACTTAAAAAAACAACGTTTTTTCTGTGGGGAGGTGCCAGAAAGATGGGACTATGTCCTATGGGGTTTTCAGGGACGCAGAAGGTGCTGGTCTTGGTTCTATGTCGCTCTGACATCAGGAAGAGGGTGAAAGTTCAAGCGGCCCAAAAGGGTCTTGTACTGTCACCCATTTCCCGATGTCGGAGCTCCGCTTAACCATATGATGAACTCTTGTTCCAATAGAAAACACTAGATGATAGATGTTATAAAATGTTAACTAGAAAGAGACCCAAACACAACCGAAGTGTTCATTAACATTTGACATTGTAAATTTCAACTGACTGGTTTCTCGACACGTATACTCCATATGCTGCAGTTCACCCAACGTTACAGTACTTAGGATTAGTCCCACATACCTAGTAGGCAATGATTGAATAACCCAAATGTGGGAATAGAGGAGCAAATATAACAAGATCTAAAAAGAATCAATAAATGTTTCATCAGACTTAAGAGACACTGTCTCCGTTTTATTGGTGCTTCACTACAGTCTTAGAGTGGCTGAGTCCTTGGCTTTAAAAGATAGGTTTATGGTGCTGTAAATGTAGCCCAATTCTCTTTTCCATTTCGACCACATAAAGTCATGACAGATCACTAAATCTACATGGGAGAGGGGGCTATTTACCCCCGCCCTTTCGCCTCTGTTTATTTCCGCATTCTGTCTGATGTCTTTTTCGTCAAAAGCACATGAGAAGAATCGTGTTTAACTTCTTTGTTGTAATTTAACCACAAATGTTTTGAATAATGCAATGTGGGCCGTACAATTATGAAACCTACTACAGTAGGTTAGATTAAATTACAAGCGCTTGAGACAGCGCTTAATCAAACGAAAGCCCCTCTTTCCAGTCCCCGGTCCACCTGGACCACATTAGTTGGAGAGTAGCGTTAAATTTAGGTCAGCACTTTAATTTAAATGTAACAGATGCCTTGGTCGGCCTATCCTAGGGTTAAGGAATTGCATTTTCTCTCTGCTCTGACAGTGTAGCAGATAGTTATGATAAGAGAACGGCAGGGTGGGATCCATTTAATCTCCAACCCCTGCAGCGCAAAGCCAGCAAGGCCAGTGTTATCCTCTACATGCAAGCTGTGGGAGAGAAAACCAAGACAGAGGTAATGGGTTGTGCAGGTGAGTTTTTCTAGACCTGGGAACTGACTTCTACAAAAAGAGCTTGTACATGATTAATCTTACTCAACAACTGGAATGTTTGTAAAAAAAAAATACTCCAAGGTTCTTTACAGTGGAGTTGAAGGTCCTAGTATACTAACTTTTCGTCTTGTCAAAGTAAAAAGAATTACGTCATCCGAAGAACTACCTGGAGGATGACTGCCTGATAAAGTTAGCATAGTTTCTAAGATGGGTACACTTGAGTAACATCAGCAAAGCAGTGGAGATTTGGGGAAAAGAGGAATTCATCTTTGAAAAAATTCATTATAATAAATGTAATGGTTTATCTAAATCTGGGATAACAGGCCTCCTGCTCATTTAAGTAATATTGTTATTTTCTGAGATTCATTGTGAAAAAATCGAAATAAAGTAGACAAGACAAGGACTAAATAAAACTGTGCTTTGTATTTGCATAAGGATCCCTTATGACAGACAGATGTAGTGATCAGTGAGGCTTCCATACACATGGCTGGTCTACGGTTCCTTTCCGATACCCAGTCTGACCACCGGCTAACCACTGTTTCCTACCCTTGGCACTAATCTGTAACAGCACCTTGTGGTGCCAGTTTTCTAACACAGACGTTCTCTTCACCAGCCTGCGGAGAGTTTCATAATTTTTATCCTAGTTTCCTCCTGCACTTCTTGCTTTTAGAAGTGCAGAATTGCATTTATTATCATCTTAACTTATTTTACGTATTACATTAAAAGAAATCACTGCAGTGGCAGCCACATGTTGTTGTTTTGTTTGTTTAGAGCAAAAGCATATGCATTTGAAATGCTTTAATTGAACTTTTGTTAGGATTTCTACTATTGTTATTCTGGTTCATTGATCGAGGATGTAGGAGAAGAATTAAGAAGAGAAGATTGTTCTCAGTTAAAGTTGATTTCATTGAATTCAGGAATGCACAGATACAATCGGATCCGGAATCAGAAAGCTTCTCTCTCGAGATCCACCTTCAGACTGAAGAATAGAGGGGCGCTGCCTCTTTTAACTCCAGATCAGGGCAGGATTAACTAGATGTTTAACATAACTATTCCAATATACAAATGACACAGCACAGATGTTTTTTAGTGGTTGTGCCTGGCTCGCAAACCTATATAAGACAGTTAAGGAAAAGAGAAACTGCGGACACAGGATGTTAATGCAAGTACAAAAAGGATATATCAAAATATATATATATTGTATAAAACAAAAAATATAACACTTTGGTCGGTACACATGTTTTTAAGTCAAAGCGCTAAGAGATTATCTTTACAAGCATACAGTTTAATATACAAAAAAAATTGATAACACTTTTAAGCCATTCATACAGACACAATAGACAATTAACTAACAACAGAATAATTTCATTAATAATATACAATGTATTATTATGTAAGGCTTGTTAGTTTTTCAATTTTGCAGCGGCAAATCTGTTTGTATAAAGTAGTCTGTCTTTTTCTTATGCCATCTATTTCTTGTGAGGTGTTCTCCAGCAATTAATCTCCACGATGTCCTGCCGCTAGGTGTTCACGTGACTAGCTGGAACCACTAGATGTGTCAATGGATTCCTACGCTGAGCGGTTGACTTCTGTTTAGTTTTATAAGCAGGGCGATTGAGTGCGGCTTGGATTCATAAGCAGCATGATTGACTGCTGTTGGCACAATAGCTGCCAGCAGCGCAAGTGGTGGCTGACAAATGACAAAGTTGAGTATGTGCTGGAGGAAATTACCTTGGTTTTCTGCAAAGCCACCCAGCAATCACCCTACGTCCTCATGTCTTTCACACTGCCGTTTTACTGCCACACTCAATCACTGCAAATAGATAATACAGACAAAACTCCAGCAGAGGGGTTAGTGTGGAAATGTGCACGTGAGCTTGGGGTTATTTTACCCATCACTTGTTCTGCTACAAAGACTCTGAATGTATATAACTAGAACAATCAAGCCACCTAAAAAACAATAAATTAGCCAGTCTCTGCTTCATTTTTCAAATATTATAATTGTCATTTTGAGATCTAACTCAAAAGTGCTTACCACTCAAGCAAAGTTGTGTTGTTTTAATTGACTGAACTGTCGGGTGGCAGCAACTATGAAGACTAAGAGAGGGAAATATGCATTTTGCCACTTTAGAGTCCCTAAATTGGAAGTCCTCTGTTAGGGCCTGCGCTCCTTCCCTGCCTCTGCTCTTTCTCTAAGTATTTAATACATTTGCTCTGGTTCAGTATCTCTGCAAATAAATGGTTTATAATGGCATGATTGGGATGCAGCAAACTGTCAGAAGACAGTATAATCTTACAGGTCACTTTGATTCCAATTAATAGCTTTTGTTCATTGTAGCTCAGCAAAGACTTATGAGGTGTCTTTGTATATAATAGTAATTAACAAGCAATACCTTTCAAGTCGAGGTATAAATTCCAAGAAACTTGCAGCAAGAATAGTTGCTAGCGGCACAGAATTTCAGTGGTGTTTTATTTAGTTTGACATTATTAAATGACATATGACATTCTTCTAAAGAGTGAATTTATTCTATAAAACCTGTTTCAGAGACTTCTTTGTCATTAGAATATTATTTAGTAAAGATCATTTGTTCACCGTAGTGTCTGAATTTGTCAAGACATTCTTTTTAGAAGGACCCTGTCTTTTTAGACATATACTATACTACTATACTGTTTTCAATGATCCTGTCTTGAAAAATTCAAACATTTGCACAACGGCAATATTAGTCACTCTTTATAGTGCATGTCTACATAAACAGTAATGCAGAGGGTCAAATAGCACACAATAAAAATTAGATATGTCCTTCCAATGCATAGTTTGGTCAAATTGTGTCATTTCAGTTTGTATCATGTATCATCTTGGCTTATCTTTATATATTTAATTTAGCCTTTTTTTCAGAACAGTCCTTTTTGTACATTACTGTGTGTGTGTGTGTTTGTGATAGAAAGCAAGAAAGGTGTGTTCTGAGAGCCTCTTAAATGAAATAAGTGCTACCCTGTTGGTGTTTTCTGTGCAATGTCCCATAGTCTCCATTAAATGGTCTGTTGAGCACCTTTGTAAAGCCACACTGTTAACAACAAGATGCATTTTTAACAAGCTGCAATGTGCTGCAGAAATGTTAGTCACTTCCAATCCTACTTTATCTTGTCAAACACTCCCACTGCACCTCGCTCACAATTTTGGCAACCAAACTCTTCAAATATTGAGCAATGCTAGTCTTTTAATGGCTAATGCTTTCTTGTTTGTGTCACTGTGTACCTCTATGTATTTTTCAGTATGTCTTTGGGATGATGTGATGGTGATTGGTTCTTTTCAGCAATATAGGGGGAAGTAAGAATAAAGGCCAACGAGCAACATATTATACCTTTGTTTCTCTGTTGACACTTTATATAACAACAAACTGAATGATGGCTACTTTAATAAATGCTTGTATAAGTGAATTCCAAACTACTATTTAAGAGTATCAATATCAAGACTGACAGATCCGAAATAATATTGAGGGGTGGCATTAATTACCACAGCAATGTGTCATTTATTGCAGGTTTAGTGAGGGTATGGAAGGGTAGACCTGTCCTGTTGATTGGACTTTTGGTGACACTGGACTGATAAGCCTTGTTAGTTTTTCTTTTGTTCGATAACAGATCTGAGATTGTTTTCTGTAAAGAGGGTTGTTTTGAGTTGTGGAAGATCGGTAATTTTCGAATTTTTCGAAAAAGAAAACTTTTTGATTACCAAACACTTGCTCAGGTAGTCTGTATTTATTTAAAGAAATATCCCACTTTATCGCACCATTTTCATCTTCACCTGCAAATGGGGCGTAACACTCGCCTAAAATGACAAAAAATAGAATTTAACAATATATATAATATAGTTATTGCGTTCTTAAAAAATATATATATATTTTTGAGGTATAAAATAGTTTTCATTCAAACTTTTGCATCTCAGTGAATATTTTGTATGTGAGAATTTTTCTGTATGTGTTATATTAGCCTCTTAGCAACTCTTTGTCGGTTGAAGACACTTCAAGGGTGTTTACTGAAACACATTTCCTCTTACTAATGTTAAGTCTGTGAGTAAATAAATGCTACAACACATAAGGATCCAATCAGGTTCACTTGACCTTATGTTGACGTTACAAAGGAACACAAACTTGTGTCTTATTTTCCTATATTTTCTGCTCGCCAAGTACGCAACATTCTTACCATTCTTAGCATTCCATAGGAAGCAGTCCAATCTGCAATCGTTAAAATGTTGTTTAAGATTTAAGAAAAGTAAAATAATCTCATTGATATCACACAAATGAGAATTATTTGGACAAAGAATTGGTTGTCACTAGCCTCGAATTTGCCCTAACCCCTAAAATCGCATTGTGTGTAGCCGACCTAAATTGCTATGTATTTCACACATTTACTCCCTACTGCTACCTTTCAACTGACGTTTGGATTCTGCTTTTGCACAGCCACAGACTCATCTGCCTCACTTGATCCCACTGAATAGAAATGACTTAGGCGTGTATTTGCATTTTATGAGATGCCTTGGTCCACCTCACAATCTCTCTTATTGCATAATTAAACCAAACCAACCAGCCTGGATTAAAATAATTTGGAGGGTTTTACACAAAGAAGGGGAGACAAAATTAGGGTTATATACCAAATCACATTATTTATCTATTGACTGACACAAAAATGACAAAAAAAAAATCATGGTCAATCATGGTTCATTATGTGCAAAATCAATCAGATAAGAGATTTCATTACGCCCTGAGCGATGATATGTTGCTATGGATTTGAAAACAATATTAGCAATGAGGCCATGCTGCATGTCTCTTTCCTTTGGGGACTTTGGGTTTTTACTTCAAGTGCTATCATATTGTTCCAAGTAATGAGAAACGTTGGTTTCCACTTCCTGTCCTCACAGTTTCATGCAGCACTGTCTGTGCCTGCCTGCCATTCCTGCAGCCACTCCTGTCCCCTGAGGATCTTTGGGTCTAAAAGGCCCTCACATAAGAAGGTAATACTGCTTCTAATTGGCTATCGTGTTGGGAGTGACGCTCCTTACTCGCTCCATTGACTCCTGTTGACCATTTTGCTGGCAAGCTCCCACAGATAATTGTAGATGCCGCTGGGGTGACCTGCACATATGTAGACATTTAACTTAGGCTGCGGCTCCTTTAAAGGAGAAGCTCACGTGGGCGAGGGTGTGTCTGAGGGAGCAATTTGATTGGTGGGTTGGTGGTGTCCGGGTTCCGGTGTTTGACGTGTATTGTTCTGTGTGAAGGTGGGAGTAAAAAGTTGACCGGTCTCGAGATCCCTTCTCCGTCTCTTTTGTCAGGCACTCCCACACCGGCATCTTATGGGACACGGCAGGATTATCTTATGGTGGCAGCGGAGCACGGAGAGACTGTTGGAAAATGGTTTGAAACACAGGAGAGCAAACAAAGAAACAGGCCTGCACCAACAATCCTGCAAGCTCATATACACACAGGGAATGGAAATAAAGAACTCCCTCTCAACAAAGCAATAAAAGCCACCACGAGTTAACACACACAGAGGATGAATATGGCCTCAAGGGGTCATTAGTGGATCAAAGCCTATTGACCAAATCAATGGACAATGAGAATATAAATGAATGTTCGGAGGCATATGTCAAAAGAAGAACATTTGAATGGTGTGTAACGTTAGGCAAGTGACTTACAGCATTCGCCATGGCCACGTTATATCTCGCCTGTTTAGTAAGAGCACAGAGATATTCAGGACAGTTTCTGAGTCCAATTTATTGGCGAGGAGATAAATTAAATTACATGAAGCTAGTCTGTAACTGCGCACCTTCAAAAGACAATTAAAAAGCCCTTATTACTCAGCGTGTGACATCGCGGCAGCCGCTGCTGTGGTCCTCTATGTAAGTTGTCAGCATGATGACACAAACACACACACTCACAGTCCATTCTACCCTGGTTAGCAGTTATTACCCACAAAAGGTCAAAAATAGACCTTTACTTTTTTGCTTTCAGGTGCCACAAATCTCCACAGCTCAGTGCATGAGAGTATATGTGCGTGTGTCAGAACAATAAAACTCGCCGGCTGATTATCATAGGCCTCCTCTGAAACACATATGGAACTGAAATGATGCAACCTGAGTGGGCCTCTAATGGCCGTAGAGTTCGCCAGACTGCCCCTGCAAGTGGATTTTGACTGCGATCTGCTGTTTGTTTATTGAAGTGCCCGATACAAATTGCATTATTCACGGTAGACAGGCTGGTAATGGCAAGGATGAATGATAGCCCCTATTTTAATCTTGACAGAGAAGGTCGACAGAGAAGAGCGAAACAATTAAACACAAGTTTGTGTTCGATCAGCCGATAGCTACGGGTGTAGTGATCTCACATGGCGAAGGCTTCAAGGAATGGAGTTTAGGACATGAAATACTCTCGTGGATTCTGGGTTATAAGTGTAATATTGAATTTACAACTGTCAAATTATATTTGGAACTACTTTTTTAAGCCTTCCCATTTATTTCCATTGCCAAGTGTGAAAGTGCTCCGAACCAGTTGTGCGTTCGGCCAGTTGAATAGATGAAATGGGTGGAAGTATGAAGGGGTCACTAAAAACCAATTGAGCTAATGCTATATCGCTTACGTCTACACGCCTGGCCGGGCTCAAAAGCAAACTGTGACAAATTGTGAGTGAGTCAGGTTCTATAGCTAGGAGGAAGGAAGCAACCTTACATACTGTATAAATAAGATTTCAGGTATGTACGAAGGAAAAGTTGTAGTTGGGCCGTCAAGAATAATATCAAAGCCATAATCTTTCAGTAAAGCAGACCTGGAAAGTCATCACATTCGACCACCACCTTAGCACATGTTGATTACATTATGTCATCTTTATCCTCAATTCGCCCGACATCAAGTCAGAAATCACAAATCGGAATGCAAAATCCTAGAGTGCGTCATCCCTCTCATTGGTGGTTCGATGCTGTTGCTGAGAGAAGATTAACGTTTTACAGAATTGTATTGATTTATGGAGTTCATAATCTGCTGTGGCATAGAGGAGGGAGATGTGGCTAATTCCAGCTTTCTGAGCCTTACACTTTAATGAAGCCATTTATCGGTGATCTAAGGCTTTCTCATCTCGTCATCAATCCATCCACACACACACACACACACGCACACACACACTTTTGCACCCTCTAATTAGCAGAATGAGCCAGGACAATTGCAATATGAAGAGTGTAGTTGACACCATGTTTTCAGATATATGTTATTAACGATTCCCTTAACCCAGTTATTTTATATTTTGTTTAATGCAGCAGATTTTGTCAAACCACACTTAATGGCCGAGCACAGTTTAACTCTACACAATGTATTATTATTATAATTGTCCCCCAAAAAACATCTCGTATAAAGCAAGTTTTTATAATGAAGTCGAATATTCTTGTTCACATAGTGCTCCAGAAGGAAACCCTGCAAACAGGGCACCGTCATTAATTTATCTGGGTTACCTCATCGTTTTACATTTTCTTCATTACACACTTTGTGCACTATCTGGTGCCCCAGGTATCCCAGACCGAGAAGCTTTTGTGCGATAAAGAAAAGGATGGATTTGGTAAATCAAACTCACATATCTTATAAACCTCTGGTACCCACTGTATCCTGCATAATAATGAATAATGCATTCTATTCTGAGCTCCCCCGTCTTGTTCGCATATGACCTATAGCCAAAATGATTATGCAGATTTCGGAAAATAAATAAATAATCAAATGTTATAAATGGTCACCCGGGGCACGGAAGACGACTGTGCATTTATCAGTCTGTGGGGGACAGAATGAAGGCAGTATTTCCTCTTGTTATTTCGATTTTTTTCCTTTAGTAATAGTGATTGGCCTGTATTAACACGCTAATGTGGTGCCTGTTGTTTGCATAGCCATTTAAAATGTAATTATTTTTTAGCCTGGCAGACCGGCGAAGGCAGCTCAGGCCTGCAGCACATGGATTAGAGTTGCCTCAATAAAGCTTCAGATGAAGTCCTGCATTGCCAGTCTGTGGCTGAGAACGGAAAACACACACACACACACGCCGATGCACACACTCTGCCTGCCACACTATGCATATACAGCATCTCCCTGCTCTCTTGCAGATCCAGTTGGTCTTGTGTATACTCAACTATATAATTGCATTCTTGTTAGGTTAAGATTGTCCAAACAGGCTTGTCGCATGACCAAAAAATAGGGCAATTACTGGACAGCACAATTATCTGATGTTCATACCCTCAAGCTTAATTAATCAATTGTTTTCACATTAGCTAGAACTCTAAATCACTACATGTAATGTGTAGGATGTGGCTTACAGTGACAAATTGCCACCAAATCATTAATTTCCCTCAGCTCTACTCACGCCTATCAGAAGCTTGTCTCCAACCGTGGCAGGCAGCGGTTTTCTAGATGAATTTAGCTTTGAACATCTTGCAGATTTAAAGTCTGATAAAAGAAGAAAGAATTAATTGATACGATGTGTGTGCTATATATGAATAGCACCATAATTTACTGGATATTTTATGTATGGTTTTAAAGCTTTGGAATGAGGCTCCATCAATTGACCTGCATTGTATTAATTTAACAAATCACAACTGTTTTTCTTATTGTATGTAATATGGTATACTCTACTGTACATCAAATTTAGCAGATTAAAACTATGTAAAAGTCAGTAGGAGTTTTCAGACATTTTCCAGTGAACACCTGCAGTTACCGTTAACTGAGAAGCGGTATGTGTCTTTTTAGTTTATAAGTGGTAGAAGTCGTTGGTTTTAGTCTTTGTGAAATACTTGTTTTTCCATGATTGACCATGATCCTCATGATGTACTGACGAGGATGTACTGCTAGCACCTGCATGACAAGAAGGTATCTTTTTATGTTTTACATACAGGTATGAACTTATCGTGGGGATTGTATGTCTCGTGGACTCCAGATGACCTCCTGTAATTGATTGGTTTGAGTAACTATGCACTTATCTCTGGACCTGCCAGCAGGCAGCGTCTTGCTATTATTTGAGTAAAATTTTACATTGAATATATAGCAAATTATTTATTTTCAGATTTACACCCGTACAGCTTTGCATAATTAAAACAAATAATTACTTCGCCTGAATCTTAGCCTGGTGACAAACGAACAGATCCATCAGACAGATAATCACTGTTCCATGTACACATTTTCTTTTTAAATCATTTTGTCTGTTAATTTGACCATGTTCAGTTACTCCCGATAGATTGACCCTAGTTATGGTTCCACATTTAATTTTAATCATTTTACTGCTGTGTGGTGACACTGTGGATTTCATTTGAGCCTTGCTCCCTGTACTGGTCAATACAGAAGAATCCCTGAACTCTTTTTAAGTATGACCAACTGACGAAGGAACCTCTAGCTTTCTGGTTATAGCCCATCATTACATGTGTTATTGTTTTAAGATATTACTGAACACATACTTAGCTCATGTTTGCAGCCAGTATAGATAGGTTGGCTGTGAGGGAAATTAAACAGGATCATGTGTGGGCAGTGGCACGACTTCTTTTTCCTTTATGAGCCAAGGAATATCAAATTCTGTATGGCAGATAAGAAGCTGCCGTCTCAAGAAAGGAAATGTATACTCCCGAGCAACAGAAAGTAATATCCTGTCAAGCGGTGCACCAGGGCAAAAGGTTATGTTCAAAATCACTTTCTTTGCCCGCCCCAAATGATATAAGTATTGTCTTTATTACAGTCTCCTCAAACTGTATTCAATCCTGTCCTGAGTTAATACTCACTCTGCATTATGTTCATGTATTTTTGCAGGTAAAGTGAAGCTACCTTTATAAATGAAGTGCAAATTATAAAAATGGATCTGTGCAATTATGGAGTCATTTAGTGCCTGCTTGCAGGGAAACGGCTATCTTGCAGTAAACTGTAGCAGCATCTCAGGGAGTTTTAAATGCAATGTGTAGATTAGCTGTTTGTCATACTCTGAAGCATTTGCCTTCTGGTCAAGGGGGGTGTTGTCCTGCCATTTTATTTTTGTAACACAATGGTCATGGTCACATGCATTAAGCCTGTATCGGATTCAAATCCACATATGAAATTGGCCCAAATCAGACAAAAAACATCAAAATCCATTGCTGATGTCTCTCCTCCTCCCCCTCTCATTTGTAACTTTTTGCGCTCTGATTTGTTCTGTTCACACACAATCTATTGCACTTTTCACTGTTCCCTCATAGAAAAGGATGACCCAGTGTGATCCCTGAGGAGAGAGTCAGAAAGGAGGAAAAAAGGTAAACAGTTGGCACCAGTTCTAGCCCTAACAGTCTTTCAGTTCAGCAGCTTCCAGGGCAGTCAATAAAAGTGATGCAGTGATGCAGGTAACTCAATATTGTTGAGTATTGGCGCAGTATCAGTCTTATCAGCTTTGATGCTTGTTGTATTAAACTGAATGTAATAAAAGATGGAGCAGCAACAACATGTTTTTGTGTGAAAATGCTCCATCAGCCTCTCCTGTTAACAGCTGCCATGTGGAGATCTCCTCAGCAGACGTGATGACTTAATTTGTCAGCAGGTGCTGTTTTTCATAACAGAAAGATATTATCCAACACAATCTGACAAGGTGTGCGCCTACTTCAAAGCTTCACGTGACACCGCTTTATTTTTGTTTGGTCAGCCACTGTGTCGCTATAATGGTCAGCACTGCAGGTCATGACATTTAGCGATACAACATACTTATATTATTCCGTTCTATTCACCGCCAGCTTTGGCTGTGCTCATATCTTACTGCTTAGAGCAAGCTCTGGTACACGTTGATCATTTAGCCCACAGCCCTACAGCTGCTGAGAATGATGCTGGTTAAAGTGCAGGTTTGGGGCAGGCAGTGATGTGATTGTTTGGGAGACGTGGTTAAGTAGCTGAACGAGGGCAAGTAGCAGGCTTAGCACTTCTTAAAGTGTCAAACATCAGTGTCTAAACATGTAAATGAGAGGACAGTAAACAGATGTTTTGTTGGCCAAACTTTGTCTTCGAGAACAGTTTGGCTCAGTGGCTGTGCAAAGTAATGAGTGCCAGTCTTTTCACCGAGGGGAGGTTGCCAGCTATTATATCGTAATGTGTAATGTGAATAGAGACGTTCGTTTTTAGAATCATTTTTTTCTGTCTGTTAACTTACAAAATTAGGTTGACGGCTAAGTACACTACCCAATAATTTCTTCTGGGATGAATAAAATGATTGGATGAAATCTCTAGAGCCCAAGAGTCACCAGAGGTTTTTAATTGTTTTCTAAACTTTTCATTTATTCATTTTTATCAGGATGTAAATAGGATTTCAAACGATTTACCAAATGGATATATTTTTATTACTGTTTTTATGGTGGCACCATAGGTCATGTGTATTTAATCATGTCTGGGATGTAACGTGAGTTAATTTTGTTTTATCATTTCCTGTACATGTATGTGCTTGAGGGAAGAAATTGTTGCTTTGAGTTCAAGTCCATCCTTTATTTGCACCATTTATCCTTTATGGGAGGGGCAAGAATCCGTTAAAAAGGTACTTTTGACACTGTACAACACTGATGCTGTTTTTTTCTTTTCAAGTGTTCTGTATTGACTGACATACATCTCTGGTGTGGTAGTAGAAAAAGCTCAGTGTGATCAGAGACCTCAAGTCAAGGCAAAAGCTGGAAAAAGCAGTGTAGCGATTGACATATGAAGCACCAGTTTGAGCCAATGTGACGTCACTCTACTTTAAGACTACTGTAACTCCACCCCTTACTGATGCGCACAAGCACACCAGACATTTTCATCATCTATAAAAAGCCAATTAAACAGGTTTGCGTGCATAGGATGAGGTGCCACCCAGGAGGGTGCAGCAGCAGATGGACAGCAGCTCTAAATGAACTGCACTGAATTGCAGGGACACTCACAGGAACACACTGTACTTGCAGCAGCATGGAAAAAATGCTTCCCTCTGGTCCATCTGGGCTGTAGTGTGTGTGTGTTTGGGTATAAAAAGTGAAAAGGAAATTATGAATATTTCAAACAGATTTCAAAAAGCAAAAAACAAAATTAGGCATCCTATCAGCTGGCATGTCAAACATTTTGTCTGACCATTCCTTTGTCATTCCATTTAACAAGTTGACCCAAACTAATTATTCATACAATAAATTAGCTATTTATTTCCATAAAAAGAGGGTGAATTTAAGGATGGATGTTTTAATTAAGAATTGAAAATCTTTATAGTGCACATGCTCACACACATGCTCAAACGACACACAAACATTTTTACCCATCTGTGGCACACAGCACACACATGGCAGTGGGCAGCTTATAAGCGCCAGTGGAGCAGGTGTTGGTGGAGTCCCGTGTCTGATATGCCAATTAAGTATCCATAGGGTTATCCAGGCAAGGCTTGCATTTGAAGTGGCTGCAGGCAACTTCTTAAACTAAAATGACATTCCAAAAAGAAATACAAAGAGTCACAAAGAGAATTACACCCAACCATTGAATTGAGCAACATGACCCATCATTAATGTAAAAGAGGCCTGAAGACACACGAAACAGACTTCAAAAGATGAAGCGATGAATTAGAAAAACAAAACAACAAAGAACACACTGACAGAGATACATTATATAAAATTAACTTAAAGTCAAATAAAACAACGACAAAAAAAATCCAAATTAGGACAAAGATTCAGGAATCTACTACTGCTGTGGTCTCAGATTTTTTAGATATATAAACCCAAGTCAACCAAGTTCTAGTGCTAAATGTTGATGGCTTACAGTAAAGAGGCATCAAGTTGCCTCAAAAACATGGGAACACAGGCCTCGCATCATATTGTGATGTGTTGGTGGTTGACGGTTCCCATTAATGCTAATGAAGGAGAGTGGTGAGATCTATAACTGGTTTAAGCTTCCTCAGTGCGGTTTCAGCGGGGTCCAACATGAGTTAGTAAATCCAGTTGTTCTGTCACCTCTTCAGCTGAGTCACTGCTGTCTTCCTCATCAAGCATCATAAACAAGGGGAGCCAGGGATTAGTCCCAGTTAAATACACTAAGCTCATTTGCTAATCACAGCTTCTCTCCAATCTCTGCTAATTAACGATAAATGTGAAATTAATCTGCATGAATGGCTGCAAGTACCCATCAGTATTATCAGTGTTACATGAATGGATTGTGTTCCTGAATGTTATGGCCGATGTGGCGTTAAACTGTGTCGATCTGATTCCAGTGCACTGATATGCAGGTGGCTGCACATCACCATAGGGTGCCGTTGAGACTGTTCAAAGATTTTAGTGTGCATATTTTATTGAGTCAAATTACCTGGTAACAGTTCCGCACATTATGTGCCAGCTGTTTCAGTCTTAATGTTGACCACAGTTACGGTTTGTTATATTTAAAACGGACCCATTGTTCCCACACCAGTTCAGTGCTATGTCATTGAAAAAAAGTCATGGATGTCATATGTCATAAATACATTTTAATATATATATTTTTTTAAATAACAAAATATTGAAAACTAAAGAAAATACAACTTTTTTTTTAACCACATAAAAAAATAAGCGTTCATTGTTTCAGACTCCTGCTCATTTGTTGCAACATTGTTAAAATGTGAGGGAATATAAACTGAGGACAATGGTCGTTGTGTGAATAGGTGCAGAGAATGGATTTATGTGATGAGGAGGGAGAGGAAGGAGAACACAATCCTGTCTGAGAAATTATGTTGGTTATGGTGATTAAAGTCCAACCAGCAGTCTCTCTGCATCTCAATCATCCACAAACTGCTTCCAGCTGTTTTCAAGCAAATATATTTTTCACTGGAAAATGCAAACACAAATGTTTTTTGAACAGCATTTACAACTTCATTCATCTACAGTTGTTTTTGACATCACATGATGATGAGAAATAAACAATGTGTTCTCATCCTCCATACTTGTTGTGAACTCATCAAACGTGTAATGCTCGGTTCAGCTATTTTAGACACATTATGATTATTTACAATTAACCATAAACCTTTAAACTGATTGACAGACATTAAATGAATGCAATACAGGATTATTACAGCCAGGTGTTAAAACCTTTTTTTCAAATCATAGACAAATCACATGCACAAAAAAATAAAAATAAATACACAAGGACCCCCTGCAATTAGTGATAAAACTAAATTACCTGTAAATAAACAACAGTATCAGTTTAACAATAATATCGTGACATTATCTTCATCATTATTATTACAATGAGGTCCTATAATTATATACAGCAAAAGAAAACTCAAATGTATGTCATTAATCTGTGTGCTTCCAATGTCCATTGGGAGTTATCATTTACAGCTTATTTCTCCATTTTACAAGGAATTGCTACTGTATATGGGACAGACAATGCATCATAAAGGATCACTGACTGAGTCCCAAATAAAAAAACAGGTGCTAGTAATATGAAGGTAAGAGGAGAGGCAGAGGCAGTAAAAAAGAGTGATCCAGATTTCATCAGAAGCCCTCAGTTGAACAGAAACCACTTCATTTCAATTGGAGCTTAGAATCATACAATCTGAATTATGTTCCTGGAGTGGTTTCATCTCTTTAGGACAGAGAGAGCTGGAGGAAGGAGGGGAAAACGGGTGAACGACTGTTAATTTCATCAAAACGGTGACACAAGAAGTGGAGGAGTCTAGAGATTCAGCCCACTGGGAAAAAACTCTCGCTCCTTCGTCATCCTGTTACATACGTGTCCCCCTGATCAACCTAATGAACTCAATTGTTCCTCCCACAGTCACAACAGCACCATCGGCCTGGAATAACTTTCTAACTCTCCGTGGGCCTCTGTGTGGCTGTAGTGTATTGTTGTTACCCTTTATTATACCTTATCTATGGATAGATAGAAGTTGCAGTTTTGTTGATTGGTTTGCATATCAAAAAAGGAAAGCTTTGACAATTGAGACACATTTTCAGAGAGTCATTCAATGAATGAATTGAAACATGCCACTCAAATGCATGTTTCTTGTGTGGTGTGATACAGTATAGGAAGGATGGGGTGGTCAACAGGAGCTGATTCATTGGTGCTGTTTTCGACAAACTGTTTGAGACAGGGGATCTGATCCTGAAGGTAAAGGTCATGGTCATGAATTTAGGATTATGAATGACAGACTTTGAGATGGATATCTTGGTGGTGTAAACACTCCGTAGCCTCGTCTGAAGGAGTTTGAAAGGGTCACTGCTTCTTCATAGCAAGAGTAGTCAATCAGGTTGTTTGAGAGATTATATATCAAAGTTTACAACTTGAAGAATGGTGCAAATATATATTTTATAAAAGATGCTTTGATTATTGTAAGTTGACTGAGGTCAGGTACAGCTACTTCTACAGCTCCCATGAAGCGTGATCCCACCTGATTACCTACATTTAATTAATTAAAGAATAGTAAGTAACTCAACCAAAAAATATATTCCATTACATTCATTAAATACAATAGAAAAATGAATAATTACATTTGTAAAATGCAACATGAATTGAAATGTATTAAAATGGAAAATTATACGAGAAAGTGGTTAATGTGTAATATTGTTTTTATTCAATCAGTTATATATGTCTTCTATTTCGATTCATATCAGTTTTCAGTAGCTTTATACATCCATTAAATTGCCGAACCTCAAGTCCGATGGTCCCAAATTGGCTGCATGGATCAGAGTAACTGTGGTATGTCTTCTTTTTGAAGGAGGTTCATGTTGGATGTGTAGAGTTCAGACATCCTTGCCATCAGATCCACAGCACAATTCTAAATATGACTTTTTCCATGTCTCGCCCAACAATCCACTTATCTTCTACTTCTGACAAATCACATTTTCCAGGATGTTGCTGGTTGTTTTTGTCATCTGACAGCCGCATGAAGAATTTAGCAGTCATTAAATTTTTAGCCTCCTCCACCTCCGTGGTAACAAGAAAAGCCACTTTGCTCACAGGATGCAAAGTCAAAATTAATTTATGAGGAGATGCCACACAGTCGAAGAGCGGCGAGACTGACACGGCGGACAGAAGAACTCAGCCCTGACATATCCCATTCATCAGTCCTGGGCAGTGTGTACACTGTGGTGTTATTATTAGTAGAGTGAAAACCAGGTCACACACTACAGTAGCAGCTCGCTGAATGACCAGCAGTGAAGCAGGGATTATTGAGGTTCCCCACAGGAATACAAGCAGTTGTTTCAAGTGAATTATAAAAAAGAGACCCAAACCAGTTGACTCTTTCGAGCAATGATGCTTTCTACTAGGCTTGTTGTGGACAGATGGATTCTCTGGAGGGAAAGACTGAGAGTAGCGTAGCATGATTCTTCTATTTGGGACCACTGTGAAGGTGAAGAAAAAAGTCAGTGCTGCACCTCAATTTTCATTATCCTTATCATCCTTGCCTCAAGGCCACATCATATCGAGCATGGCTGACGGAGACATGATTAAACACAGTAACTCAACAACCATCCCATAATCTGTTCAGGGAAGAACAAAAACATCACACCTTGGAGACATGACTCACAAATCTAAACTGCAGAGAAAAGGAAGAACAAATTTGAAAGGTTGAATACGTCATAAGTCTTACGCATATGTTAAAATATGCAGTCACGTTCTCCTCGGATGATCCCGCACAGCGAGCACGCACGCTGAGAGTATTCACATTTAAGATCAACATGGCAAGCTTTACATCAAGCCAGAGGAGCAAGTCTTTAAAGGAAGTAACAGAGTAAGCTCTGCCAACATCAATTTCATGGTTTAATCAAATCACAGTTGCTGCACCTAAAATAGGTCTTATTTTACTTTGAGGCATTTATGAGAGCAAACTGGTAGATGAGAATGTATCTGTTAATGGCCCTAGTGGAATTGTACTTTCACTGAAGAAAGTCAAAAAAAGTCAAAGCAATGATTGTATTTAAGCTATTAACTATGAACTTGATGTAGCTATCCAAAAATACTGCACAGTTCGAATAATGTTTGTCTGAGCATCTAGTGGTTGAAAATCCACATTTTACAGTGCAATGTGACATTGTCATGTTAGCGGGTCATCCTAGCCATCATCACAACAACAATTGCCCCTCCTGAGAGATGAGGAGCCGCCACTGCTAGAATAGTGACATCAAGATTACTTTTTGAACCCCACAATCTACAAGATCATTTGGGAAGATAATCAGTGATGGTCAGGGGGTAGAATCGAACCCAAAATCTGCCTAATTATCCTCTGGTGTCAGGCAACCATTACTACTTGAAACGTATACACTTATTATCCACAACATCAATCCCCCTCCCATAGTGGACCCTTTCACCTTTTCTCTTTTGATGCATTACAAATATGATATACCAAATTACATTTCAAGAACAGAAAAATACCAAACAACTAGGTTATGGCAGAAGATCGCTGACTCAGTCTTTGTTGAACACCCCACAGTGTTCGGTCCTATATCTCTTTAATGTATTTTTCTGTGATAAGAGTTGAAAGCTTCAGAGGCTCTCCGCATCAGAGAAGATAGGGAACTATGGATGAGCCCCACCTTGTTGAATCCACAGCAGATACACACGGGTTTCCTTTGATACCAGCTCTCACGCAGAGGACAGCGGCCAGCCATTATTAGGTCCTGCCCATATCTAATAGCAAAGTCAATCTCAACATGTGGTAACTCGGACAAGCTCGCAATTCAACACTTTGACTCAAAAAAAGGTATGCTTGGTTACTATGAGCATTGCCTGAGGTTAGTCACATACATCTGCCGTACATGTGCCCAAATAAACACTGATGGAGTGTTGAAGGATGTCATCATGTTATTTACATTGTTTACCTTAAATAAGAAAAATAAATGCTCAAGTTCTTTTTATTTTCTCTGTTGCTTATACAGAAAACGAACACTTTTTAAAATGTCTGATTTTCTGCAGTGACGTAGTCTCCTGTTGTCATTGTGCATGTGATGTACGAGTCCTCCTGAGTGTTGTGTGGGAGAATATAAAAACACCATCTCTGAAAGGAAGATATTAATGTCTGTTTACAGGCGCTGCTAAATAATGTAAAGTAAAGTTGTTTCGAGCCTCCCAAGAAAACTGTGATTATGGAGCAAAATCCTAGTCATAAGTATTATTCAAATGAAATAAAATAACATCATCTGGAAAGTTTTAATCTTGAACTTTAAAAAATAAAATAACATATTCAAAATAAAGATGCATATGAAAAGGTTTTTCAGGTTGAATATCATTTTGATTAAGTTTTGTAATTCATTTGAATATTTATATTTTTTTCAATGTTCACTTTCATATGTTTTTTTTTGTTATTTGATATCATATTTTTTCGGTTGCAGATTTCTAGTTTTCAGATTCAAGATTTTTTTTTTCAGTTTCAAATGATATTTTTTCAGTTTCGAATCGTATTTTTTCTGTTTCATATCTGTTTTTTTCGAATTCACATTTTTTCTTTGTGATCAGACTTCTGGCAGTGATGTTGCTTGGGGGGCGTGGCTTCAACTGAGGTGGGCTTTGAATCATGAGGGACAGAATGACAAAGAGGGCTGAGGACCTGCCTCAGTCATGTTGCCCTCAGGAATTGTAGGTTGTGCGAGATATATTTCTAAAAACATTCTATACATTCTATTGTATACTGTTTTTCAAAGTAGGAGTCGCGAAAACTTTGAAGGAAAGGGAAAAATGGGAGGAGAAATGTGACAATACATTTATTTATTTTTGTTAATGTTTTAAATAACTGCAAATTGAAATCTATGTGTACACGACCACCGTTCAAGTGAGAGCTACTGAATATTTGTTGCTTTCAGGAATCGTAAGTTCTGCTAGATATATATTTCTAAAAAGGTTCTATACACACTAATCGCGTGGTTGATGGTAATAAATCAGACGTGAGTTTACAAAGCTCTATTCAGCGAGAGGTTTATGGTCGTACCTTGTACAAATCCTGATATAAGATCTATAAATTATGCTGTGGGTCTTTTATGCAGTCGGTGTGGCTTTTATGAAATTCACTACTCGTATAAGCAGGAGTGCACACACTGGTACGCAGGCACTGCTATCCACGGATACACGCTGGCTTGTGGCTTCTGAGAGTGAGTCGAGTCTGTGAGGTTGGAACTGGGCTGACCAGAAGACCCCTGCCTCCGCTGTCGCTCTCAGGGGAGTCTGGCAAGACTCGAAGTGCGCGACGCGTACCAAACATTGAGCAAATTATTTACTAGCACTTACCTGAACAGTTGTCGTATTTTTTAAAATATTGGCATAAAAGGACACATAGATTTCGATATGCAGTTATTAGAAACATCTAAAAAATATATTAAAAATGTATTGTCACATTTCTCCCCCCTTTTACCCTTTCCCTCAAAGTTTTTGCGACCTCATTTTGAAAAACCCTGATGTATAGAATGTTTCTAGAAATATATCTTGCAGAACCTACCATTCCTGAAGGCAACATGGCTGAGGCAGGTCCTCAGCCCTCTTTGTCATGCTGTCACTTATGATTCAAAGTTCCCCTCAGTTGAAGCCACGCCCCCCATCTGATCGCAAAGAAAAAATCTGAATCTGAAAAAAAAATATCTGAAACCACAAAAATATGATTTGAACCTGAAAACAAAAATCCTAAATATGAAAATTAGAAGTCGGCAAGCCGAAAAATAGGACTTCAAATATTAAAATATATATGAAAGTGACCATTGAAAAAAATATATATATATATTCAAAAGGATTACAGAACAAAATAAAAATGATATTCAACATGAAAAAACTTTTCATACACATATTTTAACTTTTAATACTTTGATATGACTTGGATTTCGCTCCATATGTGACGTCTGATGAATGTGAATGATGAAAGCAGTGTAAATGTATCTAATCAGTTTAATACTTAAATGGCTTTATTCAAATGCCATTTAAATTATATTTTGTATTACCAGTTTTAATGACCACTCAAAGTGTTTTACACAGCAGGTCACAAAAATGTATTCACATTCACACAGTGCTTGTTCAATAGAGGGCTTATTCGACATAGTCACACCAGTGGTATATCATCAGGGGCTAAAAGCGATTCAGAATATTGCCCTGGAACGCCAGAGCAACCCTTTAACTAAATACAACTCAAATCTGCAAATAATACATAGCATTGTATTGATTGTACTTTTCAAACACAGTCTTTTCATTTTCACTGAATTTAATTGCGGCTTAATTTGGATTACTTCTTGCACTGTTTGTTGGTGTTTGCATTGCCATTTATTTACTCCTGTGTAGTTTTGTATTTTGTTTTTTCTTTTCGAACAGTTTTTTTTTTTTTTATATATATATATAGTTATTTCAACTTTTAATTTTATATTTTTTATTATTATTACTATTCTAGCGTGGAGAGCGGACAGCATTCTAAGAATTAATAAATGCTTGAATCTTGAATCTTGAAACAAAGTGTACTTTGAAGTGTGTGCAACCACCACACAGATGTGTGTTACTTTTTACATTAAAGACTGTACCCACCCACAGAAATATGGCTCTGCGGAGTTACATAAGCAAAATGATATCCCAACCGGATGACTTCCCACGGAAACATGTAGACCTACACACATGAAAACTATCCCTTCATGCAAGTGCTTCTGGTGGAGAGGAAAAGGCTACAGGCGTCATCTGGTGGTGAAAAGTAGAGAACACCTTCAGGAGCATCAGCATGTTGACTGATGTGGATTTGGAGAATGCTTATGGCTTCCTTAAAAGGAAATTACAGGGGACAAGATGGAGCATATTTTGTGGATTGTATGTATAAGTGTCCATAGACTACGATCAGAATCCACTACACCCAGTCAATTTCCAAAAATAATTTGTCAAGTCTGCTAAACTTAAAAGTGTAACAACATCAACTCTCTCAGCCACACCTCTACATAAAAGCAGACATGATAGCATTTATGTCATCTCAAGATGATGGTGATATTAAGTTTAATATTTTTTCATTCTAAAACAGAGGTAAAAGCTGCTGACAAATGAAGATTGGTTTGGATTTGTTATAGTTTAAAGTAGCTCCCTATTAAAGGAAAGATAAAACCCACTCCCTCCCTCATCGCTACCTCGTTGCTCACTCTCTCACTCACTCACTCACTCACTCACTCACTCACTCACTCACTCACTCACTCACTCACTCACTCACTCACTCACTCACTCACTCACTCACTCACTCACTCACTCACTCACTCACTCTGTATATAGGTCACTTCAAATAGTCTACAGCCATATGAGCACAAGATTTTGCACTCAGTGGGCCTCAGAGCTAACACGGACAAGAGTGAGACACAAATGGAAAAGGTACATGTTTCGGAATATGAACGTAAAATAAAAAAGAAATACGTTTTGACCGTGAAAATGAACATGACAATGAGCCGATGAATATGCCAGTCGGTAGAGTTTCTTTTCTGGTGCATGCCTCTTACTTGATTCATCTGTTTTTGTCTGACCTTTTTAAGCACTTTGGGCTGTCCCTATGCATGAAATGTGCTATACAATTATTTTTAATATTGACTTTAAATAACTAGAAACAATGTGGTCCCTGAGGGATCTTGCTTTTAATGTAGAAGAGGTGAGGGCCTAGGGGCCCACTGTCTTAACGTCTATCCAAATTGCCACATCATGTTTTGGGTTTGCCCATGGGTGTTCATGAGCTTTGAAAATCTGGACATATGATAGTCAGTTTTGTTACAGTGTTTTTTTCTTCAGATCTCTGCAGCTATGTGTGGGTGTATTCAAGTTTGAGGTCTTTTGTCTGGACATTCACTTTATGTGTACAGAGATGACAGGAGTGGGGGATTTTTTTCCACATCCTTCCAGATTAATGTCTGTCCCTGCCACACATCTAAGCATGCACACACGCATGCACACACACACTCTAACATGAATGTAAAGCTCTGTGTCGCACGGACAGCTCAGAGCGTCCGGGGAGCAGATGGGGTTAGTGCCTTGCTCAAGGGCATTAGAGGTGGCGTCTCTTTTGTCCGATGCCTGTCTCCTTCACCACTAGGCCATCTCTCCCCATTCATGTTAATGTCCATTTGACAGGGGAATGTGAAATGACACATTTCACAGAATAGTGATGTTCCTCCTGTCAATTTTATTAAAAAAAAAAATATATCTTTCTAAATTGAAATTGGTATTAAAGATGGGTAGACTAAATCCATTGTCCTCTTTTACTTTCACGCCCAAAAATTACTAACTTTGTGCTCATCCATTCATTGCAGCTCAGCATGGAAGTACTTTCTGATAAAACATAGAATGGCTTTGCATCAGGTTGTTTGGTGTTAATTAACAAGATTTATCAACACAATAATACTCCTTTTGTTTTTTAAAGTATACAAACTAAACAATATGTGTTAGTGCACAGAAGAGTGACACTTTTACACTGTTATTTTAGATAATAGCATTTTAACAGGGCACACTGACGTCATGTCCTCCATGCAGAGTACAGATCCACTCACTAGACTAGAGCATAGCTTTCTTGAGCATTAAAACGTTCTAGCATAGAATGTGTTAATAAGAAAGAATGAATGAAAGAAACAAAGAATTTCTTGTACCGGTAAGTGAGGTAAGAAATAGATAAATAAAGCTGTGCTGCTGTCCACAAGTTCACAAATCTTGATAAAAAAGGAAATGTTCTGCTGTTTTAATAAAGGTTCAATAGCAATAAACCAAATCCAGTGTAGTCTATTCATTATGGCTAAATATCATATCTGAATGTATTACGCTGCTGGGAGGTATATGCAACTGTTCAGTATTATAAGTATATCAGTCAGTGGTTGCCCCTTGGTGACAAAATGAATGTGCTCCAAACCCAAATGTAACTAACATCTTTGACTTTTTTTCTCACTTTGTCAATTATTGTTTCTTTTTTTGCCCCCCTAAAGCGACACCAAATAGGATGGAGGCAGCATGTGTTTTGGCCCTGCGAGTCGTTTGGATTTCCATCTCATTTGAGATTAACTGAGAAGAGCTGTTTTGGATTAGCTGAGCTCCTCTCTCCCTCCCTCTCCCTCTGACAGCCTCAGATAAGAGTCTGCAGTCACTGAAACACAGTAGTCGAGGAAAATGCCCTTTTCTACATGGTTAAGACTGCTCTGCATCCCCCTTGTTGCCCAATGCTAATTCTTTGTGGGGAGGATTATTGAGGCCGACTGTGAAGAGCTTTTATCGTGCTGTCAAGTGAATTGTGACTTCTATGAGTATCATACAAGGGTTAGACCAATATACGTGGCCAGTATTGATCTGCCTTAATTTGACATCATCCACATATAACTGTCCACCGCACAATGGATGGAAGCTACAGCCACAGCTCATCAAGCATGCATTTGCTTTTCAGTTAAAAATGAAGCTAAGGCCTATCGTTGTGTTCCTGGTTTATGGTTTCGTTTTGGTACATTTTTTTAAGTCACATCTCCTGCTACTGGTGCACACGTCAACCTCCAACATCCGCTGAAACCTGATGATTTGTGTTAACTGCTTACTGAATAATGGTATGCCGTACATTTGCATTATTTGTAGTAATTCCTCTTTGACAAAACTAAACCAGGCCCCCCTTCTAAAGGGTAAGATTAAGAGGGAAGGGAAGGCTGTGATGCAATTTGTAGTTGTTGGGCTAAAGATTGCCAACCACTTGTAGGGACTGTTAAAACTTCAGACTCATTGATTCGTTCATATATCTCTGTAAAGAGATAAATGTTGAATTTGATTTTGACATTACAAATGCAAATGAATGATGAAGTGCAACAATCATTAAGCACTATGCAATTAGTACACAATTGGTACCCAGCTCTGCCTTTTCCCCCCTCCTTTACCTGTGTCATTAGATGTGGAGAACTCAGAGCACAATGGCCTGGCTTTTAAAAAGGACTGTATAATTACACTTGGCTTTGATTACCTCTCCTTTGGAGCAGCCTGTTCAATAGCTGTTACATTGACACACTCCTCTGGCCGCTGTTTAATAGCCTACTGGCCCAGATTTTATTAGCGATCCAACCTGCTGCTGCTGTGGACTCTCCTCCACACACCACATTTCTGCTGCTTTCTCTGACCGCTGCGGCTCTATGGAGAAACACAACCAACAAACCTTTTTTTGTTTTTGGTAGAACACCACCAAATTGCACGTGAGGGATAAATCTGGCACTGTCCATCAGCAGAGGAGAGAGAAAAAGGATAAACTAGTTTAATTTTATTGTTGTTCTATTCAACGCATGGTGCACCAACTTGATGTTTTTATGGCTCACCATGTTATGTTTAAATCCAATGAACTTGCTATTATTATTGCAGATTGCAGATAAAAAATATTTTTGATTGAAAATAATAATTAAATTGAAATATGACCTTTGCTGAAATGTATGAAAAGACGTTTGCTTTGGTTAAAAAAAAATAGATCACACATGGAACACATGATGTTGTTTTGTTGGATTCTGCACATTAACTTACCTCGAGTACAGTACACTTTAAGTGTCTAGAATTGATTTAATGCAGTTCAGCATCTGTGTCTCTTTCTGTAAATTCAAAGCTCTCTTAAGTGTTGTTTCTTTCCATTGGATGATCGGTGTTGGCTCCACTGTAGAGGAAACAGTGTAGGGGGATGTGGAGAAAGATAGGAAAGAAGAACAAGATGCAATATTATTGTAAGACCAAACTCGATGCAATCCATAAATCTGTGTTTGTACTCACTTCACTGCTCTTCACTGTCGCTCCGGTTGTGCATGAGCCTAAGCAAACCCTGGGCACAACTTTATTAATTCTGATAGAAATGAAGGCCATAACTATGGAATAGTCATGGCCTCCTCAACACACTAATGGAAATTAAACCCACTTCTGTCAGGCATCAGCTTTCGGCTCCGACCTCCGATGGCTTCGATTTGTCACTGCAGCAACACAGTGTTGTTTACCAGTGAACCTGGTTCAGAGAGTGTATCTGTATGTGCATTATTGTGTCCGTGCGTGTGTGCGTGCGTGCATGCGTGCGTTAGTGTACCTTGTCTTTTTCCAGGGTTCGGAGAGGGGTTTAAGAGAGACAGTTAATTACAGAATGCAAATTATGCTGTCAGAAGAAGCCATTCAAAAATGGCTTCTTCTGCCTTCCTGCTCGCATGTTCGGGCAGACTTAATAAGCATTGCTCTCAAACACTCCTGCAGGCAACCCATCTGCATGAAACACAGCCTAATCTCTCAGCCACGAGTCCCACTGTTGCAGCCGTGACAACATAATTCATGCTAAGTGGAGTTATTGTAGATACTACCACTGTTGAAGAGCACACTGGATGTGAGATGAGAACAAGGTTATAGCAACAGACTTTGTGCCTTTTCATCTTAGTTAGCTAGTTAGTTAGCACGGATCATAGTTGGAAAACCAAATGACTGGTCTGAGTGACAGAGAAAGGGGCTACTTTTTAGTTCCACTCCATCCCTGGCACTGACACAGGACTGAAGAGTAGTGAGAGCTTTCGAACGGATACCTCAAGGAAATAGATTAGAGCCCAGGTGGTCTCTGCACCGAAACAAATGAAGCAGTTGCGTCGATGAAATGGAAAAAAAGAATCCACTCTATGGACAAGTGCAACAACTACATGTTCTCCGTGGGGACAAGATGGCCCTGTTCACTAACTGCTCAGATGTCACAAACTTGAACAAATTGAAAAGTGAACTCATTAATATAGAATGTGTCCTTTCACACGTTGAGTGAAATCTTAAGTACCTAATGTGATATAGATACATAGACCAATGTTTAACATCTCAAGTTAGTTACTTCCATCCACGCACTTTTGTGTACCAAAGTGCATTTACACTGAGGGTTCTGAAACGCGTGACATCACCAGGTCAACAAAACTCCACTACAACGTCTTGTCCCCGGTTTGTTCTTCTCTTCCCTCTGCAGACCTGCCTGGAGCCAAGTGCCTCACTGAACTCCGACATGCCTGAGATTAATTAAGAGCTCACAAGTTTTAATTTAGTGCCAACAGTTAGAATACAAACTAAACTAAACACTGTGTAATAATAACAACATTCCTCCATCCGGAAGCCCTTTAGCTGTTTGATTCACATGTTAAATCTCATGGATTTTGGATCAAGCCAGGCTAATTGTTTCCCAGTTTCCAGGCGCTATGCTAGGCTAATTTCGCTGCTGCTGGCCCTCAAGCACCTTCACGCACTTGGTCCACTCCTCACCCCTTCAATCTTTACAGAGCTCCAGAGAGTTAACAACAAACAGATAACATTTTAAGTGGGAGGTTACAGCCCCCCCCCCCCAAAAAAAAAATCAGCCTCCAAGGACGTTATCTTAATTGAACAAGACAGGCAGCTTCAAACTACAGAAGAATCAAACGAGATCAGCACCTTCCATTTAAACTCTGCGACCATGCAGGCAAATAGGAATCTCTAATTACTTATGCTAATACTGCGATGACAGAGAGACAGGGCAGCAGAGGAGAGAAGCAAGTAGGACGGAAGGAAGGCTGCTTTCGGTGCATCACTCAGGGTGCGCTGTAATTAAAATCAGAATTAATCTTTTGGCCGTACAGGCTCAAGAAGAGGCAGACCTCTCTCTCATAGCTTGTCCCCAGTGCGGTGCAGAAGCCACTGAGAGGTAATTACTGTTATCTGCTGGCTGTTTTATTAACATGTGTCCTCAAAGAATGGAGGAGTTTAACTTAGACTTGCTCTGACTGATGCCACGCTTGATAAACCAGCATAGAAAATAATTACAAAATGGAAAAAGAGGCCGCCCCGTTCTTTTTCTCTTGGTTCTATAAAGAAAATAGCACATTTACAAATTTGATTAATTTTTTTACTCCATACCAGTACTCTTTCGATTCCCTCCAGGGAGGGTTATTTCCTCAGATATATGGACAGAGTGAGGAGTAAGAACAGGAGGTTGGAGCACAAGCGATGAGGAGGTGGAGGGAGTGAAAGGATAAAAGGTCTGTACTTATATAGCACCTTTCTTTGCTTGTAAGACCATTTAAAGCGCTTTACACTGCAGATTCCATCCGCCCGTTCGCATGCACATTCATACACTGCCAGCTACGCTACGAGGAGGACTTCAGTGTTCGGTGTCTTGCCCAAGGAAACTTAAAATTAAGGGAGGAGGGACCCAGATGCAGAGCTGGGAGGGGAGATAGATAAGCAAAAAGATGTGTCTGCCTCGAAGCGCACACTCAAAGGAGAGGCCCAGAGAAAGCTCACATGCCCATCCTCTGCCCACAGGCCAGTGCAGGGATTAACTCAGTGAAGAAACAGAAGGAGAAAGCCAATTAAAAAGAAATAATAATAAAGACGAACGCAAGTTTTCCTCTGACCAGAGGTTAGTTTTGCAAAAACGATCTAAATGAAATGTGTGCCCGATGTGTTGACAGCGCGCAAGTAACATGGGCCCCCTAATAAGTATAGTGTAATCCATGATGTTCAGAAAAGTGTCAGCAAATGGAACTGTTCTGCGGTTAACAGCATTAAAACGATTTCAGACACTTGGGTCATATGATAGTGTCAGCGTCTGGATTTTAGCTTACCTGCACACCAACACTCTTTGCCTGCATAACATACCCATTATGATGAGCACAACTAAGAGATAGGTCAATAGTTTTGCCATAGAAAAGCATTATTAAGCGTGTAATTGGCTGGTAATTATACTATTGTTTGTGGGCATGTAACTAGTGTGCATAATGCCCTGCCACTAACCTGACTAATGAGACCATATTTCACATTTTACAACTGTGCTTACCCCGTTACTGGTGGTGCCTCAGTTCTGCTTATGGGCATCACTGTGTATACATCTATACTGTATGCACTAAACTCACGTGAATGGAAACTGTCAAGACTGCACACAAAAATATGTCATCAGTGTATACTGAATAAAACTAATTTATTTTCAGTTTTAGTTTTTCCTTTAAGTATTGCAATTCCCAACAAGGATGAAAGTTTAGCAAATACTATTAGCGGAATAGAAACTTGCTAATGATGTATGTACAATGTACAATTACTGATGTGTGCAATCAGGGACGTGGAATTAAAATTAATCTGCTTTTTTTACGCTACCACAACTATAAAACTGGAAAAAAGATCTCCCATTTGAGTGGAAATTATAGGTTTTAAGTTTAGAGGCTCAATTAGAGTTAGATTTTTGTTTCGTTCTCTCCTGTTGCTGTTTGCACAACAGACCGGAGACAGCAATTCTGGGGAAAATAGAAACGTTAATGATTGTCTTTGTGTTACACCACATGGATGTCTCTACCTGAGTTTTTAATGTGCTGTGCATCAGCAAAGAGTTAGTTCATCAACTTTTCTATATGCATGTGCCCAGTGTGGGTTGGCTTATAGTCCAAAACACATGCAGGTTTGTTCATTAGTGACTCTAAGTGGCCTGTAGGTGTAAATGTCTCTGTTTGGTCTGTGACCTGTCCAGAGTGTACACTGCTTCTCACCCAACATCAGCTGGTAATAACGCCGCCCCACCCACTCACACACACTCAAGGGATAAGGCAGTATAGCTCATGAATCAATGAATAATACATAAATTAAATTAATCTGATCTATTACTTGTAGGTCAACATGCAAATGAGCCTGCATGTAGATCCCTACGCAGTTAGCCGTAATTGCAAGGACACGTTTGAAAATAGTTACAATGATTATATGTGACATTGAAGCTTTTAAATCAAGTCATCATCATAAATTGCATGGTGGTCATACAAGTGACATAATTACAGAATGGAAGGCTAAAATCAAGATCTTTTTCGGAAGAGGAGGCAGCAGTAAGCGTAGAACTGCTGAAAAGTTTTGTTTGACACTAACGACATAGGTTCAGTAAAACTGTGGGGGTAATGCAATGATATGTCCTAAATGCCTCTTCCCAAGCTCAGAGGAGACATATCTCAGTGTGGAACCCCTGTGGTAAGTACATCTAAATATAACCCAATATTGAAAGCGTTTTTTTTTTGCTTCAGTCCTGGTTGTGAGAAGTTTCTGTCAGGAAAAAGTCAGATCCTCAGCAAGACCCAGTGTCCACCCACCAGCAATGATGTCACCTTTCCCAGGGGGAGGGCAACTCCAGCTGGAAGCTCACACTTGCGTTCAATGGCTAAAGGAGAAACAGTGTGTGTTGCCTGAGCACAGTGATCAGACTCTGGGCAGGACTGCATTATCTGGAGGCTTTAATCTAGGGCTTCTCAAACTCTGGACCAATGTCCTGATCAGGACCAAACTGCAAATCAATCCGGACCGGACCCTGTGTCACATTAGTTTGAAATTAATGCATATTTCGCTCTTGCGTACCTAGGCATCACCCTCGTCGCCACACACTGAGGCAGCGCAACCCTCCTCCCCTTTGAGTTTAATTCTTGAGTTAGACTTAGTTATATTTCGTTTTTGAGTAATGCTGAACTTGCTCCCGACCAGGATACGTTCACAGACTCGGCTACTATGGTAACCCAGAATGGACAAAAGAGTTTAGAGTAAAATGGCAAATACTACAAAAGGAGCAATAGACAGTAGTAAATTACACTACTTCTACACTTACTTCTGATAACTCAGCTTAAAGATAATATGACAAAGATTATCATTTGTAACAACTTTACGTTATCCCTCTCAAATAGACACACACAAACACACCCACACATGCACGCACACAGACACAAAGCATTTTTAAACATGGCCTTATGCATAATAGATATTTCTCTGGGTGCAGAGTAATGTGTGATAGAAAATATTAAGTGTAATGTGGTTGAGGCAGTAAAGTATTGATAAGTTATATGATTTATTCTCACAATATATTTTGTCCACAGTTGTTTTATACTGCGTGACAAGCGTCTCCTTCAGGTTGCTATGTCTCTAGGGCTACACAGGAGGACACACAATGTATACTAATTGATCTGCAGCTTCCACTGCAGCCATAGCTTCTGTCTTTCAATAGGCTCTTATTCATGAAATACCTTATGGTAGTACTGTTCCATCAGATTGGCTGATATAATTAGACTATTCATATTTGTTGTCATATTGTTTTGATTTAGGGCTCCGCTAAAACATATTTAGTTTTTTAAATTATTATTTATTTGTCAATGTTCACTGCTGCAAAACCACATTACATTCTGTCTTAAACACTCTGTTTTAACTGTTAGCTCTCATACCATGCATACCCAGTGCATACATATCAGGTTCTGCTAACATATATGTATTTTAATTATGTCATTTCACATATTTGATGGTGTATAGATGAACATTCCTTAATGACAGATGAACCCCTTAATCCAATATTTGTTGTAAAATTATTATAATAAATAAAATACACAATATTTTTCACATCACACAAGATGAATATTTTAACAGTGAAATCCTACTTTCACCATCTGCCAGACAGCTCCAGAGGAGCTCAAAACCAAAAAAAAAACTGTAAGTAAAGAAGCAGCAAGTGGAGAAAACTTGAAGTCTGAGTTTGTGCATGTTCTTTTTTTCCTCTAACCTTCAACGTACACACGAGCGTGCAAACTCGAACGCACACCTACACACACACACACTCCCTGACAGCCTTACCTAACTCCACTCTGCTCATGTGTGAAATGAGCAAGGGTCTTATCTCTCGGAAACACACCACTGAGCCAGAGGAGAAGGAGAGAGAGGGAGAAACACAACGGGAGAGGAGGAAGGAGAAAAAGCAGGAGGGGGTGAGAAAGATTGAGTAAGAGGGTGGTGTCACGTGGTGTGCATGCTGATGACTGTGGACATGGGAATATGCTGTAGACTCTGGAGCGCTGAACCATGATCAACCTCGTGTGCCTCCATCACACCCACCCACACTGACCTCAGCAATCTAACCCTAACCACACACATGCACGCGAACGCACGCAAGCACGCACACACACACGCACACGCACACACACATACACACATTGCTCCACTCTCACTGCTGTCATAGCAGTGTTACCAGCTGTTTTCAGTAAAACCGTTTTTTGTGCACTAACTATCCCAAAGATAATGAAAGATTATTCTAAAAGTTCACCAAAACAACTTAAAGGTCATGATACATCCAAGTTTGACAGTGTAGAGTGCTGCTCCCTATTATTTGCCAATGCAAATGTATATGGGACAAGACCCCCATCCTTAGAGGGTAGGGACTGGCAGCCTATATAGTTGTTTAGGTTTAAGCACAAAGCTACAGATAATTCTATGAATTCAAAGTAACGATTATACATTTTCATTGGTTTATCACAGCTTCAGTATGCTTAATACGAAATATGAGTTGATTCTCAACTTCTTTTTATTCAACAATTACCACAGCTTAACCTCGTCAGGCCTGTTATTAGTACATCATGCATAGTACTGTCAAGAGTGAACATCTTTGAAAATCCTCTTTATTTACCCCACATCTCACACGCTCAATTTACATATTAGCTATACAGTAACTGATTTCTAATTTGTTTCCAAATAGGGCTGACAAAGAGAAACGTGTGTGCCAGAATGTGTTTGTGTCCTTTACATATGAACTCATATTTGCTTGAAAAGCTTAGCAGACCCTGACCCACTCTTTATCCAACTACGTTTTACACCTACACATTTAATGTGGTGTGTGGTGTGACGATAGAAAGTTGAAGGAGATGGAGCACAGCAGGCTTTTACTTCTGCTGCTACTGACCACAGTCTGTTAACTTTCTGTTGGCAAATTGAAACTTTGAGCGTATCATCAATGCAACTCACGTACATGTTCGAGAAAAACTTGATAGAGAAGAGCCATCATAAGACTCATTGCTTTCTGAAACAATATGAATGGTGCTTGTACAACAAGTAGAAATTATGTATGTGCCTACAAACACATCGAGCGATGTTGGAAATTTGGAAGGAAATGTTGCTAGTAGCAGTTAGATGTATCACTAGGCCTTTGGTGGCTTCACATCCCAATGTTGTAACTCAAAATCACTAAACTGTATGTCATAGAGGAAAATACAGTTTGACACCAAACTTGAACTGCAACCAAGTAAGAGAGTAAGCTCAGCATTGGTGAAAATATAAAATAATGTCCACAGTTTGTTATACTTTGTCCATGTAGGTTTGCAAGGGTTAAACAGACTTTTAAAAAGAAAAAAAAAAAACCCACTGAGAAAATGAATGAGAATTAATTAAACCAAAAAATGACATATTACAAGATGGTGCTAGAGACTTGCAGAATGTATGTTTACTCTGCAGAATATTGATTGCTGGCTATGATCCATGTGCTGTATTTAAAAGATGTAGCCAGAGCATGGACTCCACTGGAAGTGGATTTTTATACAATTTTGATCTTCAAACTCCTGCTAGTTTGAGTCAGGAACACGTTAGAAATCACGCTTGTCCACAATACTTGTTTCAGTTAATCCTATTTTTTATACCGCTGAATCATTGTCTCTATGGATGGATTATTGCTTTCTGCGAGTCTCTATCACCACCTTGTGGTCAATGTGAGGTACTGGTGTGGGATTAAATAAGGGATGTGTGCAGTTTTATTTGTGAACATACACACGGAAGACATATTCAAAAATAAATCTAAATCTATCTATGTATCGCCCAATATATTATATTTATTATATCCATGGCTGTGAAAACTCGCCTTCTGGAAAATAGTTCGAAAAGGTTGTGACGAGACATTAAAGAGGGTGAAATGACATCATAATAACATCACACGGTTGATGCTTAATCTGTGAGGGCGGGCATTAGTGTTTTTACGTTAGTAAACGGCTAACTCCTCCTCCTCCATCCCCGGGTGTCGACGCTTTACCAAACGCAATAACCCCCGACACCCCGGAAGTGACTGAAGGCAAAACACACAACAGTGGTCGAGGAGAGACAGGCGGGCGTGTTCTCACGACAAAAACACATTGTTTTTTTTTAGCACAGTAGAACCACGGAGCTGTCTATTTGTGCATTTTCGCCATGTCATTTCCATCCGAGAGACCAGCGCTGTGTGTTGCTGCCGCTGCGCTGTTTGTTAACATCTTTAGCCTGGGGGAATGCCAAACAACTTCACCACCACCAACTCGTAAGTGGAAACCCAGCTTGGCAAACGGGGGAGTCACCACACGATCGACCGGGAACACCGGATTCACACTGTAACATGAGACCTCAGCGCTTATGGTTCTCCCGTGGTGTTATTGTATTGTTTCTGTACAGTACGTCACAGTCGCCTGTGACCGCTAGCCATAGCTCCGTGTAGTTAAGTGTCTGTTTCCTTGTCTCCTCAGCCTGCTCCGCATACAAAAACTGTGACACCTGTGTGCCGCAAGCCAAGGTGAGTTTGCCAACAACACCGTGGATGCAGCACATTAATAAACAGCTTAAACCTTTGGACCTTAAAACGAAAACTCTTCGATTAATGGCCCCCAAATGTTCCCTAGTTTAACTGCATAGTAACCCTTCACAACGCTACGGAAGACACCGTGTCCATTACTTGTCAGTAGATTTGTATCATCAGATAATCAGCCATACGACGTTTGCAGTTGCTCATTTGTGCTACTATCAAACCTTGCCTTTAAACGGATGTGAGCTTATAACCATGTCAGGTATAATTTGACAAACATGTTGCTTGTTTTTAAACTTAATAAAAAAAAGTAAGCGTTATATACGTAATCATTCCATTTAATGATCAGAAATGTATATTTTTTTTGTATTTTCAGATGAAAGGAACCATACTATTATCATACATCATCACATCTGTTCAAATCTGTTCATTCTCCTCAAATAGATGGATACTGTGTTTAAAATGTGTTATATAGATATAATAAAATAGACATTTTACATATTTTTTTATAAACGATAACTTTTTCCGTATTTTTGAAAGCCAAGGTTGTATCACATGACATGGTGTGTCTTGTATTCTGCCTACTGTTAGACAAAATAAAGGTAGCCAGCACATTTGTCACGATTGGGAAGCTGGAGCCAGAATGTGTGTTTCAGGTGGCTGATATTTGTGTTTTGTCTGCACAGTGTCTGTGGTGCTTTTCGTCAAACAACTGTTCCGAGTACCCGGTGAGATGGTTTCTGCCCCCGCCGTCACTGTGCCCATTGTCCGAGGCCCGTTGGGGAGTGTGTTGGTGTGAGTTGATCAATCTCATTACAATGTCAAAGGTGTTTAATTAAATCTGCTCTTCTTTTTCATATGTCTCTTTTACTAAAAGTGAAGTCAGTCCTTCCACAGGTGGTGGAGAGACTACAGGGTTGAAACAAGTCTTTTTTAATTGATTCATTTGAAAAAAGTGAACTTCGAAACGTATCTGCTGCAACAGCCACGTTGTTATCCTCAGTCACTGTGCAAGTATCGGGGAACTAAGATAAGATTGATAAAATATACTTTTATTGGTGATTTAATTGTGATACTGAAGGCACCTTCCCTAGCTGTATATCACAAAAGGGGAAAACGGAGTCACTAATCTTAACAGATGTGTAGTAAAGATCAAAACCAAGTTTAGTCTTCTTATGGATAGTATTAGATTTTGGTGGTGTTTTTGACCAGTCTGAAAAATATTTTGTCAAGAATGTTTTTCTAATCTGTCAGACTTAAAATACCTAAACCTGCCACACTGGTAGTCCCTGTTTCAGGTACGCTCTCCTTGTTTTTATCTTGGCAACCTTCTTGTTTTGTGTCACATTTATTCTCCTCAGTGTTTGATTGTGTTGCACTCATTCAGATGTCCTGCCTACATACAGTACGTACTGTTGGGAAGATTACAATGTGTTGTACTGATGAGGATAAATACTTTGGTAAAGAGGGATTTGAATAGGAAACTATTGATTGTCATTGATATGTAAGATCACTACAGTAGACTTTTTCAGAAAATAATAACACATTTGTTGTCTTCTTTTGCTCTAATGATTTCATTAAATATTCAATAAGGATGTGTTTTTAAAAACCAGTACAACCATTTATTGATGCATTATGAACACCCCTAAGAACAATTAACAGATTGGTTCCATTTAGTACAACTGACTGATTATTTAGTTTGTGGAAAAGCATCATTCTATGTACTATAAACACATGAAAATCCCACACTAATTATTCTAGTTGTCTTCTGACAGTAGCTCAATATATAATATTATTAGGAGTATAGGTTACTAACCCTGAGACATAAAAATCCCTCAGGCACACTTATGTCACTGCTGTGGAAATATTTAAATTCAAAGATAAGAACAAAATAGTTACACCCCTAATGCTAACAAGTATGAAGTTAACGTCCAACTTATTTGCATTGTTTGTCTCAGTGTGGCAACCCGGTCAATACTGTTCTATCAAATAAGTCATAACTGACAATTGATTACATTAATACAATACCAACAATACATGTTTATCAAGCCGAAAGTATTGCATTCACTGGGCGAAGAGTTGAGTGATGACTTGCAGTGTTGCCGAAAAGTCAGCAGGTGGTGCCATTGCTTAAATTAAATCTACAATGTCACTTTAGTGAGACAGTCACAGCATCAGGTCTTATTAAATGTATATATTACACAATTTCTGTTAATAATATTAATTATATGTCGAGGTATAAAAATATTAATTACTTGTCTTCTTATGTGGTTCAGTGAACTTTGAAGCCCTGATCATTACCATGGCTGTGATCAGTGGAATCATCCTGATCAGCATTATTGCCTGCTGCTGTTGCTGCTTCTGCTGCAGGAAGAGTCGATCAAGGTAATGTTCTAAGACAGCTCTGCTGCATTTCAGTGGAAGCCTAAATTCAATTATTGATGTGCTGTTAATTCAAAAAGCGTGTTTCTCCTACACTGCCACAGGGAATAGTTTTAAGCAGTCTGGAAAATCCTGAGCATTACTATACATTCTGCAGAATGGTGCCATTATCTTGCATTTATGTGGAGTTGAAAATGTTCATCTTGGTCAACCCTGCATACAGGAGGCGTGTGGGCTTCCCACAGACTTTAAGAATGTAGAGTTGAATCCACATTCTTTGTGCATAAAACTAATAATAATAATAATAATAATAATAATAATAATAATACAATAACTAATACAACCCAGAATACAAAACGAATGTAATTTGTTACATCCAGATAATTTCATTTTTATCCGGTTCTAGTATACAAATGATCCTGATGCTGTTTGTCCCTCCTTAATCTTAAGGCTTCACCGAGATGAGGAAAGATATGCCAGGCAGAGAGAGGAGATCAAACAACGTGCTGATGAACGGTAAGAACTTGCCTCCAGGCTCCGAAGAAAACCAGCTGAAGCTGCCTATGTTTTTTTAAATAACAGCATCACCTGCCAGAATGGTAAATGTTTCAGGAAGCACAACATATTCTGTCGATAAGGTGTATGATTTTATTTGTTTCTAAAGGCTCATAATGTTATTGGAGTTTTTAAGAATATCTAAACCCCAGGGATATCAGGGAATTGTACAAAGGATGATTTGTGTAAAATCCAGTAAGTTAAATCTTTGGCAAATTACAATGACATTGTGTGTGGGACCATTTGGTGGTAAAATTCTGTTTTGGATGCTGAGTTGCACACCATGCAACCAAACATTTCTAGAGTTATGTAGGTATCTAAACTTGTTTTTAGATGGGGCGAATAGTTAAAAAAAATCGAACAAATATGTTTGAATTAAAAACAAAAAAAATCCCTCATTAATATCCCAATTAGGGATTTCCTGTTACAGAATAGTTCCTAATCCCTAACTAAATGGGCAATTCAGGCAACTGGTGTTTTTGTGCAGCCTCAATGAATCCATGTCCCAGAGGAGGAGCTCGGTGTACCTCTGCTCACATCTTAGATCACACATCTGATGGGCAAGGCTGAGCAGCTGCTCTTTGTTAACGTAGTCATAAATAGAGTGGGCTACATCCTGGGGAGCATGATCCTCCGTCAAAAGTCACTGACTGTACACCAATACGAGTTGTAGCGGTCAGTAGACCTGGAAAACCCTCCTCCTCCTGGAGTCCATTAATATTTCAGCTCCATTGTTCTAGTCAGTGTCTGTGTTCCCAGTGCGTTCATCTTACGACGATGTGTTGGTGAGCAGCTCAGTCGAGCAGAAAGGTTGACTGTAACTGGTTTATCGTCATCAGAGTGCTGGGAATCAGAGTCCCATGTCTTCCTCTCTCTCCCTTCAATCATACATACAACCTGCAAGTGGAATAATCCAACCTCTCTGAGATTTTCTCTCACTTGCCACAGTATCTAGTCTCGGGTTCCTGCAGTGAGCATAATCACATCTCCAAAGTCAGGGTTAGTGCAGTGACCTACATAGATGAGCTTTGTGCTGTGGACAGGGCAGTCAGAGTAGATACTAGTGCATGTAGACACTGAGTCATGAACCCTAAGAGCCAGCTCACAGCACCAAGTTTGGGCTGGTGGGCAGTCAGTGTGATCACCACCAATTCTCGTGTAGGATTGGACCATTCCGTTTTTCCGTTTAGAGCTATCGTTGCCACATGGAAGTTTGACGTTGATATGTTGACATTTTAAAAGTGTGACACAAGAAGACAGTGAATAATTCCCACATTTATCCAGTTTTTTGTTTAAATGTCTGAAGTTCAAGTTCATTAAATAAGCTTAAAGGGCGCAGAGCTAAGTGATAAATGAAAAACCTAGTCTTTAAAAACCTGTAAATTATTTTAATGAAGTGATCAATTCCTGCGGCAGTTTTTTTTGATGACTTCCTTTGATTCTGTCTATAAAGAGGCAGCGTTGGAGTAAACAATGCTACCACACCCTCTTATGCTTTACTGGGACAGCAATGTGCTCCAGGAAATAGTATGAGAATGTTTAGAAAGAGGGGTTGGTGCTAAAATTGTCGATTTACCTGTCTCTTGCTTCTCTTCTCTCTCACTCTCTCCTCGCATTAACGTGCTTGCCAAGTGACTGTGTGTGTATTAGTCCTTCAAAATAATGGCACTCTGCAGAATGTCGTTATTCTGGCTTCATGACTTTGCAACAGTGGCAATTTTCTTGCCTACCACTGCAAAGTGTATGTCGTTGTGGGCCAAGGCACGTTCACGGGTCATACTCGGTCAGGGTGTTCTAACCTGATCTGATCATTTTGTAAAGCTACTCAAAGCACACGAGAGAAATAGCTGAGCAGCGGTGCCTGAATTTAGTATTGAAACCTTGAAGTCGGAGCAGAACCATCAACAGCCTCTGGAAGTGAGGATCTCTGTTGAGATTATACCCAGTACTTCCGCATAGTATTTTCGAAATGTATGTTCCCTTTTCTCTTCATTCCCCACATGTTGAATTGAGACATATTTATGTGGAGTGAGGTTAAACATGTCAGTCAATTAGCCACCTAAAAGCCAGCAGCAGGGCAGGGGGGGACAGATAGCAAACAGAGCTCAGCAGCCCTGATTTGTCTGGCAATGTGCACACTGGCAATAAAACACTTGAGTGATTTAGCAGCTCTTTGTTAACCAATGTAATAAGTGACACTGGAGGTCCAGGGCTTTAAACCTCTTTCCAAACCTTTGTTACTCTGAGTCTAAAGCAGAAGATTAGATCCAAGCGTAACCGAGCTCTGATTGACATGGGGCTAGAGAGGTAAATTGAACTTTTAAAGCTTATAAAGAAAATCAAAGTTTGTTTTGTGATGCCAATTTAAGTGGAACATCAGTCTCTCCAAGAGAGGCCATTATCCCAAAGAAATATACATTCCATGTTCTTGTGTCTCAATCAATGTTTTGGACAAATGATAATATATCGGTATGTTATTGAAAGAGCACTACTAGACTGTATAATTATCAAATGGACGCTGTTGTTATATTTTGAAACTCAAGGTTTAATGTTACATGCATAAATGTTACATACAGGTACATATAATCGTTTGATTCATTTCGGTTTTCTTCAGCTTTTACTTCAACAAATAGTGCTCTCACGTCTTCATCACAGGAACCTGAAAATGCTGACAATGGGTCTTTAAGAGTATATATATATATATATATATATATATATATATATATATGTGTGTGTAGTATGTAAGCTAAAGATTTGTCTGAGCTTTGGAATAACACAACTTTAATACTCCTTTTGTTTTGTTTTTTTTTACAGGAAAGTGGAGAGAACGGCAAGGCATGATGAGATCCGCAAGAAGTATGGTACGTATGAGCTGTGGTTGGATCTGATTCCATTACCACTTCACCTGACCTCTTTAATGATAGTCTGACAGAGGTGTTGCACATCACTCACTGTGATGCATGAACCAGCTGTACTCAAGTAGATCAGTTAGTCTAACACAGTGCAGGATGTTCTGCCCGCCCTCTCTTATTTTCAATGCTAGATTCGTCTCAGATGCATGTTGAATTGTTTTTTAGATTTTCAGGACATCCTCATTGACTTTCATTTCCATGTGCTGTGCCTGAAATGCATTATTCAACAGTAAATGCCAGAGCAAGGCTATTCAGGTCACATCAAGGATAGCTCCTGTCTGTTTAATTCAGTTTAAGCATAACATCAATCTAAGCTTAATTTATTACACTCTGGTGTCAAATATGAAGAGGATTTACAGGTCACTGACATGGCAGACAAAGGTGCTTTTGTTACAAAGAGCACTAATTAGAGAATGTACAGTACATGGTAATACATTTTAACAGATCATTCTAATGTGTCACTACCTATTGTCATAGTTTTGGTTCGTGGTTCAAACTGTGGATCCTTCAGTCATTGTGCTCAACTGTCCTTGGGCAAGACATTGACCCCTTGATGGCTGTACGGTTAGAGTTTTAATGCTGTGTAAAAGAGCGAGTGCTGTATAAGGTATCAATAAACCAATCAATCAATCGGCACATTACTAACAAGTGTGGTGGAAATTCAGTTGCATGCAATTGCAGTTCAGAGGACTTTTCACGCAATTGACAAACAACTGAAGAGACACCATGGCGTCTTAAAAACATATATTCAGAGACCAATGCACCCCAAATTAAAGGCTTTAGAAAAAAATAAAAGATGTGACAAAACCAGTAACACAAGATTTTGAGAGAACAAAACGAGGAGCTATTTGATTTACTGAGAGAATCATTGAGCTGTCAGCTTTACAGTGAAAATATGCATTATTATCGCGTTAACGCATGAATAAATTAACCCAGACAATAATTTTCTCGCGCGTTAACGCCTTTTATTTATTTATTTACGTCTTTCACTGGCTCTGAATACACATACAGACAAAGCATGGGTCACAGGAGAGGCAGGATGCTGATCAGCATTGGCTTGGAATGGGCGCCATATTTTACACATTAGTGTCTATAGTTCTGGGGGAACGCTACTGCATATGTAATGTAGTTTTAATCCTCAAGACAAAATGGTTAAATTATTATAACTTGAAAATTATCAGGGGATTTATCGTGGAAGCATGCCAGCAATATTAATGCCCTTTAAAATGGTATTTTAAGACTTGATGAGTAGCGTAGTTGAATAATAAATAGAATCTATAACCGAATTTAAGACCATTTAAATTACATATGTATGTATATGTGCTCTAAATGTATTTCCCATGCATTAGAATAAGTCTAAAACTTTAATCCTCGGCTGTGACCTTGACCTTTGAATGATTTCAGCCAAAAAAATCAATGGTGCCGTTCCTGACCCTACTCAAAACCAATTTGTCAGGTTTAATCCAAATTGGATTAAAACCGCCTGGGTATCAGTGTGACTGACAGATAGAATCTATCACTGACAAGACAACTGTACGCTATCAAGTAGCTCAGGGTGAAAGAATGTGAGTTGACTTGATAGAAACGTAATCTCTTGTGTCTGTATTTCCTTAATACCCTAAGGCCTAAGGGTTGGTATGTGGTGTCACTGTCACAAGTGTTTTTCGGTTTCTTATTGCAAACTGGAAGAACATGCAGCTTTTGTGACACATGACTTTATCAGTAACAGAGGTTAGCGCAAGCACACAGCCTGTGTGAGAAATGCAACTCCTGCCTCACACCTACACAGTCTGAATTGGTATTATTTTGTATGGGACATGTGTGTAGTAACCGAGCAAAGCTAAGGAGGTAGTAGCAGCACAACAGCAGTGGTGTGCACACATGTGTCAGGCTGATGAGTGATGAGGGCTGTTTATTGTGGCCGCAGACTGAACATGCCTGCAGTACGCTCTCATGCATACCTAAATGACAGGTACACAGAGAGGGCAGAACTGGAGTCCCATCTTGGGCACATGCACTCCTATAGTTGAATCCATCAATGTTATGCTGAGTTATGTCTGCCTGTACTACAACATGGCACAATTTATTTAGCTACATATCTAATTATGTTTATTGTTACTCTATACTTCTGTTTCCTTATTTATCACCCATATGTGCATACTTGTACTGCACTGTGTAATTGCTGTGCCTATGGAAATCATTTCTTGAATTACTCCAAGTGCTGCCAATGGCCTGTCCGACGTTGACGGACTCGTCAAAGTGTTAATGAGATAGAAACAGCGGGGCAAAGAGGGAGGTGGATGTGAATGCTGCATTTTTATGATGAGAAAGTAACAGATATGGTTGGATACCGCTCCTTCTTATTTGACATCATAAAAGCGTGTTATCTGACCATGTAACAAGCTCCTCTGATGGAGTACAACAACTTAACAGTCTTGGTTACTGTTGCTTTGGTCCAGTTGGTGTTATCCTAGATACCCCCAAGATACTCCACACTCCTACCTATTAACAACAGATGGCTTTGAGCTGTATCATCATTTGAAGTAGATGCTTTTCAATATTCAATCGTTTTACACATTTTTATTAAGAGTTTTATTACTCTGTGAAAACACTCTAGGTCTTGGCCAAATGCCCCTCAAAATGTCATCATTTTATCTCAGCTCCATTCGAGAATTTAGAGTTTTTGCAGAGAGTAGGTGAGCTGTGGTGTTGAAACATGTAACAGAGCTGCATTATGTAAGTGCGAAAACCCTTACCTCAAAGATTCTGCTGATTCCCAATTAGTATGTTCACTTTTCAAATGTATGTTACTTCAGTATTGTGGTCTATGTGAGCCGAATTCAGCTCAACGTGTTCACTGGTGCTCTTCTGTGCTTTCTTTATTTCCCCTGTGCAGGTCTGATCCATGACTCGGACCACCCATACAGCAAGTTTGAGAACGAGTAGAACAGCTGTCCTGAACGAGTTCCACGGCCAGAGTTTGAAGCTTTGAGCGACGCCTTTTTCTCACATAAATCGCAAACAACGAGACATATACTGCCCAGTGCCATCCAGAAAGATAGGATTCATACATAAATCAGCTCTCCGAATAACAAACCCATTCTTTACTCTACTTCGTTCCTGCAATTCTTCATGACGTTAGTGTTGTGTGGATGCTGATGCTTGTTTTTAAGTCTTCTGCAAATGACTGCTCTGAAATGTAATTTCACCAGTTAATGTTGTAGTTCCAAATCAATCCTACCCTGTTGATTTATGAAATGTACAGCAATGAATGTACCGCAAATCAAGAAAATAAAAATCTGCACTTTTAACATTTAGGTTTTGTTCGTTTTTAGATTCTAACAAGTCTGATTCCAGATGATGTGAGGGGCTGAGAGAGGTTTCACTGCAGACACTAACTATAGAGTGGAAAGTGCACAGGGCCATAAAGTCATAATAATGACAGCAGCATCCAGAGGTCACACAGTAGACCACAGTTAATTGGCTTCTCCCCTCAGTCTCATGGACCTGACTGCCTCACCTGTCTTTGGGACAACGCAACAAAACTGACAAACTACTGCGCAGCATCGGAACTCTGCAACTTTTTTTTTGCAAGACATACACAACTTAATTCAATAATGATTCCTGAATGCTTGTTCTTCAGTGGGAAGGCAGACACATCTGAAGCTAATTCCCATGTCTTTAAGTCGATAAGTTGCCTGTATTGACTTTTTCTTGTCCATTTAAATATGCTCATGTTGACCTCTCATTGCTGAGATGAACACAGTCCATGTGTGGTCACGCATGATGTTTTCCCTCCTTGGGCGAAACATTTTGCCCCACTGCCTCCTCAGGCAGTGTGTCTACAAACAGCCTCCAGGGGGTAGTTACTGCACAAGAGGAGCTTTCTCTAACCCACACTGCCTCCCAGGGATGGGAAATCATTCTAATGCAGTTACCTTACTGCCATCTGGTGCCACCAGTGTGCACATTAACTTCAAGCTTGAATGCATGATTTTCAACATCCACACCACAGATCTGGCTTTTTAATACCTTGCATATACATTCCAAACCACAGTTGTGCACTATCTGATACAGTTAAGGTGAATTGATACACATTGTACCCAATGCGTATACCTCGCTATGATGAAGGACTCATTTGCACTCATGAAGCTGCACATTTGTCTCAATTATCCCCAGGGTTTGGTCAGAGTAATTAGGAAGCAGCATGAAAACCTTTCAGCCCTCTAGCATTCCAGAGACGTTTTCTCGTGTGCTGCCGAGGGGCCTGCAGATCCAAACACCGAGGCACGTTACGGTGCCTCTGAATTACTCGTGTGGCTGCTGTGGTGACAGAAGCACAGGCGCACACCAGCCAACATACCAGCATGCACTACAAAGGCAGAATAGGGCTTACACGCTCACTGCTGCAGTATTTAGATCACTGATGCTCCGTTTGGACAGCTGTGATAGATTGAATCCCACAGCCCCCTTTCTTATCTAATGTATACTGTCAATTCACTGACAAAATGTGACATTGTTGTTGGTGAATGGTCAGCCGGGTATTGTCAAAGAACCTGTTTGGTTTTTTTTGCAAATGAGCTATTCTCGAGACAGGTGAGGTGTCACTTCATATGATGAATGGTTTGCTATGGACCTGCAAACCCTCTCCGAAGGCACAAGGAAGACAAAGAGGCACCATGTGTGCACATGACAGGTCTCCAGAGAAGTGTGTGTGTGTGTGTGTGTGTGATTCTCCTTATATTGAACACAGTAGTTGCTGTAAATGTGCTGAGGGGAGGGGGAGCGCTGATGGGGCCGTTGTGTGGGGAATACCTCGCACTGGGTCTCTCAGGGGGCCGCAGCTCCACGCACGATCGCAGACAACAGACGGTTCTCCTCGTGTTCATCATATTCCTCCTCCTGCAACACACTCTCCGGGGGCAGCGCGGACTCCTTTGACCGCTAGCATGCGGAACAAATGGGAGCGCGCTTCACCCTTGACGAGTCCTCCAATCCGCGCCCAGGGGCGGGGTCTGCGAGGGTGCGAAACCAGAGAGAAATCCCAAAAATGACATTTAGGCTGCGGTGGAGCGGGGATCGACAGGGCCAGTGAGGGAAGAAGGAAGTGGAGAGTGCCGGATCTCTTCCGCAGGAGACGAAGAAGAGGAAGAAGAGAGAGAGAGAGAGAGAGAGAGACGCGTGAGAGAGGTAGAGAGAGAGGGAGAAAGAGAGAGCATTACGCACGCGCTCCGTTGGATGCCTCGCCTTGGACTTTTTTTCATCGTTTCTTAGGAAATGTAGTTGCATTCTTGGACTGAACCTCCAGAGGACAGTTGTTGTTGTGCAGTTGACGAGAGACGCGCGAGCCGTTTCCTGTGTGTCAGCGCCGCTGCAGTTGGGCTGAAGGAGCCTCGCCGGGTCCTGTAACCACATCCAGTCCTGCGCCAAAGTCGGCGGGGGGAGAGAAATAGAAGGGGGGGAAGAAGAAGAGAAAAATGTGCGACCTGATGCCAGCCACCAAGCCCCCGGAGAAAATCGGCAAAATGAAAAAGTTGAGGAGAACTTTGTCTGAGAGTTTCAGGAGCATTGGTGAGTAACGGGACATCTTTGTGTTTTTTTTTTTCCGTTTCATTTTATTTATTTATTTATTTGTCATTTCGATGTGCTGAGAGCAGCAGACTGTTGCTTCCGTCTGAAGTGATGAGCGGGCTCATCAGCCACGGAAAAGCCCACATCAACTTATTCTCTCCCCTTTTCCTTTTGGCAGAATGTAGTCCACAGCTTCAGACCAATTCACATCTTAATACATCTTACATTCACATCTTAATATTTGCTTTCGTCTCAACAGCGAAGAGGATTGTGTCTTTGAAGGATCATTGCAGGGATATTTTCCTGGGGGATCGGCTAGTGCTGTTGAATGTGTTATTAAACAGTTTTCCATATCTCATATCTCACATATTTCTTCTTCAGTTCCCATGCTATGCATAAATAATGCCCAAGCTTTTCATAAATCAAGAATCATTAGCCGGTAAAGTAAATTCATCTTTTAGTAAGGAATTGTATTTTTTTTTTCCATTCGGTGAATTAACCGATCTGTTCAAAATAAATTACAAAAAGGATTCCATATCATTGACATGCCATTGTTTTCAAAATAGTAATTTGTTTTTTTTCTGTAGATCAACAGGAAATTATAATTAAATTGTTAATTATTTTATTCAAACTTGCTCACCTACCCACCTACCATATTTTTGCTAAAAATCCTTGAATTGTGATTTTGTGATTGTTTAGCAAAATGTGATTACTAAAGAAATGGGACCCAGATGTTTCACAGTGTGAAAGTCAAGTCTCTGGTCTATGGACACAACTGGCAGTTTGAAACTGATTTATATATTACTACATTTATTGTAGTAATATATAATGTAATGTATTGTTTATTGCTTATGGACCAAGATATTAACTAATCAGTGCTGGTTTATCTCTGATATCAGCCCATTTGAGTTTACATCCACAAGCATTATCTTTCGAAACATCAGGTTAAACAATCCTGTACAACAGTTATTTTACTTAAATTCTTTCAGTTTTTAGTTCAATGCAATAATATATACAAGTACATACTGTACATGTATAGTGGATGGAACGGATGATAGTTGTTACTGTTCATTAATCTAGTTTTGCCCTGTATTTGTTGTGATTATTAGAGAGTTCCTTGTAAGAGATCCAAACTGGGTTCAGGGTTGATCTGGTGCGTGTAGACAATGAATGGCTGGATCCAGCATTTGAGAGAAGAAGTTTGGGTCGATGCTGCGTCAGGAAAAAAAATTGGCATTGACTTTTTGTGCCACGCTGACGCTCATCTCCCCTCCCCATCTAAAATCAACACATCTGAGCCATCGATCGGGCTCTCTCTCTCTCTCTGCCCTACAGATGCTTTAACAAAGCACATTCAAGAATGATCTTTGTCACTTCTGTCCTTGTTGTTGATACAACTGGTCCCAGGTCCAATTATGATGCTGTGCAACATAAAAGCATTATGGATATTTTCGTTTTTATAATTTCAAATCTGTCTGATACACTTGATGCAGGGGTTCTTACATTTTTCATAGCTTTTTGTTTGTTTCAATTCAACAACGTGATGCCATTAACCAATCACATTGTTTTCTGTGGTTAGTTTTGTTCTTAGGGTGGAAATGAAATGTGGACAGTTTGCCGGCACTACGGCCTGTGGACTTTGGGGTTCTTCTATGGACAGATTTATATTTAATTAAAAATGAATATATACAAACACAAGGAGCAGAGGCGGTTACACTAATCTTGTGTGTTTCCCTTATTGCCAGCGGGATTAGTTGGTCAGCAGGATTATTCCTCAAACTATTTTCTTTACATTTTCAGGAGGGGTGGAGCATGACCCAAGGGAGAGCCAAATAGAGGTTTGGAGAGGATGTGGATAATGGGCAGATTCAGAAATATGAATTCACAACAACTGGGGCGTCAGCTTCGGCTGCGCGCCCTTCAAACTGGTGTTATATTAACTGTTCATGAGTATTCTTGGGGTCCACTGTAATTTTTGTTCTCAGTCACCACGCACTACTTCTGTTCCCTGATTAAGAGAGCTGCCCGTGACAGCGCCTCTCAGCCTGGGTGTTAGTGTCACTCACAATAATGGGTGTTGACACAACACCGGGACCGGGCTCAGGGGCCCCTCACAACCAAGTTAGTTCATGCACATTAAATTCAACAGTAATGCAATGGTTCCACCCAGCAATCGTAAGCCTGTGGCAACTGCTAATATAGTACCAGCGCCGGCAGTTCTTCCTTGCAGGTGAAAGCCCAAATGTGTGTGATAAACATTGTTAACATTGCATGGCTCCCGTCAGGTGGTTTAGTGCCAGTTTGGAGATTCTCGTTTTCATTTTCAAACACGAAAAACGCTCTAATCATTCTGTTTAACAAAAAATAAAAAAAAATAAGAGTGTTCCACCTTCCACCTAATTTATTGACAACATACTGGCCGAAGAGGAAGTGGGTGGGCGCTTGGGTAAATTCTCAGGCACATTATTGAGCCCTAATACATAATAAAAAAAATAGTGAAGTACTATTTTTGTTTCCAACTGCTCAGGGTTTGTAGCAATTAATGGGTTTAGCTGGGTAATTGAGCATACACCTAAGCTGGGTGCCAGGAAACTTTTTGGGCCAGATAGGCAATTTTCATTCCAATTCATTCTACTTGCTACAATATCCATCCATGATCTGGTCACCACTCGCTGCTTGTTGCAGCTGTCATCCAGTTTCGTGATATGGAAATGGGATCGCTCTTTCCGGCCTCAAGCCATGGTCAAATTTCGCACTCTGGCTCTGCACCAATTGCCACTGAGTTACTACCTGTCGTCCACTGAAGGACGAAACCCATTTTTTCAGAATACACCTTTACATGCCCTCCACATGTTATGTACTTATTCCTATATACCCTATCATATAACTTGTTCAACTGTCATTAAGGATGTTATCACACTATAAATATGTATAGGGATTTGATCTATGTATGGACATTGGATTAGTAAGTAATTAACAAAAAGCCTCAGTGTATTGTCACTATCATTTTAGGAAAGCTTAGCCTTCCCTATTGCTTTAGTGATTTTCTGTTTTAGTATCTGGATATCCTGTCCTTAGGAGTTCAAACAGTTGTTTATATATGTAGTCTTTTGTTTGTGAAAAGAGTTGACAATGCAAGAGTGAGACAGAAGATACAAAGTAGTTACTGACGATACAAAAGAATGTTGGAAAACAGTAAGTATCTTGGACTAGTTAATATAAGTGTAGAATATGATGTGAAGAGGAAAGCTATTATGGTTATGATGATAATGCTGCTAGCAACATCATAACAACAACAATTTCATATCAATTAAATCAAAGTCTTCTTATATGCCCAAAGTGCAGTTCCTTTTTATAAATTGTAACTTATGGGGAACTTGTTGTAAAACATGGATCAATGGATTCTTAGAGTATTGTGAATTACTACTAACAAACTAATTACTAACAAGCAAAGATACATTTTTATTGATTAATTGTAAGATATTTTTTTACAAAATGTTTTCAGCATATAGATGTCTCGATGACATTGCATAAGAAAACATCAGGATTTAATTGACCTCAAATTGATTGATTGTCATTCCACGTCCATTGTCCCCAAATATTACATTTATTGAGAAGAAGAAAATTGTTGCTGATTTATGTGTTGACCTGTTTATCAAGTGATTCACGAATCGACTAATTATTGTAGAGCTATTATTCAATGGAATACATGTATATGCATGTTTCATGTAGGGGATTAAATTAAATTAAAGACTAAATATCATTGGTAGAGATAACGGTCGTCTCGATCTCCTCTCTCTCTTAAAAAAAATATATATATATATATTTACAAAGTTTACCCCTTACTCTCCAACATTTCTGTTTTGGCATGTTATATTAGTGCATTATAGAATCTCTCCATCCCTGCTAATCTTGCTTTCTTTTCTTATGCGACTGCATGAGTAAAGTAAAGGTCTTTTCGGCTTCAACCACACCTGCAACCAATGAGCACTAAATCCTACTTTTTGTTCTGTTAACTCTTCAAAAGAACTCACACAAGTACAGACGGTGTTTGATTATCTCTCCCTCTCTTCATTTTGCAGCTTTCAAGAAAGAGGACAGTGGCTTTGATGAGGTGAGTTGAACTCGAGTGATTTTTACGGAGCTTGTGACATCGCTGGTCCCATTTCCATGGCTACACCACCCCAGGGTTGTGTATGCTGTATGTTTCATTGCCATTATTCATCACGTGCTTGTTGGCCAGATGTTGTCATAACAGATTCGCACCACAGCCAGTCTTCTACGTGGATCCTGCTGTGGCTCAGTGCATAAGGTGTGTAATATATTCATCTGTGGAGCATACTCCCTCTCATCTCAGAGACGATGCATGGCTCCTTAGGAACGCCTCATCATTAAGCACTCCAGGCACACCACCCCTATTTGAGTTTCCGTGTTTCCACTGTTCTACACAATGCGCACACACCCTCGCTGCATTCTGAGTATAGACTGTGTAAAATGGCCAGGTGGACATCATGTTGAAAACAGTTCAGCACATAAACATCTCCACATTTATTGCATTTTTTTTTTTCGAAGCCAACCATTTTAGTGTCTGTGTCCAGTGTTAAAAATGAAGTCCAATGATTTTATCAGAGATTTTATTTTTCCTGAAAATACCCATCTCCTTTGTTGAGGAATGCTGCTGAGACTAAAATGCTTCATGAACCCAAGGGGAAGGTTTGCTGACTAAGTGACAATTCAACATTGGTATGCATGACATGACAGGTGTGAGAAACACTGCAGTAGCAATCTAGTTCCAATTGGTAATTTGTATCTCTTAATGCAGCTTTGGATGTTGGTGACTATGCGAGGATACTGGCCCCTTAGATTTGTGTTTTAATGAACCCCTGCTTGGTAGTTCCTTTGATCAAAGTGCTAACAGTGTGTTCTCTGAAGTGAGGCGGTGGCATCACTTAATTAATAGTTGCGTTGATGTTGCTGACATGTTTCTGCCAAGGTTGGTTGATGCATACGGTAACATGCACGGCTATCATTCAAATTTTGCGGACATTTTTCAGCTTTACCTGTGAAAGCAATGTGAATCTTGATTGCTGTGACTATTTATGGGATGGATGGATGGATGGATGATGGTTTGATGGAGGGATCAATTTGCTCAGTTAGCTTGACAGTCAGCAATGGAAAGGCAGATGGTACTGTTAAATTAATGAAGTTGAAAAGAAAATGCATCTCCACGGTTAAATGCGTCTCTGTTCTGTTTTTGGACTTAAACAGCAATGTTTTTCAATCATTGATACATTTTCTGCTGATTCTTTTTGGGATTGGAAAACTCAGGAGCATTTCCAAAATATTCTTCCATTTATATATATTTTCAGTGTTCAGATTTCTCACATCATACTAGTTTGAGGGGGTACCAAGACATTGATATTGACATTTAAAATCACTTTTAAAACACATCTTCCATAAACAGAAATGTGTCCCACTAGTTTTATTAATGTGTTATTCTTTAATGACTTCAAAGGCATCATTGCTGTAATTGAATGGGTTTATATTGGCAGATAAATCAGATTGTTGTCGTTTGTTATATACCACCACCTGGCTGCAGTTAGTGGTCTGTCAGTGATGGAGTGGCAAAGGAAAACCACAGTCTAACGTCCCAAGTGTTTTATTGTTTCTGAGCCCCATAGGAACAAACAGTGTTAACAGTAATGACATCCCTGAAGTACTCAAAGGGCTTCACCGTTCTTCACTTCCAAACTCAAGCTGCAAGTGGCCATTTGCAGTGCCATTTTATTTTAGCTCCAACTGATTTCTTGTGTCAGTCATTCACCATGCCAGCAGGATAAATAGTATGTCCTAATACCGCAGCCTTAGCTGCAGTGTGAATGTGTCGAGGGGGCAATGAAGAAAGCTGCAGCGTAACATTTTCCCACTGAGAGGACTTGAACTCTCTTTATGGGCCACAGGGACACGAAAGGCGGAGATATCAGAGACGCCATGTATGTTTGGCAACAAGGCTTTTTGTCAAGTTTCCTGTGCTTATTTGTACAAGAAGATATACATGCGGTTCTTGTTTTTGTTCAGGCTGGGACTTTTGTAGTGAAACAACACGAAGGAGACCATTTGGAGATGTCAGTGCCATGGGAAATGTCTTGGGCAATTTGCTATAAATGGGCCTTCCAGCGAGGGAAGAATGTAAAGAATCTCAGATGGAAAATAATAAACTCCTTCCTGTCCTGTAACATTTTGTTTGCAGGAAACTAAGTGATGGTGTGCAGATGCAGCTCATGGACATACAGGAGCTTGATTTAGGGCAGCGGGGATGGTGATGGTATATGTTAATGCATCCACACTGTCTGTGTGTCTGAGAGAAGACGACAGAGACATACAGCTTGTTTTCCACTGGTGCCTGTTGAGCTGATCATCATTTATCACAGTGAATGGGAAACTATGTGTCTGTTGAAACCATAGAGGTCTCGGCCTTCATTCAAACATGAGCCGAAGCTTCTTATTGCCTTTTCTCTTTTAGGCTTGATATGATGACATAAAAACATATGCAGCTGTGCTCATGACTATGCGGTTGGTCAATTGGTCCTCCAGTTTAAACAGGTGACTGGTCGCTGGCAAGGAACTGGACTTTTTCCACTTTTTTTGTTGTTATTTTGCCATGTGACACCGACGGTAAGAGGTAGGGCGTCATTTCATTTTCAATACAACAAGAAAAACACAGATAAAGAACACGCCTGGCCCTGAAGTTAGGGTGACTTCTGCATGTCTTATTTGACACAAAGCAGCAATATACAGTGAAATATCTACTCAATACTCAAACTGACTTTCCACATGTCTCAGTGAGTGTGCCAGTTGTGAATCAGTCAAATCGTTTTTTTTCTTGTAGGAAAAAATATTTGTGACACTGAAGGTGTATGTAACGAGGTGGCAAGTAATGAGCTCTGACCTTTGCTTGACACACTAATGGTCATTAGTCACACGGCCACAAGAGGTAGACTGTCAGAGAATGTGAACTAAGGTATAGTTTTTGTTTTTAAAAGAGAAAAGTGTCTGTTCTCAGCGCAAGGGAAGGGAAACCCCTGCCTGGTCCCATGTGAAATGTTTCTCATGGGCAAAGGAATTTAAAACATTATGAGGTCTTGTCCTTCTCTCTCCCTCTCTTTGTCACTGTCTCCAACTCAAAACTTTAACACACATTGACACTCACATGACTACAAGTAATTGCATTTATTATTTACAGAGTATTTGAGTTTTTTGCTCTGATGATGAATTAACTATTACAAATGGGAGCTTAAATAATGAGACGGTTTCTTCTTCAGTAACATAGTTGGTGTGTGATGAGCTCGATCTGAGTCGGTTGTCCATTCATAATGAATCATGAGAAATATTGAGCAGTTTGTGGCTTAATTTCATAAAAGACATCTGTTGTTTTTTTTCTCCTCATGTTCTGATCTGCACGAGTTTTAGATGAAGAATTATAATTTTAATTATTTATTTGGATGCTCTGTTTTCTAACCAGAGTGCAGTCCACATTATTTGTCACATTCCGGTAGATTCCAACTTCCGTAGAGCTGCTCAAGAAGCTAAAGTTATCCTGATAACCAAAAGTCCTGCTTTGTCATACAGGCCCCAGATCCTTTTGAAATTTAGATTCTTAAACACTGAGTTCCTGTCTGAGTCTATTTCCTGCCTTTAGCCCTGTAAATCAAAACACCTCTTATTCTTTTTAACATCCTACCAAACACAGTTTAGTTAGTTTAGTTAAATATATCAGGGCTGATGCTAAAGTGATGACTCTCCAAGTTGCCATCTTTTAGTCTCTGTTCTCACTATCTTGCAATCTCTCACTCTTTGTCGCTTTTCATTTTATCTTTGTCCAACACCATCCACATTATCTATTCTCAGTCCAATTTGAGCTGAATATTTTGTATATTATGTGTCATATTATGTGTTTGGTGTCTGTATCACACATTTTCAGGGAGTTTGGGTCGCTGTGAATACCTTTTTTTTTAATTTTTTTTATCACAAGAAATTAAAATATTCCATTGGCCTTCAATGAAAGATTAAATCAGACCCCAACAATTTCAATCTTGTACAGTTTTCATGTTTTACCACCTTTAATTATTATTTGAAGATCTACAATTATCAGTGACAGCTCATTTGCTTAACTTAATTATCAGTATTTTAATTAATACATTGGAAAACTTCAACTTTGCACTATTTGTATAGCAGTTGATTTAATAAAGAATGATATATTTTGAAGCAGTGCAACCACTTTGTATTATGCACACCAGTTTATTTAATAACTGTAAAATATTATTCCATTAAATGCATTGGTCACAAAAAATGACAGTTTAACTTAACCGATATTTTGCAATAACATGATTTAAAATGCCACTCTGAAAAAACAATGATTAGTCATAACGCTGCAGAGATTTATTATCTGCATTTCCAGCTGGCCTCAATTTTTGGAGCTTTAACCAGTTTCAACTCATTATTAAGCCGTCTGCTCCATAAATGTATTGGTTTATTCTCAGTGCTCCCGCAGTATGAGGTAGTTTCTACACAAATGCTGAAAAGTTAGTCTTGGGAAGTGATTTAATTCAGAAATGCCACTAGCATATGCTCCGTCTTTGATAAGCTATACTCTTCATTTACAGTGAAATGGAATGTGTAAGTTGATTTCCCTTGTTATACTTTTCTGTTTACAACATCATTCTATGATTCTATGTAAGGACATAGGTCATAACTGTGACTTGCCATTGGCTGAAGCATTTCTATATACAAAATGAACATGCATATAAAGCAAAATAGCAAAGGCAGGGTCTCATGACATTGATTTTTGTCTGGTTCAAGTTTAATAGCAAATGCTTATTTTGATGGCTTTGAAATTTGCAATCAATGTGAAGGATTGTTTTCCATGAAATATCATTGAATCTTGTCTTTTATATGCTACACAGTCGTGGATGTAAACCTTGACATCAATTCAATGAATTGCTTAGCTAAGGAGCGGGAGAAATTGCTTTGGAGGTGGAGAATTGGCATTCAGACATATCAGATAATAAATCGGCAGAGATGAAGGACCTCTGAAGGAAAAGTGAGACAGGATGAGATGCGCTGGGGCCGGTTCAGCCTGCTGAATGGACTACATAGCTGCATCTTCCACAAAAGGTTAAATCACAGTAAGAGATCAGACACAGTGATACTAGGTGTTATATATATTGTTATACATTACCAGTTCCAAAAAAATACAAAGATATAGGGAGATAATAGCGGCCTGTGCAACTTTCAGCTACAAAAACATGGCCCCAGTGTCAAGGAAAAAACATGGGTAAAGGGTTTTGACTTGTAGTCATCTGGATAAGAAATTAGCTCTATTTTGAAGACACAGTATCAGGATAGCAATTTGAAATGAAAAGCATTAGGCTTGAAACATTGATTTCTAGACAGAGCCCATATTTACAAATCCCAATTTGCCCCACAGGGCATTATTTTAACGTTCTTATATCTGCACATGTTTGTGAGAGATTTGGCATGGTTATATTTGTTTGCAAAGGGAAAGTACTTCACCAACAAAAGATTGTTTGTAGTAGAAAGTTTAACTTGAAAAGTAAGGCTTATATATTTAAGGTAGATATTTATTTGTCACTATTCCTTGGATATATCTATCTTTTTATGTGATGGGTTTATAATATATATATCAGAATTGTAACACATTTTCCGAACCACTTAAGTTAATATGAGACATCCAGGGCTCTCAGCTCTGGGATGAACACTTAAAAAAGGCTTATACATGTTTTTATTATTATATTTTTTTTAACGTTAAGGGATGGTAAAAACTCTTTCTGACTCATTTGGTCTGTTAAAAAAAAAAAAATCTAAAAATCGAATTAAAATCTAAACAAGAAATAAATGTGCAAAGAAAATTATAGGTGTTTTAAACTGACTGTGGTCAGGTGGGAATTTCTCTCAGTATGAGCGTCGCTGAAGGCACTACACTACCCAGAATCCCCAGCTATGCGTCTGTGAAGTCTTGACCAGGAAATACATCCAGCTTGTCCTGCTCAGTTGTAAATAAAGTTTTTGGGGAAAAAAAAAGACGTTGGCTGCGACTGTTGGCCATAACCAAATCCATTTTTATGATTAAAAGATATTTGTCTTGCAATCATAAAACAACGCGCAATACCTTTGACAATATATATATATATATATATTGCAGGAAATGTTTTGGCTGCGTCAAATATTACCTATCCACCTTAGTTCTTTCTTTTTAGAAAGGTATTTACAAGCTTTTTGAAAACGCTCACCAAACCCCCATAACGAAAATGAATGCATGGGATGGATATAAACGGACAAAAATATATCTGAAATAAAGCAACATTTTTAATTTCTCCTCACATACTGTGTCTCAGTGAAATATCAATGCTAATTCGACTGTGCTACATATTTGATCAAACCACTAAATATATCTTTTTAAAACCCAAATTACACACACAACTCTGCATACTGAAAAAAAATACAAACATGGATTTGGATTAAAACATTTAAATACTGAGTTGAGAATACAGCTTGGGGTTTTAAGTAATGGGAAACACATCTATATGAATTTTAATATCAAATTATTAAATGACTGAAAATGTATTTTCCCTATTTAACATTGCCCCCATTTGGTGATTCTACCCAGTATGGCATATTCACACAGTTAAGGTTTAGTTCTCAATATAGCAAATGTTCCCATGTATGTAGTTGCTTCTGTAGCAGAATGACAAGCGTTCAGAAATGCATTGTGGCCAAGGTTGACACATCACTAACACCCCCTAGGTTTCCCATAAAACTGTTCAGAGCACCCCTGTGGAGGCTGTCCTCCCACATTAAAAAAACTTTGCACTAACTCATGGTAGCTGCAGCTCGCTTGTCCAGCCGGGCTTTCTCCTCTCTTCTCTAATTCAAACGGCTCCACTAACTGATAAATGAATGAATGATGAATCTAAGCTCCAAATCCTTGGCACCATTTTCCCCAAATCCATCCATCATCAGTTCTCGAACGGAGTCGGAAGGGATTATGACCTTAGAAATGAACAAATTAATGCGCTCAGTGGAAGTTAAAAATATACATGTGATATTCTGGTGTCCCATTACACATGCCCAATTTTAGCACACAGGCGTTTAGCTTCAGTGAACTCATTAACTTCTAGTGCTGTGCATGTGTGTGCCTCCGTATGACTCCCTCAGGCTAATCCTGACTGACTGACTGTCACTGTTTAGGTTGTCGCCTGCAGCCATGTTTATTTGCCTCTGTCAGTCGGATTTGTGACAGCTGCCGGCTAATCTGCACATGTTTCTCGGCCGAGAAATCCACCCAAATTGAGGTTGATGGCTGAGTTGGAAATTAAGTGAAAGAGGGAAAACGGAGTCCATATTGCAGACCAATTCGATCTTCGAACTCACTATGACCTTGGTTCCACTGAATCTGAGGATTAGCACTATCTGTGTGAATTAGTCCGATGTCTTCTGCCAGCCTCAAGGTCATGAAGAGCTCATTCCGAGAGCTGTACAATATAGCTCATTTATAGATATGAGTCCTACAGGCATCATGGTCAGCATTTGTGTAAAAAGGCAAAATGCCAGGGATAAAAAGTATCACAATGTTTTTAAGCCACAATGAAGCATGATCTGAACTGCAATCTTTCTTCCCCAAATCTGAATTGGCCAGTTGGGAATATCCAGAAAGGAACTTGCAGATGGTCTGCACCATTTAAAACGCAGCATTCTATCAAATACACGGTTATTTCAAATATTATACAAAGTTGTTTATCAACAGATAAAGTACACAGTAACCATTAGAAACAATGTAAGCAGTACCTGCATTTATTGTGTTATTCAACGCCTCTCATGTGTTTTTATTGATTAGTAGCCTTTTATGTGTCAGGTACAGATTTGTGTGGTTGTACAGACCTAAGTGCCAAGAGTTGTCCCAACAAAGGACCTTTCCTTAAAATGATATGGCTGTGCGTAGCTGAACCACGCTACTACGCAAGAGGAGTAAGATGCATGGTATGATGTGGCGAGTCACATCATACACAGCTTATTAGTAGGCAATCTGTGTGTTGGTTTGTGAGCGCAGTGTGGACCTAGGTCACCTGTAGACTGAGGCCACAAATGTCACTATGTCCACTATTTGTTGCAATGGCGAATCTTCGAGATTGGACACAATGTAAAATCATCAGATTGCCCTCTCCTCACAGGAATTGCGTCTCATTATACACTTTGAGTGGTATAATCACATGTTTAATTAACCCTCCACTAATCGGCACTGGGGGCAAACCTAATGGATTAAGCGTTGCTGAGATATTAAAATGCAAATAGGGATGAGGACCTGGCTTCGTGGGCCTCTGTCGCGAGGCATTTAGTGATGATGGCGTTGCTTGTGATGTCACATAAACCATAAACATTGAAGGCTATGGCGCTTCCCCATATGCTCTATGGTTCAGTGTTGCTGGTGTTTGCTAGCAGGGAACCGGCTCGGTGGAAATGATGGAACAAGGTAATTCCAGGAAATTAGATATATTAAGGGTAATGGAATGGGATATGACTGTGAATCAGCCTGATGGTTATGCTGTGGGTTTAGTGGGTTACGCTGGGAGTCATGCAGATTGCTCATTGCCCTTTTAGTTTTTGGGCGAAGCGAGACTGTCCAATCCCCCGCTGGTCTATAATGGCCATTGCACTCAACAAAAGCAATAAGCGAAAATTATCTACTTCTAAAACCTTTGAAAATGACTTGTTGCCCCATATATCTGAACATGCTGGCAAGCACTCGCCTTTGCAAACATTAAGCAGAAACACAGCTTCATTAACATTTATATGGAGCAATATCCCTGATCACCTGAAGAACGTGGGTACAATATATATGCGACAAAAGGTCAACGTAATCTTCATTAAAGATAGTGAGGAAGCCTCTGTTTTGTTTCAGGCACAACTCAAAAATGGTTATTATTATACAATTTCACAGAAATGTATTATACGATGAAAATATATCCAAAACATCAAATCCCCCCCCCACTCTCATACAATTCTGCAAAAAGCATTACACTGCCTCTGATCGGTATGAAAAATACATCTGCAAATTCTAATCGATTATTTTTTAAATATATATTCATTTTATTATTATGTATAGTTGCACTTCCAATATCGGAGATTTGGTTAGAAGATGACAATGGTGTGTCATCACAGTGTTATGCATCACCATATGCCATCATTCTGTTAAGAGCGATGCACACAATGTGGAATGACTCAAATGCAAACAACTTGAGACAGGATGATAATATCACAAAAGGTTTTATTGTGGCTTGCACAACACAAGATGCATGAGACAACATCTACAACAAACAAATTAAACTAATAAAACAAAACATAAATCAAAAAATATTAAATAAAACATATTTTAAGAGAGACAATATATTCAGTGCCATTATTCAGGAACCGAAAGGGAGTTTCCCATTTAAATTGGATAGTGGTTGTTTGTGACACAAACCTAATTTTGTGGTGAACAATGTGGTGATTTTAAGGATTATCTTTGCGTGGTGTTGAAGATGTCTGTGAAGCATCCGTGGTTTCACCTCTTATATTATACAATTATAAAAGCTGGTTGTTGGAGTCATTTCATTCCAGATAAACAGTGAGCTTTCCCCAGCTGTTGTCTGATATTGTTTGCGCGCATTCTCTTAGGTAGTAAACAGCTGACAGGAAGTGAAGCAGTGAATGACTGGCAAGATATCTCTGGTCAAACAAAAACTAAAGACACTGTGATTATGTTTTCACCATGATTCTCCCTAGTTTTAAGTGTTGACAAAGGATCTCTGTCTTTTTTTTTTTTTTTTTAAGATCCCAGGGTGACCAAAGCATGTCTCATGAGTTTCTTTCAGACAACTCACCACACATTACTGGTTTGGGAAAGATGTTGATCTTGCATTATTTCATCTAAATCACAGCATTCTCTAACTTAAGCTGCAGGGTTTAATTGCCAAGATTTTACCAGACAACATTTTTTCAGGGTAAAAATCACAGACAGTGACCCACTCCATTCAAGAACATAAACAATGTTTATTTTTCAGACTCTTAAAAAAACCCTCCACAAAACAAAGCTGGATGTGGCTGAAAACGGTCAGGAATCTTGCACCTGAACCACAGGCAAACAGGAATTACGTAAAGGCAGTTTGGTAAACAGGCAAGACACAGGACAAAATAAACTGTAGCTGTATCATCACCACAGTGAATGTCTGAATGATATGGTGAAGACAAATTCAGAAGATTTTATACACAGGAGCAGATCAGCTTTTCTTTCAAGAACATCCTTTCATATTGACTGTTATTGACAAATAATTATGTGTGCACTGCTGTTTTTCCATGCGGTTAATATTGATAATATACAGTATAAACGTGCTGAACAATTCAATTGTAAGTTCTGTCCTCGTGTGCCAACCAGTGCAACACAATTCTAAACTATAATTAACTATATCAGCAGTTAATTTAAAACTTGGCCCAACAGTAGTATGGACCTGTGATGGAACTTCAATGCCCAGGGAACTGAGCGTGTGAGGGAGGGACAGTGAACGCGGGGGTCTCCTGCAGGGGGTGAGTCGCTGTACAGTGCTGGAGGCACTCAGCCCTCTCTGTTGATATTGATGATTAACTGGTATGCAGCAGCTGATGCCTACGTTAATGCACCTAATCACCCCTGAATGATGGTGGAGACACCACTATGTCTCCTCATTCAAACCTCATTAAAGTCAGAACAACAGGCAGAAAAAGTATCACAATGTTTTTGTGTGATACAGTATGTGTTGATGGCTCAGACTGATCCACTGCACAAACGTACCTCACACACTGCAACAGACGATGGTGTGAATATTTAATAATCACCGCAGCACATGCCGACATGACTGCAGACGGCTGAATAAATGGCCTGCTCATTAAACAGCTCATTATAATCAAACGTGATGTATGTGTATAAGGTTGTGCTAAGGCACCGCCGAAATACAATTAAAACCCAAAGTCAGCTGGGATTGGCTCTGGCTGCCCCCACTTGAAAGGTTAAGCGTTGTAGACAATGGATGTCCCTATTGACTTTGATATTAATTTCTTTAACCTTTGTTTTTAATTTTACACAAATGTATTGCTTTACTGGTGGAATATGTCATTTAAATAATATTATGTGTGGCATGTACTGCAATTTTTGTACACATTGATTTTTTTGATATTTTGCAGTCATGCATTTTTGTCATTTTACATTTATTTGTATCGGCATTTGAAGACACCACCCAAATTATTTATCTTTTTAGAATGTCAATTTTTAAAAAGAATGGTCCAAAAAAACATATGCACATAGTGCATTTATGTAATAGTCATAGTTTTATATGTAAATATAACTTCTTGATGGCACAAAATCAAGTGATATACTGTCTAAATGAAAAATGTAACTAGTAAAACTATTGTACAGTTAACGCACATGCCCAGAGAAATCCACCACTGCGCATCACAACACAACACAGCACAATAAGCCCACAGACGAGTTAGGCATCCATCACTTTTTTTTTCTTCTGGTGCAGAAAACTCGCAAAAGCTGCTTTGTTGATAGGCTCCTTTTGCTGCATCTGGGTTGGCAACAAAGGATGTCTTTCATCCTCAGTGGCTGCGCTGCTATCTGCAGGAGGCTGCAACCTTCCCTTCGCCACCACTAACGCCTGAGGATTTGAGTCTGGGCAGCTATTTAAGATGCTGCGCTTAACATTTATAGAAACACAATCCCACTACAACCCAAACTGCTTTAAGCCTCCTCTTCTGTCTTTGAAATAAGGAAAAGCATGTATTTTTTAATTATTTATCCTATAAACTAAATGTACATGAAGAAAAACATATTTATTTATTTCCTGTATATTTTATCCATACTTGAGTACCACCTTTGGGCCAATTTTTATTCTGAGCCTTTGGTTGGCTAAATTGTGGTAAAATAGGGTTTTAACTGAACACAACATATGGCAAGTTCTGGAAATAATCAAATCTTTTAGCCAGATCTAATAAAAAATTAAGCAAGAAAAAATATTTGGCATATAAGCCAGTGTGATGTCAAAGGGCTACTGGAGCTCCAGGGCATATTTTGACACATGGTTCCGATCTTTGTTTTAATCACATTGCAGACTATTTCAATTGCTGTTGGTTTAAATCAACATGAACTAACGACATTTGTCTAGAATATTGTATAGTATTGCATTATTTTTAATGTGCTTTGAATTGATGGTGACTGTTGCTGTAAACATTGCTGTTGCTGCAACATTGCTAAAAACACAACTGATTTAAAAGACAATGTTGCAAATCTTTAAAATCTTAAAACCAAATCTAAGGAAATCAAAACTTCCTTTCGTGTATATACATGTACATGCCTATGTATATTCGTACATAAATTAGTAAATTGTTTTTCACATAATTTTAGCCATGTTTATCCATCTTTGATTATCTTGTCAGTCATTTTCTCCAACAAATTGAATGTTTACAATTGAACGAGTAGATTGTATGTATGTATGTATGCATGCAATAGTTAAGATAGGAGTAAGGGATCTGGTCAATCATTAAGCTCTGCATAGCTATGTTCACACGTATCATTAAATTGCATCCTAAATGCGTCTCACTTTTGTTTGGATCGCTACATCCTACCCTATATATATGGAAATAAAGGTGGATTTCAATTTGAAAACACAAAATGTTGCAGGCTGACTGCACACATGTGTCACCAACGTATTTGTGCTTGTATTGTTGTGTGTTTGTATGTATGTGTGAGTGAATTGTTAATGACCTATGGGCACTGTCTTGTTCAGCCCCTTGGTGACATTTATGATGGATGGCAGCTGGCCATGTCTGTGGACATGATCTTCAAGATGTATATCAAAATGACATATATCAGTCCCACATAGCAACATTTGGTGTTGATAGAGTGGAAATACAACATTGTGTTTACATAACAGTTGTTTCCAAATGATACTGGAAATATTAACTTGTGCATATATTGGACACATCAACATTTATTCTATAAGATCCTATGTAGACTTGTGTCGGTGTTGAGCAAATGTTGCTGACAAGTTGCACATGCAGAGAATCCCAATAAAAGATAAGCTTCGCCCTTAGCTTTGATGTATACAATACATCAGTGATTGGATGGTCGAAATGGAGGGCTCATTGGACAATTCTTTATGAGAGTCATTGCCATCTGCTGGCCATGCTAAACCCTAATCTTGTCTCCGCTTCTTTGAATGTGTAATTATTTAAAGCACTGACAGTCAGCCAGTGAACACACCAGGTCAGGCCAAGGTCATACATTCACACTTCTTCAGCAGCCAGCACTTTAGAGAGTCAGGCATTGGTGCTGGTTCACTTCAGTCAAATGTGCGTCCCAATCCCAGGGCCTGAAGCAGTGTGCTTGGCGACTGACTAGGGATAATGGTGCGCCTTTATATTCGGCTTTGGGGCATGTCTGTTTTATGTGCCTGTGCTGTATCATCATGCTGATTTGCATTCTGATGCTCAGCTGCAGCACAACACTGTCGTTCAGGCCTCATGGCAAGCAAGCTGACGAGCTGTTTGACCGCCACTACGTGGAAGTGATCGTCTGTCTCATCCCCCCAGGGTGACCTGTTGTTTTATGATTTAGTCCTAAAATTAATTGTATAATTTAAGAAGATAAGAAGTTCCACTCCTGATTCACTTTTTTGTGTGCGTGTCTGTGTTTGGTTTTATTCTCCTCTTCTATTGACCTGCAAGCTCCGGAGGGAGACAACAATTTGGAACCCACTGCGTGATTAATAATCATGTCGTGATGGAGGGGCAACATGGAGTCTCTCTCCTGGAGAGAAGCCATAGGCATCAGTGGGGTTTTAAGATGTGATACAGGCAGTTTTTTGTGAAGGACAGTGCACAGATGTGCTATCTCAGTTTGGGGGGGATTTAGACCAGACAGGGGTGTTAATATTACTGAACATTTGTCCACGCTCACGAACACAGACGCCCACGCATAAACACACGCAGGCATGGGAACCCTTATAAACAACTGGAGCAATAAGACCAGCAGCTACACACTTCATCCTCTCTAGGTCATTCACTTCTCCGTCATGGCCTGTGTTAAGTGGATATGGTGCTTCTGCGGCATAATTCACTTTTGTCCTTGTCAATCGATTGGCTCTTTTCTCCGAGAGGTAGATGCCAGCTTGTTTGTCTCTGGGCCTTTTTTATTTAATACACAAGGAGGAGTCAATGTCATTGGCAGGTCGAAGCAGACCCCTGTGTATTCTCTGTAGTGTGTGTGTGTGTTACACACTCTTTGATGAAATGCGTTGGCTGTGCCCATGCAATGGGCCCAGCCAATTATAGCATACAGGCGGTGTGAGGTATGCCTCAGCACCAAGTGTAAAAAAACACTGAGTTCATTTTAATAGCCACTTGAGGCGGATCCGGGCCCTCCGCTGTCACCCTGGACTTTTCCAAATCAGCTGGAACTCCTGTAATCATATCCCAATTTTTCTCACAGTTCCTGCCTTCTGACCTTGTTGACTCAACATAAAGTCAACTCAGTGCAGAGCTAGCTCTTGTAAAATGATCTGGTTCCACTCATGTTTCATTTAATCTGATGTAATGATTTTTTTTGTTTTTTTTCCTCTTTCATTTAATTTAGTGTAACATCAGAGCAACTGAATATGTTTATTTTTCCTGTGCTATTTCACAGTCAGTAAAATCATTTATGTGAAATGTTATCAAACAGGATTATTATTCCAGAGGGAGGGGGATTATTTAAAAAAAATGGATCCACAATCCTGGAACATCATAAAAAATAACAAGGCTGAAGCATTTCAGAAGAGGATTTCTTTTCAACATTATCTCCCTGGTTAGAAATGCGGGTGTAGTTTCCTATATAGTATTTACTATTCTATACTGAATGGAATGGAGCTGGATGTATTAGAGTTAAACGGTGCCAGACTAGCCAGACAAAAAATATCTTTATCTGTAGTTGATAAGGACAAGATCTACATTTTGGCATTTATTAATTTTGGTTAAAATAAAACCAAATTCAAGTCTCATATTTCGTTGTAAGCTATACATCATTTCCAGTTATGGGCTCATTCAAGCTATCAACTATTTGAGCAATGGCAGAAGAGTAATAATAATGATGATGATGATGAGATCAATAATAATCATCATAATTATAACACTTGTGCCTCACTGCGAGTTTGACTGAGTATCTTTCTGTGGAGTCTACATGTTATCCCTACATCTTTGTGGGTTTTCTTCAGGTACTCCAGACTGCCTAGACACGCAGATTGGAGTTAGTTTGATTTTAAACCCTAAATAGCCTGTAAGTGAGACATTAAATGTGAATGGTTGTTTGTCTCTGCATGTTAGCTGTGTGATAGGGTGTACCTTTGCCCAAAGTCAGCTGGGCATTGGCTTGTGCTTCTCCCGTCACAAGTGGTAAAGAAAATGGATAGATGGATAATTATAGTCATTAAAACGATACATTCCTATCCCTTCGTAATTGGAACCCTGGCAATCAACCAGAAACGAACAACAGGGTCAGAGATTTTCAAATGTAGAATCTTAAATAAATGGTCAACAAGCCACTTATCCGTATTTGGGTAGTGCTACATTGTTGTGACCGTTATGCCAAAGTTTGGTATATTCGTCTCTTTAAACTTAACACATGTTGGAGACAACGATTTGAAATCAATCACTTAACTCTGCTTTCCTTTTTCAGAATTTGTTGAAGTTTGCTGTCATGGAAAATGCTTATCATAAAATGCTATATACGTTAAGAGCATGATGACCTAACTTATTCTGCTGCTTTTCATTTTCGGTTTTCTAAATTTAGCAAAGTTTGACATTTGAGGACATGGAATATCCTATCATGCAGAGCTACTGTATATACATTAACAGCATGAGAACTTAACTTATTCTGCTGAAAATAGTTGAGGCAATCAAAGCTGCTTTGCTGTCAGCCAGTTCATGGTTATCTTTGAGATGTCTCTTGCATTTCTACATGGGAGAGCCTTACCAAACATGCATTTAATATCCCTGACCACATTCTCTAATAACAGCACCTCTGTGTAAGTACTATACAGTATGTCCTTAGAGGGACTTTTCATGCTCTGATCCGTAAAAATGTTTGTATTTTTTAGTAAAGGAGGCAGTAGAAGAGTGCGAGAAGAGTCAACAACAATCCACACGCATTTTATGCAGATGTTTAATGTTGCGATGTAGCATGGGTTGACCAGAGGATTGTCTGTAAATAACCGATATGGTCTCAATGCGGGTTGATTTGCAACAGTTGTGGTTATTGTTGGTAACAGCTCACACGGTCTAATAAAAAGTTGTAAATGAAAATGTAATGCAGCATACACACGGTTGCAGCACCGCTGTTAGACGAGAGCAACATCTGTGTCTTTTAACAGCATAGCCAAAGACAATGCAGACTTGGAGTCACACTATTCTAGTAAAAAAAGGTCTTTGTGGAACTGCATTCTGATTCCAAGCTTGTATCCGTAAAAATTAAAGTGAAACACTCATAGTATCTCAATTGGGCGTGACATGCATGACATGGTTGGAGTTGTTGAGTCCCCAATTGTAAAGACAAAGGATTTTATTATTTAAACAACTGGCTGTGCAGCACATGTCTGGGCCAGCAGCTGAATTTGTTGGGTCACAAAAGACTAGGATATCCAGTTCATAGAAATTCATCACTTGTTTGGGGTCACAGATGTGGATCAGATGTTGGCCTTAGTGATCATGTGACTCAGCTGAATGAATCCCATTGTGGGGATGATGTAGGTCTGTTTGCAGCTGAGCTGAAAGGAGCCACTGCACACAAATCCTGTAAATCCAGGGTTTTATCCAAGGCTCACGAGCAACTGAGAGACTGAAATGTGTTACTTTTACCAGCTGAAAGTGGACAGTTATGCTCAGGTGAGATCTTGGATTTGGAAGAGATGGATGATGTCAATTGATGTCTCTTGCAATGTCTCTTGCGTTCTTCTCCATCCTATTATAGCCCCATAATTCACCATGCATTCATTACCCAATCTGACATGTTCCAAAATTGACATTATATACTCTGACACAGATTGCACTAGAATAATTTATTGGTGCCAGCTCACGCAGGGTGACATGAAATGAACCCGCAATGTCGCTATCATACAATGTGTGGCACAGAGGCACACAAAAAATGATGATGCTAGAATTTAAAACATACACGAGACAAGTGGTGTTTCAGTTATGGAAGTCAGCATTAAGTAGGAAATAATTAACAACACATTTAGTTTTTAGATATATAGATAAATAGATAGATCCTGGAGCCAATTGGACAACGAAAGCAAATATATACTAAAAATCCCATTGAAAATACATGCTTATATACAACAACAACAACCTGTTTATGTAAATTTCCCTCATTTTGGTCAGGTCAGAAGAAACGTTAGCTTAGCTCTGGGTTATTACCAAAGGAGCAAATTGCAATGAAATGAGTCTTTGATGGAATGATGTGAAGTCAGGCACACAACAAAACAAGGTGCAACTAGATTTTCTTTTTTGGAGGGGCCATTTATCAATGTTTACCCGATGGCCAGTCCGACTGAAAATTGATTTGTTGTACCTGTGTGGGGTGCACACAGTATGCGAGTGGTAGAGCAAATATCAAGAGATAATAGATATCTATATAACCTTATGTTATATCCAATTTGCACCATTGGCAATAAGTCAGCAATTGCAGGCTGCTGCTACTGTGAAATGTATTTAACAGAACATTTGGAGCCACACTACAGTGAACCATGCCATGCAGAAAGGTTTTAAAGACGAATATAATTGTGATACATAAATACAATACAATACTATGAGTTCCCAGAGAAGACTGTTCGCCGTGAATGTCACAGCATGTCTATGTTGTGTAGGAGTCAGTCACCTGACATCTCAAATGATTCTATTTGTAATGTATTAATGAAGATTACTGAAAATTCAGTTCTGTATTATGTTCTGTGCTGGACTTTTCTAATTTGAAATCATACCCATTTTAGTTTGGAGAGTTTTTTTTTTGTTTTATCCATCAGCAGTTGGGTTGATTGGGCTCTCCTGTGCACAGAATATTAATGCTGAAGCCAACTCCATAAAACCAGAACTGTAAAAATTGGTCATCATGGTTAGACCTATATTCCCCAGTTTTTCTCTTCATGCTGGTCA